>JACEFZ010023927.1:0-5000 GCA_014155875.1 Cepaea nemoralis
TTTTACCCCCTGGGGTATCAGAACAAGAGTGTCAATCATGTAATCACTTAATAGGGGATCAGCATGGCCGAATGGATAAGAGCTTTAGTTCTTAAACATCCGGTGTGCTGATGCAGAGGTCTGCTGATGCCGAGATAGCGGGCTAAACCCCTACACATGTCAGCTGAACTCAAATGTTGACTACTAGTCCTTGACTTGGGGGCGTAAATTACAAGTACCTCTGAAGTCGGAATGGATGCGCCTGATGACGAGGGACACTGGTAATAGGGAAAGCTAATCCTTACGCAAAATTCAGTCCAGTGCACTAAAAATAGAAGCGTTTGGACTACGCTTAAGTTCAAAACCGGCTAACGAAACAAATTAATAATAATAATTTATTAACGTTTGTTCTTTGAGAACAAAATTTTAAGACGCATCTTTGGACCCATTAGGGATACACAAAGTGGAGAGTGGAAAAGAAGAAGTAACAAAGACATTTATGATCTGCTTAAGTCCCCGCTAATCATTGGTATCATGAAGGCTAATAAATACAATGGCTGGGGCAATAGAAGAAGGGAAGATAATAGGGAAACAAAATTTGCTTACATCAGGAAATAAATGACCGTAGCCCCCGGGGTAGACCAAGAAGTGGGTGGAGAGATAATATATATACAGACCTAAAAGCACTTGGAATCAACGACTGGCAATAAAAGGTCAACCGAGAGACGAATGGAGAGGATTGTATCTGCAGCAAAGAACCTCAATGGTGGGAAAAAGCAAAGCAAAGGAGGAGGAGGAGGGGGAAAGGGAGGAGGGGGGAGGAGGAGAAGAAGAAGAAGAAAAAGAAGAAGAAGAAGAAGAATTAACGTTTGTTACTTTATGAAATATACGAGGGGGCTTAAAATGAAAACCTTAAATGTTTTTGTGAATATATTCTAAAAAAAGAAAAGAACAAATTTATCATTTTCCTGTAGTCACCCTGTATTCAATGCAAGTGCTTGGATTCCTGTAGACAAATTCTCAGTGGTCCTACAGGTGTGCCTGGACAGTCTGTCACATAAATCACGCCGTTTTAAAACTTTCCTACCTCCTTCATACACTTGCTGAACTGACATACATGCATCACCATAATGAACCTTCATTCGCCGATGAATTTCTATAGGTTTCACCTCTTCACTAATTTAAAACGGATAGCAGAACGCTGCTTCTTTTTGGTGCATGTCAAAAGTGGGGCGGCCATCTTTAAACTGTCATTATGTGTTCGTCTGCACCATGATATCACGTGCTTAATACTCTTGACATCTTTACCAACAAAATTTACTGAATGCAAGACAATGGCATGGTTATTGTAATTTATATCGCACTTTCAAGGTTTTCATATGAAGCCCCCTAGTATTAGAACTAAATAGGAGCTTTGGTGGTTTATTGTTTAGAAAAGTGGACAGCCGACATATTTCTGCATTTAAATTATGTTCGATAAGATAGACTTTGGGATCGACTTTCCCCCAATAAAATGGCTACCATTCATTCATTCATTCATTCATTCAGTAACATGTCCTTTTCAGAACCTCGCTCCCATAACAACCTTCCGGAAAATTTCTCGGTCATAAGCAAGATGTCCCGTATCCGATACACCCATCTGGAGATCATCTGCCACATACTGCACTCATCTTCTCTTTGGCCTTCCTCTTCCTCTCTTTCCGGGCATATACCCCTCCATCAATGTTCTCTACAAACTTTCATGACGTTTCAATGAGCAACATATTTAAATTTTCTTTGTTGTGTGGTCTTTAGTAGCCAATCTTCTTCAATATTCAGATCTTGCCGTTTAGAGGCATTTGTTCTTTTCTGTATACAAGTGGGTATCAAAGGACTGTAAAGCCGGCTGGGGTAATGCTGACCTGTGTTAAGGACTCATGTGGGTCTTGGTGTATGGGAACTATCTGTTCAAGCTGTACATATGTACCGACATCACAGCATTCGGGGCATTCCCATAAGAGCTCCGTCCGCATCCCTAGCAGCCAGCGAAGAGTTCCAACACTAATAGTACCAGTAGCAATCTGATTATATGTCCGTCTCGCCTTTCCTCTGAGCGTCGAGCGTCGGCCAGATCCCTTCGTCACCCCTCGCTGTCACATTCTTGCCAGACCATGGTGATGCTTTTGCTCCTCCGAAGTGTACACACAAGGCCGCAACCACGTCTGCCTTATCAAACATCAATACTCCACCAAGTTATGCAGAGCCAGCCAATCTGTCGGCCTGTTCATTCCCCAGCACGCCAGCATGCCCCGGAGAAAAGATCCAGACGATGCTTGTCACCCGTGACTTCCGAAGCGAAGCAAGCCACACTGCACGAAGCTTGCCCGTCTTCACGCTACTCAGCATGGTTTCTGAGTCAGTTACAATCACGATGTGTGTGTGTGTGTGTCGTATTCTCCATCCAGCGGAAAGCTGCACTGACCGCATCCACCTCTATTCTTAAGCTAGATGTTGTAGTATCATATGCCAGGCTCTCCTGCACCAAACGTCGACCATTAGCTTTTGCTAAGAACCCCCAAGCACTTCTCCTGTCTCTCAACACCGAACCGTCTGTGTATCACATCACCCGGGCGAGCATTATCCTGAATTAGTTGCTGGATTTCCACTTCCGTGGCCCCTGCTGGCCACTCCCTGCACTCCCGGCTCAGTGTGATTATAACTCTGCACAAGTCTAACTGCTCCGCTGGCACTCTGACCCACTCCTCTCCTGAAATCTCTCTTAAGGGGTTTAAAGTAATTCGAAGAGACGCAAATCAAAAATTAGAGACAGGTATTGCTGTATACATTTCAAATTCTCTCAACTGTTCCCGTAGAAGTGATCTCGAGATAGAAGAGATAGAATGTGTTTGGTTAGAGGTGAAGCCAGTCAGCCAGCAACCGTTTCTCATTGGATACCTATATCGAAATCCCTGTGCTGGGTATAGTTGGTATGACTGTTTCACTACAATGATGGATAGGGTGTTTACAGCAGGTAGAGAAGTCATGATATTAGGTGACTTTAACATAGATATTACTAAATCCAACCAGACATGGGAAGATATCATTATATCTTACAATTTCAAACAACTAATAAATCGTCCCACAAGAGTTACAGACACCTCCTCAACTATAATTGATCATATATATGTTACTTGTCCAGTTAATATTACCGAATGTTCTGTTCCTGTTAGTGCAGTTAGTGACCATTACCCAATATGTTGTACATGGTCGAAAATTGGGTTCAAAACTCCTAAAATAAACATTTAAGCATCAAATTTAGAAACTTTAAAGCTCTCAAAACCAAAATTTATTTTTAGACGACTTAAATATGCAGCCCTTGAACATGTTTACCAACTTCCTGATCCGGATGATGCACTAGCTTACTGGACAAAGGCAGTATACAATGTATTTGATAAACATGTGCCAGTCAAGAAGTTCGAGTCAAGAATCAACATAAGTCCCCGTGGGTCACTAGCGAAGTTCTCGAAATCATGAGAGAACGAGATACAGCACACAAAATAAAGATTTTATCAATTACCGCAGACTAAGAAATAAAGTTAAATATGAAATTCGTAGGATAAAGAAAGATCATTTCAAAAATTTAATTGTAGATAAATCAAATAATACAAATATATGGAAGGCTATTAACTCGCTAACCAACAAGAAACACACTTCAGAGTCAGCAATACAAAACTCTATAACATGCGAGGATTTCAGTTACTTCTTTCAATCAGAAATAGAGAATCTAAAGTCCTCAATACCAGACTCAGTATGTAATTTAAGTTCACTGTCATCATTCTGTGAAGGGAAGTGCTCTAGAAATATTCCCTCTGAGATTCCCTTGATGTCTGTTGCAGAAGTATATAAATATCTCTCAAATCTCAAAGCAACAAATTCAGAAGGCCTAGATGGTATCAGTAATAGAATTCTTCGGTGTGCTGCACCTATTATTAGTGAGTCCTTAACGTTCATATATAACCAGTGCCTATCCAAAAACTACTTTCCATCTGCCTTTAAAGTTGCTAAAGTGTATCCTCTACTTAAAAATGGCTCAACTGATATTAGCGTCTTGGGTAATTATAGACCTATTTCCTTACTATCGTCGCTATCAAAGCCATTAGAAAAACACATGCATAAAATAACACTACATCATTTAATTAACAACGATCTATAATTGACAGTCAATCTGGGTTCGACCTAAATATTCTTGCCATAGTGCCCTTACAAAAATGACCGATAACTGGCATCTTTGTATCAACAATGGCAACATCTGTGGAGCAGTATTTGTAGACTTTAAAAAGGCCTTTGATATGGTAGATCATGATATTTTAATTAGAAAATTAAAACACATGAAGACTAGCACCAATATGGTGAACCTAATTACGTCATTTTTATCAGACAGACAACAAGTAGTGTCCTTCAATAACTGTCTATCAAGACCCACACAACTTAATTTTGGGGTGCCTCAGGGCTCAATACTAGGTCCGCTGCTTTTTGCAGTGTATATTAACGATCTTCCTTTATACCTCAATACTTCGTGTGATCTATTTGCGGATGACTGCACTATTTACACAAGTCAAGAGAGCCTTTGTGACTTAGAGAGCTCTTTACAAAACAATCTTGACAACCTTAGTAGATGGAGCAATGAAAATCGCATGTTAATTAACATCGACAAAACTAAATCCATGCTAATAACGACCAGACAAAAACTACAGACGCTAGCCATAACTGGGACACCGCTCGAGCTCCACGTGGACACGTTACCTATAATTAATGTAAATGAACATAAAACATTAGGTCTTTTAATTGACAGACATTTAAACTGGAGCCCTCATGTTCACGCCCTTACCAAGAGAATAGCACAAAAAGTTTACCAACTTGCTAAATTTCAACACTTTTGGATGAAGCACACGTAAAATATTCTATGCATCCTATATCCAATCACCTCTTCGATTATTGTTCCACAGTCTGGGATGGCTGCCCTAAATCTAATATGAAACGAT
>JACEFZ010023927.1:10000-22500 GCA_014155875.1 Cepaea nemoralis
ACAAATTTTAACTTGATGACAAGAGAGAGGTTTTGCTTTAACGTGTTCGTGTATGCGAGACAACTCACTTTAATTAGGGCAGTCGTGTGAGTGTTGTAAGCGGATGGTAAACTCCACCAAAAGTTCACTGTGCACTTTTCGCTACATTAATTTTCATGAATTATTTTGGTGTATCAACAGCCGCTGAAAAATACTGATGTTGACTGCAACATCCTGTAAGGGATATGAAAAACAAAAAAAAATTGTGGTGCACATTTGGTGAGTCATACAGGATGTTTGTAAGTCTCACTGCACTTTGTATGTATAACAGCTGTTTGTTGGAATGTTTTCCCTCTTGCAAATCGAAAACATAATCTCCAACAAACAGCTGTTCTACATACAAAGTGTAGTGAGACTACAAACACCCTGACTTCAGAGCAGAAGCATGTTTAAACACTGACAATAACCTTTAACGCCTCGAAAAAGAAATAAGAGATTCCGAAGAAATGATTGATGAACAAAACTCCCAGTCATATAATTAGGGGCATGAGAAGGCAAATAAATGTTGATAATAAAATAAGTTATAGACCAAGATTGAAAGGAGTACATTTAAACACAGTTTATTACCTGGCATATTTGTATATCTGTTGGCTACTGTGTACAGTGATATCTATTTCAGAACACTTGTAATTTGTATGTATTGGTAACTTCTACTGTGTACAGTAATATCTATTTCAAAAAGCACTCACGCAAACCTCAGGTCCTGTAAGACATCACACTGATGTTGGACAACAGGATGCCTTCATCCGACATACAGGACTTCGCGTTGGAGCTCAAGCCAACGAACACAAGCAAGCAGCAAGCAAATCACTTGTATTTTGTACATATCAGTAACTTCTACTATACAATGAAATATCTATTTCAAAACACTTGAAATGTTTATGTACTGGTAACCTTCTGTGTACTGTAATATATATTTCAGATCACTTGTATTTTGTATATACCAGTAGCTTCTGCTGTGTATTGTTATATCTATATCAGAACACTTGTATTTTGTAAGTGTCACTAACTGTCAATGGAAGATAATAGGGAAACAAAACTCGCTTACACTCAGGAGATAAATGACCGTAGACCCCGAGGTAGAGCAAGAAGACGGTGGAGAGATAATATATATATATATACAGACCTACAAGCACTTGGAATCAACGACTGGCAAGAGAAGGTCAACCAGAGAGACGAATGGAGACGGATTGTATCTGCAGCAACGAACCTCAATGGCTCGGAACGCTGAAGAAGAAGAAGACTAACTGTCAACAAGAATACTACACCAATCTGTCTGGTTTCACTGAATGTCCAGATATTAACATTCATTTTTGTCTTTTCCCTCTTAATGTGTTCCAGTTTACCAACTTGCATGAGTGTACTCACATTCCGTGTTCAAATTACAGACATAATATGCGAGACATTTAAAAAGAAGGTAGTTTGCCTTAGCTTCCTTCTTGACAGCGACCATACTGGTCGGTAACTGTATCCATTATCTCTATAAAGAGATTCTTTGCCGACCGTGGCGAAACTTGAGACCACAACCAACAACTATCTGTAGGCTGCTCCTCAGTTCCATCAAGCAACTACACGCTTGGCTTCATGTGACACTGACCCAAGATGGGGGAGGGGGAGAAGATGGGAGTGCTAAAGGTGCACTCTACATTGCCCAAAGGTGTCCCGTAGGCTAGCGAAGGGAAGGAGGCACCTTACTTCCCTTGACAGGGGTTGATAGGGGTTTCACCTACCCAGCCACCAGAAAACAAAGAATACTATTACCAGTATAAGAATAATCACACTTTATTTTTTATTTTTTTTACAGCTGGCGTTCAATGTGGGAGGCCCCTTGGATTGCGTATGGACAATAATGGAAGACTAATTGTGGCAGATGCAATTTATGGAATTGTTCGAGTAGATGTGGACACAGGTGTGACGTAATGATTTTAAACAATGTTGTCATCATTGGCAGGTTTTCTCAACACTTATTGACCTCGCTTAGCATTCATTTAGTGGGAAGGAAAGCTTTCGATGCCAGTTGCAATGTTCTATCTTTGAAGAATTAGTGAGTCGTCAGATATGCTTACAGTTGCACATGTATAAACTGATCCGCTGGTACACAACAGCCTAGACTGGACTAACTCGTCACCTGGGTTTCCTAGCTCTCTATCGCTCCTTTGCCACTTACAGATCCAATTTGATAGCCTTACAAAGCTAAGTTCCTCATTCGATTGCATATTGCACTAGCTTGTACATCGGTGTCTGTTAAGTTGAGTTGAGTTGAGCTAAGAACTGACATAAGTGAACTCATGATATTTCTATACACGCTCAACAGTTGATAGCGGATAATGCAACAGATCTACAACAATTGTTGGACATTGTAGTAACAGAAAGTGCAAAAAAGGACTCTCCTTGAATATCAAGAAAACAGTAACAATGGTGGTATCAAAGAAACAGGTGACACCCAAATGTGAAAAATAGACAGAAGGAAAAATTCTTCACCAAGTGAATAGTTTTAAATATCTAGGGACATTATAACATCAGATGGAAGATGCACAACAGAGATCAAGGGCAGAATAGAGCAAGCAAAGGCTGCATTTCAAACAATGAAGAATATCTTTATGGCTGTGAATCTTTGAATATAAATGAACAAATTAGGAAGAGATGGGAAGCAACAGAGATGTGGTTCCTTAGACGAATGTTGCGAATTCCTTGGACTGAAAAAGTAACTAACGACGAATGCCGTAAAGAGGCTGGCGAAACTAGAACATTATATACAACAATAAGAAAGAGACAAACAGCTTTTTTGGGTTTTGTGATGAGCAGAGAGGCGCTGGAGAACATCGTGACAACTGGAAAGATCGAGGGGAAGAAAGGCAGAGGCAGACCACGAGAAATGATGCTGGATGGATTGCGACGGTGGCATGGAGGAATACCAACGACAGAGTTGATCCAGAAAACCAAAGACAGAGATCTGTGGAGAGTCATGAACGCCTACGCCAGTCGGCACGGCAATTGATGATGATGATCGTCCTTGACTTGGGGACGTAAATTACAAGTACCTCTGAAGTCATAATGGGCTCGCCTGATGGCGAGGGACACTGTTAATAGGAAAAGCTAATCCATACACAAAATGTGAGTCCAGCACCACTAGCAGTAGTGTGTATGGACAAAGCTTGAGTTCAAAGCGAGCGAGCGCAAAAAAAACAACAACAACATAGTTGAGATCCCTAATCTTTTAAGCTAACACCACCCCCACCCCCTTGTGGGTGTGTCTATTGTGTGTGAGTGTGTGTGTGGGTGGATGGGTGGGTGGGTGCGTGCGTGCGTGCGTGCGTGCGTGTGTGTGTGTGTGTGTGTGTGTGTGTGTGTGTGTGTGTGTGTGTGTGTGTGAAAAGAATCCAAATTCAAGATCAGACATTGTGTTACCAGTAGGGCGAGCAGATGTTGGTAAGGCCATTTGAATGGTAGTCCTTAAAACCATATAACCGAAGAACATTTAAGAACCACGCTGAGATATTCATTCAATGTGAGGTGTGATAATGCATTGCTAGTATATTATTTACTTTAACTTTTGAAATCTGCTCTTAAAGTTAGATTTTGATCATATAATTCATTTCATCTCTCATCTCATCCGGTTCGTCTTGTACCTTGCGGTGTCAAGGTGAAGCATAAACAGCGAAAGAGTGCCCGTTTATGGGTTTCATGTATCGAGGCTACCATGGTCTCTGTAATTCCCTCTATCCATCGTTTACGTGGCCGGACTCATCCTCTGCTTTCGTCTGGTCTGTACATCACTGCTTGTTGATGTATACTGTTAGGTGGTAATCTAGTTGCATGGCCAAACCATTTAACCTGCTTTATTCTGATTGTCGTAATACGTGTCGTCCCTGGGGTGAGGGGAATCAACACCCACATTCTTTTAACCCCATATCATTATCTTGAGGATCTTCTGGATTTCTGTCCACAACACCCCGTCAGTCCTTGGATCTCTCTCTCTCTCTCTCTCTCTCTCTCTCTCTCTCTCTCTCTCTCTCTCTCTCTCTCTCTCTCTCTCTCTCTCTCTCTCTCTCTCTCTCTCTTACCACTGGACCATGCCCCCTCTCATTCTTTTCCAAAACATACCACACAACACTAGCTTCTAACAAAATGACAAATTAATTTAATAAAGAAAATTGTCAGGTGTATGCAAAGTGTATGTGTAGAATGTCTGTCGTATAATCTAGTGTATATGCAGAATCAGAGCGAACAGCTCAGGAGCAAAGTCTGCTTCATCACAGTACTGGCCACACAACAGCACCATAGATCAAGTACAGAAGACCTCACCAAATGATGCGTCTCTCCGGCCAGGTGTCGACTTCCTCCAGTAGCTCTTGGATAGTCCGGATGCCTGGTCACCAATAGTGGATATAGTCCAATACTGACCATGAATCTGACACACACAGTGTAACTAATATGTCACTAAAAGTTCTGTGATCTGATAACCCTTGTATAGTAAAATAATGTTTACTGTCACTTTGAAACTAAATGTTAGTAGTTACTTTCTCATAGGAATTCACCAATTGGAAAACACCATGTTAATTAGTAATGTCTCACAAGAATTCCCCAATTTGGAAAAACACAATGTGAATTTTCAAGTTCTCTATATACTACTATAGTTCCTGTTACTGGTGGTATTGCAAGTGTCTTCACTTTACTATGATGAGAACTACCACTGAGGAATCACTCTTATAGTCTCATCGTTTCCCGCTCAGCAAACGCCAGGTTCTTGCAAACCCTCTGGGTTATGGGCCCAGTGCAAAAGCCGCTGAGTAAACACTGCCTTCAATGATTGAGCCATACTCTTCTTCTATGACTTGTCTGTTAGCTTTGTGGAAAACATAGTGGAACCTGTTGAAGAGAGAACACACCTGGTGAGAGCAACCCGATTCCGACCTTTATTAGGTGAGTGTAGGCCGACGGCCGCACTCAGATATATAGCAGAGAACTAAACTCTGTCATAAGGCAGAGGAGCTCATCACATCAGTCTGAGTCATGGTAAGACAAGGAAAGACTAAAGGAAAAGTGCAGAAACCCAGTAGATACCGTACTGGAAGATCCTACCATTTGACATTTCCTTTATCCCCCCAACCATCCTCAATCTCCCTAAATATCATCCCACTACATTGTTCTTAACTCACTGAGTTAATTGATATCTCACACTAGCTAGTTTAAGCAACGCGATAGCCTACTGCTGCCGACGCTCCTATAATACGTTCTCATAACGCACATTACTACACTCGATTCCTAAGAATAATCTAATTTGGGTCTATTTAATTAAATACCATATATTTATTCCTGTTTGAAATTGAGACTACTAAATCACACAATGGTTAAATGTCCGCCGATGTAAATCAACATAAGACACTGTAGTCTCTCTCCATAATCAAACCAGGAACATCACACACGTCCTTGTTGTCTCATAACATTTGGTCGACTCCCGCCAAAGTTGTTTATCCAGACTGTTTTAATACTGTGTCTGAATGACGTCACAAATCTGTCTAGACAGTAGGCGTCTAGAAGCTATTTTCCTATTCCTTTTTCGACTCGATGTAAACCACTGGCTGGCTGTCCCGCTTTCATCTGGGGACTTGTCCCGGTACTTCAAAAAGTCTTGCCGGCTTGTGATCCGACAGACCTGTTTTCCCCACAACAAAAGATCTTGCCGACTTTCACCAGGACAGTCTGTCTACCACATCAAAGGATGGCTGCCGCCTGTAGACGAATGGCGCGACAGTCTTTCATCGATCGACAACTCCAAGAATTTCCGTGACACTGATAAAATCTAGCGCTGCTATAACACCAACTTTAGTTCTGATACTCTAATGTCATACTTCAGGTTGTTGCGTCAAAACCTAAAATAAAAAACTGCCCGTAGAAGAATCGGATGTGGGTGTGTGAAGTGTTGAACCAGCACATTACTGTAGACATGAGTTCATGGGAGAATATGTAGGCCAGTCTATTCCTCCCTGATCGAAACGACGTGAGCTGGCATGGAACTCTGTCTGTGTCATCATGGTAGACCAGCGATTGTATCTTTGAACGGGAATCTAACTCTGGCTACAGTCAACCTATGCAAACTCCTCGGTACAGCAACATGCGAAACTGGAACCCCAATATTTTGCGTTTTAGTGCGAGGGAGGTTTGTTTTTCGCATATCCTTTACTGGACATCGCTGTCAACACCAACATTTTACCACTGTCGTTGATTTTTTGACAAGATTACTCTCAGTAGTTTGCCATTGCTTTCTGAGCGGCCAGCTCACTTATCCCGTAAGTTACCAACGCGGCGTAGAAGCAGGGGGTCAAGAAATAAGTTCATAGCTTGTGTAGCTACACGACTAGTATCGGAGTATAAGGGATCGGAGATGACTATTTAAGAACCCCCGTTGAATACATAGTGTTCAAGAAAGGCAGTCACTGAGTAAAAGTATGCGTTTAGAATATCACGAGGTGAACTGCAAAGTTAATTATATGTAAATGATTCAACTAATATTAGAAAATGGCGGTTTACTTATCTTCTGGGATCGCGTTTGGAAATAATGTTTACCCCCATCTGAGGAGGGAGTCATGGTGGCGGAGTGACTACGAGCTAGCCTGCCGGGTCCGTGGTTATGGATTCGATCTGCAACGCGGCGGATTAGAATTTTCCCGAACTGACCCGGGCTCTCAGTTGTTGTTGGTTTTTTTGTTTTGTTTTTAAGTTGCATATTCCTTACAGAACATTGCAGTCAACACCAGCATTTTACTGCTGTTGTTAATGTCTTGACAAGTTTTTACGTTCAGTGGTGTTTATTATTGCTTCCTGAACGACCGGCTCCTATACCAATACGTTAAAACCCGTGCAACACGGTATGCTGCCAAATAGGTCACCGCTGTATTTCGAACACGAATAAACAATATAAAATGACACACATTAGTGCAGCTTTACATAACAGAATTACGACACATATAGGACGTTGCGGCGACTAGCCTTCATCAGCAAACAAATACATACACAAAACACAACACATAGCCACCGAGAAGACCCTCCTGTAACTACATTGAGGCTTGACGACAGGATGAGAAGAACAAAAAGATGAAAAAATTAAAGCAATGAACAGAAAATAAAACTCCAAACACGAGTAAACGGCATTACGAATCGCGTCCGCAACCTCCATCGCCACGGAGACCGGCGGGCTCTCAGTAGATCCAGTCTAAAGTGGGTACCAAGAAATATCGGGTGAAGTCAGTGTCGCTTGTCGTCCCGGGAGGAAAGTGGAATCAACAAGCACACCTTTAAGATCCTTATACTTGGGAATTATTGACAGACTTTTGTATACACTCCTCTGTTCTGTCTTCTATTCTCTCTCTCTCTCTCTCTCTCTCTCTCTCTCTCTCTCTCTCTCTCTCTCTCTCTCTCTCTCTCTCTCTCTCTCTCTCTCTCTCTCTCTCTCTTATTCCTTCATAACATACCCTGACAACAGTTTCCTCCAACAATTAATAAAATATTTATTGCTGAAAACTATGTCAGTTGTATGTATTGAATGTGTATATGTAATTTGTAGTGTCTTCTATTGTGAGTGCAAGATAGGACTCTGAATGTCTATGCTACGTATCACATCTCTCATCTGCATACGGCCAAGCAACAAGACATCACACATATATGGACAGCTCTCACCCTGGATGCTCCGTTCCGCTTGAGTCTGGACTGTAATCCAATATTGAAAAACTGTTCACCGTTTGATCACTATAAAATCATGCGATTATGATAAGTTTGAATTCAGCATATTTCCCTTTCTTGGAAAGATAGTAAAATCCATCACTGGAAAAACACATCACCACTGTCTACAGTTAGTTAATTGGGCAATTGTGGTAGGCCTGGAATACTGTTCTTAAGTTCTCCCTGGTTCTTATATGAGTAAACCAGTCAGCCTATATATTAGCGTATGTCACTTTGCCTTTACATGAATGAAAGTCCTTTCCTTGGTTTTCAAAAAGCTGTTATATGCAATTCGTTTATGCTCGGCCCACCACGATTAGTAGAATCGGCTATGGTTTAAGTTGTTCTAGTTGAAGTACTTTCACTTGCCGAAGTGCGAGTACCCGTTCTATCAGAGTCTGATTGTCTTAAGGTGACGGTGACGTGTATCTCTGCACAAGTGAAGTAATGTTCTTAATCTTCTCTGAGTATGTCAGGGTTTTTCGTAGACACCTTATATAATCTATGTTAGTCCATGAATTGAAATACACAAGCACATAAGCACTAATCCCATCGCCTTTAAACAATAAGGGACTTATATCTCTTTTCTAATTAAAGGACACATAGATATTCTCCGTCCAGTTTGGTAGCACACTCCCCACAAAAACAAGTTTCCAAATATATATACCTGGGTTCCAATTCTCCGTTCTCTTTTGATGTCACTACATCAACAATCTAATTTGCCAGTTTCCCTCACATCAAAAGTCTGTGAAATCACGTATTCGTTCCTGGCCGCTCCGTCTCGTCTTTCTCCGCTGAGTCCCGCGTTCCCCAACTCTCGTACATCAATCAGTTTTAACGCTTTGATCCACGTCTTCGTGCGTTCCACAACCTGATGTCTCCGCGTTGTTTTTGTCCGGTGAAATCGGCAGGCAATGACCCCTCACACTGTATCTTACTTCTATACCATTCGGTCAATGACCGTCACTTTGTCCTCGCTCAAGACTGAAGTACTCGATTGTAATTCTGACTCACTGTCCATAATTTTCCATCCTCATATATTGCAATTAATTTTATATGTAAGTTATCGGGGAATCACTAAACTCGCAGTATCCCGTGACATAGTCCTTAAGAGAGTTGACAGCGTCGACTCTTCCTCACTGTAGTTTTGATTCCTAAGATCCACCAACCTATTCCTGTTCCTCTGGAGTTGGATGTCTAGATAGGAAATCCGCTCCTACATTCTCCTTACCAGGGATGTACTCCACTGTGAAGTTGTACGGCTGCCGCAACAACGACCATCGCATCAACCGTGCGTTGAGCTTCTGCGAAGTAGCTAGGAACATCCAGCGTTGATGATCTGACTGTACCCTCACATGGATCACCTCCTCATCAAGTAGGCGATCTCACTGACAGCCTATTATACTACTCATGACCGACACTAGTGTTGGCACATCCGCCCCTGTACGTCCGGTCGACCTACTTTCGACTGGCGTAAGCGACTGCTCACAATACAGACGGATCGTCCCATCCTGACTGTAACACTGTTTCCATGACCTCTTGGTTTCCCCAGGCTTTGCATCTGGGGATTTGCAGTATTGTCCTCGTTGGACAGAAACGTCTTTCCCAAACCTCCTGGACTTTTGCTTCCAGGACCATCTCGGGCGATATTGGATCTGGTCAGCCAATCTTCGGTTTGAGTCCTGGGTATCTCTCGTCTTTCCCGACGTTACCCACCCCTTCTGAACTGGGTTACTAGTGAAGGTTTCGCTCTGGTCCTTTCCCTGACGTGTGATTTCCCTCCTCTCTTCGTTGGGTAAATCTGACCTATCACGTACTTTCCCATATGCCCTCCTAGGTAGTACTGGCGATCTCTGGTCTTCGTCTGGACCTGTAACCTTTTCCCCAATGGCTGCCATCACCATAAGGTGCGAAGCTTTGCTCTCGGATCTCTCCTCATATTTCTTAATGAGATGCCTAGGGAGATTTTTCAGTTCTTCCCCGATCCGGATTTTGTAGATGTTTTTGGACACCACCTTTACCACAGGATAAGGTCCTTTCCATCCTACTTGGAGTATATTAGTCTCTTCTGGACCCCATACTTCCACTTGGTCTTCCACCTTAAGAGCTATTTTACTCTTAGTCCCATTGTTGGGTGGTGCTTTCTGGCACTCTGAGCAAGACCTCACTAACCGGCGTACATCTCCGGTCATACCTGGCCAGCAATAATGGCCGGAAATCTGCTGCAATGTCTCTCTGACACCCATATGTCGATTCTCGGCTATGGTGTGTCCACTCTGAAGAATGTGAGGACGGTGGGTCTCTGGAACCACGCACTGCTCGTGCAGGTTGTCTCCTCTTCCGGCTCTCCTGTAAAGCAGCCGATTCCTCAGAAAGTACTGTCCCCGTTTTGGTGGCTCAGCACTTCTTTGTAGCTTCCTGTAGCAAGGATGCAACGTAGTACCCTTCCTCTGGGCAGTATGCAATTCCCCTTGCACTGAGTTGTCTCATAGTGTCTCTGCCTCTTCTTTCTTCCCTTGCGATCCACTGGCTAATGCTCCTCTGTGGGCGGGTTGTTTGGGCACCCCCAAAAAAAACATATTTCGTACCAATGATCATGGGAAATAAGGGATTCAGCTAATACAGCTGCATGAATAATGCCCGTGACGTACCTGGACTTAATCTCCACCTTGGCGGTTGGCAGCGTCATGGTAACAGCACTCCTCATTGTCGGCTGTATCTCAATGGTCTCCCCTGTAAGTTGGTCTGGGCGTACCAAGCTGACGTCTATCACAGCTTCCCTATCCAAACCTGTATCGTAGAGACAAGCAACCTGCTGGCCATTGACTTCAATCAGTTCAAAATCAGGTGGCCTCTCTTGGTCCATAATTCCTTCCACGACCTCGACCTTTTCCTTGAAACCCTCGATTGGTTCCTCAAGGCTTGTTGCGAAGTTTGCGTCATTTGCCTTGCCTCTGCAGTCTGCAGTATTATGTGCTTTCGACCTGCAGTGTGTGCACCATTTTCCCTTCCAAGCTTTCCGTGTGCTTTCTTTGTTCAGAGCTTCTTCGCCGACTTCCGCCTTGTCTGTGGTCACCTTGTTAGTAATCACTTGGCATGCCGCCAAGTGATAACTTTTCGGTTTCGATCTGCAGTCTTTTGTGTTATGAGAGGGCGACTTGCAAATCGAACACCACTTCTCAGACCACTGTCGTGTCGGTTGAGAGTTGAGTGGGCTCTGCCTTCCCTCCTTCTTCCTCTCTGGACTCTTCTCTGTGTGCTTCATATAAGGTTCCACTTTTTCTCCTTCCCAGTTTTTAGATTTCTTTCGGTCTTGTTTCTCCTGACATTTAGTGGTTGGTATATTGGTTTCTTTAGCTTCCCCATGGACTTCTACGAATCTTTCCGCCAGCTTATTCACAACATCAAGCCGTTCCGCCCCTTGTTCTCCTAAAAATGTCTTCAGTGGTTCTGACATTTGCTGGCGCATCTGGTCGACTACCATCAGCTCTTCCAGACTCTCATAGTCCCGCTTGAACTCTGCCAAATCCATCCATTTTTGGAGGTATGATTTCAGCCTTACACTGTAGGCGGCGAATAGCTCTCCCGGCTATCTTCTTGCCGGTCGAAACTTCTTCCGATACGTTTGTGCGGTGATCTCATAATGTTTCATCAAAGCGGCTTTTAATTCTTCGTAGTTGTTTTCATGTCCTGGTGGTAGGCGTGTGTAAACCTCATAACACGAACCTCGTAATCCCTGGGCTAACTTACGATTCCATCTGCTTCTATCCAGTCCCATGGCGACTGACATTGCTTCAAAACGATTCACGTATTGGTCAAATTTTTCTGTAGATTCCTCATAAACAGCGAAGGGAAACTTCATTGCATGGTAGTCAGGTCCACTCATGTTGGTTGAACCATGTGAAGATGACCCTCCTTCCGCTCCATCTATTTCTCCCTTAGTTTGTGTTTTCAGTTCTAGTTCTCTCATGCGGTATTCATGTTCTCTGTTCTTGTTGGCCTCTTCCGCGTCCAACCGCTTGTTGGTCTGTTCCATTTCCATTCGTTTCAATTCCAACTCGGCCTTTCGAGCTTCCCTTTCTGCTTGGCGAATTTCCCTCTCCCTCTCCTGTACGTAATCGGTTAGGGTCGAACCAGATAAACCAATTTCTTCCCCGTTGGCCCTTGGTTCTGCTGTCGTTAATTTAGGAGTGGCCATTCTTAAAGAAGGTGAGTCAGAAGGTTGAGTAAAGAGACCCTAAGGCAATAAATACGTACTCAATATCCAAAGTAAATATCTATCTATATATTATTTATTATATATATCTAGGTCTATGGTTATATAAATATTTATTTATCTACGACACCACACAGTACACCACAACTACTCTCTCAACAACAAGAGGAGATTCAGGATAAAGACATCTGTAGACGTGTAAAAGTGTGCACAAATAGGTAATGTGTCTTAACACCTATCCACATTCATCCTGTCTGGATCTTTCTCACTGTAAGGTCCCCAACATTAATGTAATGTCTCTAAAATAAATATAATGGCACCATATATCCCATGGACATGCTTCCATTAAAAGTCATCAATATGTATACTTACATTATATCCCAATATGTAGGTATGGTACCCCGCTATGCATATACCCTGCTATGCATGTACCCCGCTATGCATTTACCACGCTGGGCAGTTACTCCGCTGCTCCACCATTTAATGTCGCTTGTCGTCCGGGAGGAAAGTGGAATCAACAAGCACA
>JACEFZ010023927.1:27500-50000 GCA_014155875.1 Cepaea nemoralis
AATATTGTGAAGATCTGGTGGTACGATGGTTTGTTTCATGCTCAGTCTTCGTAGACTTAAATTGATAGGACACATCAGGAGGATGGATGGTGGTAGAATACAAAAAAACTTAAGTGAGTTGCATATCCTTTATAGGACGTTGCAATCAACACCAGCATGTTTTGCTGTTGTGATCTCTGGGCAAGTTTACGTTCAATAGTTTGCCATTACTTTCTGAACGACCGGCATCCATACAAATTCGTTAAAAAAAACGCATGGCGATCGGCTGCTAAATCGCCCACAGCAGTGTTTCGAACGCGAGAATACCAATGGAGGCATAAGATCAGGAATGGAATAAAGACAAAGATGAAAATTATGACCGATATGTCAGACACTGAGCGTGTGAGCTCGTCAGATTGTGCATGATGGTGGAAATGATCACATCCGTGCGCATCATCAGATATTGTGGAGGGATACCCAGCATGTGAAGACAGGATTCGGCAGAGTGCGCGGAAAAAATCATTGACGATTCAACGGGCAAGACAGCGTTTACCTGCAAAGCGTTGTGAAACGTAATGAGCATGGCAAGGCACGTAGAGCACCCTGGTCATCCACTGCACCTGTATTCGTCTCCAGCCGTCTTGACTTGTCTTGCCACTGGGTTCAGATGGACTCAGGCGAGAGAGTGAGGTCGACGAATTGCTCAAAGTTTCCTCACTTTAATACAATTCATCGCGCAAGTCATTCTTCATCCAACTTCACCTATAACCTTCAAGCCCTGTAGTGATGGGCGAGCGGCGAATCGGCAGGCGTGGATACGCTGGCAGTCGTAGTCGCAGACCTGCACACAGGCGGCTCAGGCCATATAGTCGTCTTCTACTGACCGGAGCAGCAGTGGGATACGGCAGCCCCCTGAGCGACTGAGCAGCCCTCTATAGGAAAGCACTGCTCACCTCCATAGCATGAGGAAGGGGCTATAAAAGGTGCCCTAAACATTGTCTGCTCCATCATTACCTAACCAGCTAGCCGTGGTTGATTGGTACCCCATACTGCGGTCGACATACAACTAAAGTAAAAACAGGTAAAGCAATAAAAAAAAAAGCATACCATATTCCCTTAACCATCAGAACTTGGAATGTACGCACCCTACTTGATAGAGACGGCATGTCGGGCTCAGAGAGACGAACAGCACTGATTGGGAGAGAGCTGGGCAGGTACAACATCGACATTGCAGCCTTGAGCGAAACATGACTTGCAGAAGAATCTAAGAAGTAGGTGCCGGCTACACATTCTTCTGGAGTGGAAAGAAAGGCGAGGAAAGACGCCAGTCATGTGTGGGATTTGCCATTATCAAGTCGGCCCTGGTTGGCAAACTAGCTGAATTTCCGAAGGCTATAAACGACAGGCTTGTGGCCATTAATTTACCTCTGCTGAAAGGAAGGAAGCATGCAACCATCGTGAGTGTCTACGCATCAACTATGGCCAATGAAGATGACGTCAAACACAAGTTCTATGAGGATCTGCACAACGTATTAACATATGTCCCCAAAGGAGACAAACTTATACTCCTTGGGGACTTCAATGCAAGAGTAAGCAAGGACACCGCCTCGTGGAGTGGCATCTTTGGAAAGTACGGAATCGGAAATTGTAACAGCAATAGATTCCTCCACCTTCAGACCTGTGCCGAACACGATCTCCTGATTATCAAAACAATTTCCGACTTCCCATGAGAAATAAGACATCGTGGATGCACCCTCGCTCGAAACACTGGCAGCTCATTGACTATGTTATCGTCAGGTGGCGTGACAGACAAGACATTCAGGTGACCATGGGTGGTGCCGAATGTTGGACAGACCATCGTATCTGATTATTCCAAAAATAAATATGCACATCAAACCACCACTGCGTCCTCAAGGGGTAAAAATTGAAGAAAAAAAAAAAAAGAACTAAATGTCACCTGGCTAAACAGTAAAAAACGCAGCAGTCGTTTGAAAATATGCTGGATGACCGCCTCAAGCCCAGTACCGCAGCTAAACAGGACGCGGAAACAAAGTGGAGAGTCCTAAAGAACAACATGCATTACACTGCTATGGAAATCATGGGTCCAGCACCCGGAAGCATAAAGACTGGTTTGATGAAAATTCCGAAGACATCAACTAATTGCTGGCCAAGAAACACTTCTCCATAAGGCATATTTGAACGACCCAAAGTCAACATTAAAAAAATACCTTCAATAACATCCGGAGAGTAGTGCAACAGACACTTCGCACATACGGGACTCCTGGCTGAGCAACAAAGCTGATGAGATTCAAGCTTTGCTGGACAGACATGATATGAAAAACTTCTACGACTCATTAAAGCGGTCTATGGTCCTACATCATCAGGCATAGTTCCCCTCCTTAGTGCAGATGGGGGAACATTGGTCACCGATAAGAAAGAAATCCCCCAACGCTGGGCAGAGCATTTTAACAATATCTAAATGCAACCTCCTCCATCAAAGATGAAGCTATCAACTACCTTCCATAAGTCCCCACTAATGATACTCTTGCTGACCTGCCAACCATAGTGGAGGTAAACAAAGCCATCCAGAAACTCTCCAGCGCGTGGTCCTGACTCCATCCCGACAGAGATATACAAAGCAGGTGGACTGGTTCCTAATAGAGCAGCTTCACCAAGAGTTTATAAACATATGGTGAACGAGACTATGCCACAAGATTTCAAGGACGCGTCAATAGTCTACCTTTACAAACGTAAAGGAAACCGCCAATCCTGTGACAACCACCGAGGCATCTCTTTGCTCTCAATTGCAGGGAAGATACTTCGTCCAGAATTCTTCTCAATCGCCTCACAGCCCATACTCGACCAAGGTCTTCTTCCTGAGAGTCAGTGTGGCTTCAGAAAAGAAAGAGGAACTGTTGACATGATTTTCGCTGCAAGGCAGATGCAAGAGAAATGTCAGGAACAGAACTCCGAAATGTTCTCCACTTTCATTGATCTTACCAAGGCTTTTGATAGTCAGCAGAGAAGGATCTGTGGAAGATTGTGGTGAAATATGGCTGTCCACAAATGTTTGTCCAAATAGTGCGGTTATTTCATGATGGTATGCAGGCAAGAGTACAGGAAAATGGTGAGCTCGTCTGAGCCCTTTCCTGTCACCAATGGAGTGAAGAAAGGATGTGTCCTGGCACCAACACTGTTCAGTCCTCATGTTTTCAGCTATGCTGACGAATGCCTTCGAAAACAACGACACTGGATAGACATCAACTACCGTCATGGATGGAAAGTATGTTCAATCTCAGAAGGCTGAAAGCTAAAACCAAAACTATCAGTGTCAGAGAGCTGCTGTTTGCTGATGATTGCGCTCTATATGCCAACTCAGAGGCAGACATGCAGCACAATGTTTCAGCTTTCTCATATGCCTGTGCCAACTTTGGGCTTAATACCGACATGGAGAAGACTGTGGTTACGTACCAGCCAGCTCCACGGATTAATCACACCGTGCCGAATATCATAGTAAACGGTCACATACTAAGTGTTGTGGACAAATTCACATATCTTGGCAGCACTGTGTCCCAAGTTGACACAATTGATGACGAAGTGAATGCAAGAATCTCCAAGGCCAGCGCGACCTTTGGCAGACTGTACAAGAATTTATGGGACTGAAATGGAATAAGCCTGCAAACAAAGCTGAAAGTCTACAAAGCAGTTGTATTATCTACACTGCTATATGCTTGTGAAACCTGGACTGTTAGGATATGCTAGGAAATTAAATTACTTCCACACAGTCTGCCTTAGGAAGCTATTGAAGATTAAATGGCATGAGGTCATGTTGGCTGCATAGCGCTATCAGTCTACTTCCGTTATCATTTCTTTCATTATGTTGGTCTCCAACGAGTATGATCATTTGGTGGATGCAGTTATTATACACAGTGAGAAACTAGGTTGGGAATTGAATTGAAAGAATACAGAGATCATTGTTGTCTCTGAGAAGAAATAAATACCACATTGTAACATCAAAGTGAATTGAAATATTCTTAAACAGGTGAATTGGTATAACTATCTCGGAACAGTCTTAATATGAGATGGAAGATGCCTTGTAGAGATTAGATCAAGAATTATTATGCCACAGGTGCCTACTGAAACATGGAAAACAAACTCACCAACAAAAAGTTGTCTATTGCAATGAGGAAAAGAGTCTTAGAGTGTTATATAGAACCCATATTGCTGTATGCGTATGAAACATGGACAATGAACAGACAAGCTGAGAAATGTCTAATGGAAGTGGAAATGTGGCTTTTTAGAACAATGCAAAAAATACCATGGACGAACAGAAAATCAAATGAGACAGTCCTTCTGGGGACAAATGAGAAACGGAGTTTGATTGCAGAAATTAGACGTAGACAGTCAAGATTTTTGGACATGTTATGGGGAGAAATGGACTTGAAAATTTAGTGACAAATGGCGGGCTTGATGGGAAGAGAGCAAGAGGAAGACAAAGGGATACATATCTTGATGGTTTGGCAGCACGGCAAGGATAGGATAAGAACACAGACCTGATTCTAGTCTGTGGTGACCGTGTGAGACGACAAACCATGGCCGACCACGCCTATCGGCATGGCACTTAACGATGATAAATGTGTCCTCTAATTAAAATTTCTACGAATGTAGAGAAAAATAAACAGTCTTTTTTAGAATAATGTTTGTGACATGCCTCCTTTCTTGGACATCCGTACGTATATAATATATTCAGAACATTAAGGGGTTTTGGCGGCTTAACACGATCCCTCCTAGATAAACTCAAGATTCAGAAAGCGTATTTAAATACATGCATTCGAATTTCAACTGCAGGGCAATTGGTGCAAGCTCGTTAATATTTGTGTTGTTGTTTGTCCATCAAGAATGATGATAACCATTCATTTCATCCAGTGGGGTTGAAAGTATAGAGCCGTGAGCTCCAAGATGACCGATAAGGACTATTCTGGCTCGAAGTGTTCTCTGACAAAGTGGGCAAAGAATGCCCGACACTCTATGAGGAAGATCTCCTGCAATGGTCTCTCTGTCCAGCCTCTTCCCTACAGCTCCCGCATTCCCAGCCGCCCCACATGCGACTGCACCCCTATGCTATGATGCACGCCACGAATTACGGTCTTTAGCAGCAGTCTCCCAGGTGTCAAAATCTTTCAGTGAGACCCTCATGGTGTCTTCAAAGCGTCTCCTCTGGCTGTCATGGGAGCGCCCACCACAACGCAGCCCGTCGCAAAAAAATCCGCCTAGAGAGCCTGTGATCTGGCATGCGAGTTAAGTGACCAGCCCAGCGAATCCGACTCCCCACAAGTAGAGATCCCGTCCCGCCATCCAATCTTCAATAGCCTCCCAAGGCAGACTGTGTGGAAGTGGTCCAATTTCCTAGCATGTCGTTGACAAACATTCCATGCCTCACAATCATACAGCAGTGTGGACAATACAACTGCCCAAAGACCTTCAGTCTTGTTTGCAGGCCCATTCCATTTCTGTCCCACACACTCCCGTACAGTCTGCCAAAGGCCGCGCTGGCCCCGGAGACTCCTTCACTCACCCCGTCATCAACTGTGGCAGCCCGTGACACAGTGCCGCCAAGACAGGCGAATCTGTCCACAACACTCAGTCTATGACCGCTCACCCCGACACTCGGCACTGTTTGACCACTCTCCGGAGCTGGCTGGTACATAACTACAGTCTTCTCCAAGCTGACATTGAGCCCAAAGTTGGCACAGGCACATAGGAAAGCCGAAACATTGTGCTGCATGTCTGCCTCCGAGTTGGCACACAGATCGCAATCATCAGCAAACAGCAGCTTTCCGACGTTGTCGCTGTCAGTTTTGGCTCCGGCCCTCAGCCCTCCGAGAACGAACAACTCTCCATCCATGCGGCAGCCGATGTCCACTCCAATTTCATTGTTCTCTATGGCATCCGTCAGCACAGCAAAAACATGAGACTGAACAGTGCCGGCACCAGGACACATTCCAGCCTCACTCCACCGGTGACAGGAAAGCGCTCAGACAGTTCACCATTTTCCTGTACTCCAGCATATCATCATGAAAAAACCGCACTATTTGGACAAACTTTTGTGGACTGCCATATTTCACCATAATCTTCCACAGTCCTCTGCTGACTGTATCAACAGCCTTGGTAAAGTCAATTAAACTGGAGAACACTTCAGAGTTCTGTTCCTGACATTTCTCTTGCAACTTTGCTCTTGCAGCGAAAATCATGTCAGCAGTTCCTCGTTCTTTTCTGAAGCCACATTGACTCTCAGGAAGAGAACCTTGATGCGATTGAGCCGTGATGCGATTGAGAAGAATTCTCGAGTATCTTTCCTGCGATTGACAGCAAGGAGATGGCCTCGATGGTTGTCACAGGATTGGCGGTTTCCTTTTCGTTTGTAAAGGTGGACTATTGACACGTCCTTGAAATCTTATGGCATGGTCTCGTTCACCCATAAGTATGTAAAGACTTGGTGAAGCTGCTCTATTAGGACCGGCCCACCTTCCTGCTGGGATGCAGTCAGGACCAGGCGCCTTTCCACTGGAAAGTTGCTGGATGGCTTTGTTTAGTTCCACCATGGTTGGCAGGTCATCAAGTGTATCATTAGTAGGAACTTGAGGAAGGCAGTGGATGGTTTCGTCATCGAAGAAGGAAGTTGCATTTAAGATGTTGCTGAAATGCTCTGCTCAGCGCTGAAGGATTTTTTTTTTCTTATCGGAGACCAATTTCCCCCCATCAGCACTGAGGAGGGGAATATGCCTGGTGATGGAGGACCGTAGACCGCCTTTAGTGAGTCGTAGATGTTTTTCATATCATGCCTGTCAGCAAAGCCTTGAATTTCATTAGCTTTGTCGATCAGCCAGGAGTCCCGCGTGTGCCGAAGTTTCTGCTGCACTACTCTCCGAATGTTATTGGAGGCATCTTTTTTTTTTTTTTATGTTGACTTCGGGTCATTCAAATGTGCCTTGAGGAGAAAATGTTACTAGGCCAGCAATTGGTTTATGTCTTCAGAATTTTCATCAAACCAGTATTTATGCTTTCGGGGGGGCTGGACCAAGGATTTCCATAGCAGTGTTGTAAATTATGTCCTTTAGTTCTCTCCACTCTGTTTCCACATCCTGTTTAGCTGGCTTGAGGCGGTATTCCAGCATGTGTTTAAACGACAGCTGCATTGTTTTGCTGTTTAGGCCGGTGACATTTAGTTTTTTATTTTTTGTTGTTGCTTTTTTACCCCTTGAAGACGCCGTTGTGGCTTGATGTGTATGTTTATTTTTGAAATAATGAGACGATTGTCTGTACAACATTCAGCACCACACATGGATGTTATCACTCGAACGAATTGTCTGTCACTCTTCCTGACGATGACATAGTAAATGAGGTGCCAGTGTTTCGAGCGAGGGTGCATCCATGATGTCCTATTTCTCGTGGGAAGACGGAAAATTGTGTTGGTGATCAAGAGATCATGTTTGGCACAGGTCTGAAGGAGGAGGAGCCTATTGCTGTTACAATTTCCAACTCCGTTATTTTCCAATGATGCCACTCCAAGAGGCGGTGTCCTTGCCTATTCTGGCATTGAAGTCCCCCAAGGAGTACAAGTTTATCTCCTTTGGGAACAGATGTGAAAACGTTGTGCAGGTCTTCATAGAACTTGATTTTGATGTCATCTTCATTTGTCATGGTTGGTGCGTACTATTTGTACAATACGTTGCAAGCATATGCGCAACATTCTACAAAGTTTATTTACATTCAAATTATTTTATCTAGCTTCTAATTGCAAATTTTGAGAAATTAAAGTATTTCTAATTCAAAAGGGTTGCTTTATAATAGAAATTTTCAGACTCTAAAGAACCAAACATCTATCAAAAAGAAGGTTGCCCCCCTTTGACTAAATTACATCGTTGTTAGTGCGCTTACCTACCTGGACAGTGGTCCGATTTCAATCCTCAACAACAGCAAGGTTATATTTTTTTCCGACCAGGACAACTGGGGCCGACCCAGCCTAATTAAAATAAGTACCAACATTGGTTTAGAATATTCTGGAAATTATATGGGAAGGAAATGTGATGAGGAAAGTAAACTCACCTCCACATCTCATGGTGGACCTAGATGATCTCAATGGTGTTGTAGTTAAACCGTCTGCCTCATGGTGGACCTAGATGATCTCTGTGGTGTTGTAGTTAAACCGTCTGCCTCATGGTGGACCTAGATGATCTCAATGGTGTTGTAGTTAAACCGTCTGCCTCATGGTGGACCTAGATGATCTCCGTGGTGTAGTGGTTAAACTGCTCGCCTCACGCTCCGAAGGAATTGGGCTTGATACCGGACACCAACCTCGTGATTCGGTTCATGTGTGTAATTTTCTGGAAGACTCCTGTGGGGGTCGTCGCTGGAGCCTTAATGTGTGTGCTCTGTGCCGAGCTTTCAACAGTCCGCTCTGTGGACAAACACCCAGCCATCTAGGATAAAACCTAGTGCAACGGAATCACACCTCTTACTTTTCAACTACTTTTAATATGTCGTGGCCTAGACAATATGAAGGCCTAATACTTCATACTCCGTCTCTCCGTAAATATATATATATATGTGCGTGCGTGCGTGCGTGCGTGCGTGCGTGCGTGCGTGCGTGTGTGTGTGTGTGTGTGTGTGTGTGTGTGTGTGTGTGTGTGTGTTTGTGTGTAAGTAAATATTGAGCACATCCCACTACTGGCAACACTGATCGTATTCCGGTATGAACCTAAGGCCCATCCACGTCAATGTGGACGTGGATGGGTCTTAGGTCCATACAGGAATACGATCAGTGTTGCCAGTAATGGGTTGTGCTCAATATTTAAATCTCAAATCCCGAAACAACCAAATAAATAAATATATATATATATATATATATATATATATATATATATATATATATATATATATATATATATATATATATATATATATATATATATATATATATATATTCTTTTTCGCATATCCTTTTACAGGACATCGCTATCAAAGCCAGAATTTTACCGCTGTCGTTGATTTCTTGGCAAGATTACGCTCAGTAGTTTGCCATTGCTTTCTGAGCGGCCGGCTAACTTATCCCGTATGTTACCAACGCGGCGAGAACCGCTTCCAATTCTCGCGCGGTGCGTTACCCTACGTGAATAAACGGAATTACGGAGAAAATAGTTTAACTCCTCGTCCAGGGAGACAGACAAATATATATATATATATATATTTATATATATATCTTCTTCTTCAGCATTCCGAGCCATTGACGTTCTTTGCTGCAGATACAATCCGTCTCCATTCGTCTCTCTGGTTGACCTTCTCTTGCCAGTCGTTGATTCCAAGTGCTTGTAGCTCTGAATGTATATTATCTCTCCATCGTCTTCTTGGTCTATCTCGGGGTCTACGGTCATTTATTTCTTGAGTGTAAGCGAGTTTTGTTTCCCCATTATCGTCTATTCTTTCTATATGCCCTAGCCATTGCAGTCTATTAGCCTTCATGATACCAGTGATTAGCGGGGACTTAAACAAATCATAAATGTCTTTGGGAGTCTCTGTGGCGAAGTGGTCAAGCCGTTTGACTCGTGCTCAGAAGGTTGTAGGTTCGATTCCTGCCGCCCCCTTCGGTTTGCGAGTTAAATGTTTCATAGACTCCTGTGGGTCGTCGCTAAAAGCTACGGAGTGTTACGAGATAGCGCATTTGATTTTAGCAGATGTTGTAGTGCATAGTATATCTTATTTCCAGAGTTGATTCTAGCTTGTATTTCTTTCCTTATTATGTCGGAGCAGTTGAAGATTGTGCCCAGGTATTTGTATGTTTCCGTTCATTTAATGGTCATTTTATCTATTTGTATGTGACCAGAGTTTTTAGCCGTTCATTCTCTTGAAATTAACATATATTCTGTCTTATCTTGGTTGAAAACCAGCCCCATTTGTTGAGCTTTTTCCTTTAAGTGAGTCAATATTTCAATGTCTTTTGTTCATTTTCCCCTATAATATCAATATCATCTGCATAACCAAGCAGTCTGGATGTTCCTCCAATAGCACATTCCTCCTTTACCTTCCTTACAACTATATATAAATGATCTCCGTGGTGTAGTGGATTAAATGATGATGATAATATATATCATCATCATCATCATCACCATCATCATCAAGTGCCCTGCCAGCTGGCGTAGGCGTTCATGGCTCTCCACAGATCTCGGTCTTTGGTTTTCTGGATAAACTCGGCTGCTGATATTCCTCCGTGCCACCGTCTCAATCCATCCAGCATCATTTCTCTTAGTCTGCCTCTGCCTCTCTTCCCCTCGATCTTTCCAGATGTCACGATGTTCTCCAATGCCTCTCTTCTCATTACATGCGCAAAGAAAGCTGTTTGTCTCTTTCTTATTGTTGTATATTGTGTTCTAATTTCGTTAGCCTGTTTCAGGCAGTCGTTGTTAGTTACTTTGTGTCAGGTCTTAGTCAGATATGACTGAGCTACCATATAACAGTAGACGGTACTACCTGCTTTCTGTTAGCGCCGAAAGTTGAGCGGCGCTTACCAAACCCGACACCTCACACTGTGCCAACGGCTTCGGGCGGAAGAGCGCAATTGGGAGGGTACTAGCCTTACCCTGGTGCGAGGAAATGCAAGCTAAAGACAAAATGTCATGGCAGGGCAGACCAGGACCTAAGCCTTGGTTGGCGGCTGGTCTAGGATCGAAGCTCCGACAGGCGGACAGTTAGAGCATTGCTTTGCTGATCCGGCAGCTTCTGCAGCTTGTCTTGTTCCAGATGTAGAGGTGTTACCTTTCCTCTGGCGTGAACTAGGTAGGCCGAGAGAGGGATCATACTGCATGGGCAACACATGATCTCTATATTTTAGCCCAGGCTTTGTGCTATGGAGAGGCAATAACTCCAT
Organism: Cepaea nemoralis; assembly: GCA_014155875.1. NCBI lineage: Eukaryota > Metazoa > Mollusca > Gastropoda > Stylommatophora > Helicidae > Cepaea > Cepaea nemoralis. The sequence continues at coordinate 38,401 of JACEFZ010023927.1, forward strand.
CCCTGGTCTTAACTGGTCTCGGAATCAAAGCGAGAGGCAACTGTTACAGGTTATAAGTCCCAGTCGGTGGGAGACACCTACAGGTGTCACTGATGAGCTCCGCCCGCCTCAAGTTGGGCAGCTCCCGGCCAATTGGGTGCTGATCCGCCACAGCCTGCCTGCTTCAATGGGTGCTTGGGGCTAGAACAAAATCTGAATCGCAGGCTGTAAATCCAATGCACGAGGTACAAATAAAATTAAAAATAGAAACCTCAAGCTACGGCTTGCAACCTGGAACGTGAGAACCATGTGTCCATGATTTTCCACTGACTTGACAAATATTGACGATGTGAGAAAAAAGGCTGTGATTAATGCCGAACACAATAGTCTTAGCATTGATATTGTTGGCCTGCAGGAGACTCTTCTCGCTGAGGAAGGGTCACTCAGGGAAAACAATTACACCTTTTTCTTTTGGAAGGGTAGAGGGCAGGCAGAAAAAAGGCAACACGGTGTGGGCTTTGCAGTGAAGAATTCGCTACTGGGAATGATTGAAATTCCAGCAGGAGGAAATGAAAGACTATTATCCCTGCGCTTTGTAACCTCATGTGGTTTTGCCACCATTATTACTGCATATGCACCGACACTCGATTCCTTTGATAATGTGAAGGATTCGTTCTATGAGGAGTTAGACAGTTCCAAAATCTGACTACATTTATATGCTCGGTGATTTCAATGCTCTTGTGGGCAAGGACTCGAGTTCATGGCCAGTGTGCCTTGGAAAATACAACATCGGCGCATGAATGAAAATTGGCAAAGGCTGCTGGAGCATTGCACCAGTAATGACCAATGTAATACAAACTCCTTTTTTAAAACAAAAGAGATGCATAAGGTCACATGGAAACATCCAAAATCCAGCCATTGGCACCAGCTGGACTTCATCATCACACGGAGACAACATCTGAACCATATATCATTGACTCGAAGTTACCACAGTGCTGACTGTGATACGGATCACTTCTTTGGTTGTTGCAAGGATTAGACTGAGACCAAAGAGAATCTACACAGCTAAACACAAATCTAGCCCCAGGATTAATATTATTAACACTCACGATCCTGAAAAGTGCTTTCAGTTTCAACAGCAACTTGAAGACGCTTTCACTGATACACCAGAAAATTGTACAGTAAATGAAAAGTGGGGTCAACGTAAGGAAACTCTTTATAAAACTGCCATAGGGGTTTACGGCACTGTGGATCATAAGAGGCAGGACTGGTTTGCGGCAAACAGCGAGACTCTGCAGCCCTTGATTGATAAGAAGAAGATAGCTCTCTTAAGAAACAAGGAAAGACCAACGCGTAACACTCTGAGTGAGCTAAGGCAAGCTAGGAAGGATGTGCAAAAGGCTGCCAGGCAGTGTGCAAATGATTATTGGATCAAGTTATGTGAGTCCATTCAAATCGCAAGTGATAAGGGAAACATAAGAAGCATGTATGAAGGAATAAAGAAAGCCTGTGGTCCAGTGATCAAAAGAAGTGCACCATTGAAAACCTTGACTGGAGAAATCATCACTGATAAGAAACAGCAGATGGACAGATGGGTAGAGCACTATTTGGAGCTTTACTCAAGTGAGACCAAACTAGCGGATGATGCCCTCAACACCATAGAGGCTCTACCAACTCTTGACCACCTGGACACACTTCCCACCATAACAGAAGTTAAGTGTGCTATAAATGAACTTGCATCTGGCAAGGCTCCAGGTAAGGATGGGATTCCAATAGAGGTTATCAGGAGTGGGCAAGACACACTCACTCTACAGATCCACCAGCTAATAGAGCTATGCTGGCGAGAAGGACAAGTCCCACAGGATTTCAAAGATTCAAGCATCATAACACTGTACAAGAACAAGGGCGATCGGAGCGACTGCAACAACTATAGGGGTATCTCACTTCTGTGTATTGTTGGAAAAGTATTTGCCAGAATTGTTCTGCGCAGACTTCAAGTCCTAGGAGATCAAGTCTACCCCGAATCACAGTGTGGCTTTCGACAGAACCGGTCTACCATTGATATGATATTCTCATTGCGACAAATGCAAGAAAAATGCCGTGAACAGAATCAACTACTGTTTATTGCCTTCATCGACCTCACAAAGGCATTTGATTTGGACAGTCGTGAAGGTCTGTTCAAGGCACTAAAGAAGATTGGCTGCCCACCAACTCTTCTGTCCATTGTGGAATCGTTCCACACAGGCATGAAGGGTATAATCAAGTTTGATGGTGCAACTTCTGAAGAGTTTGAAATCAAGAGTGGAGTTAAGCAAGGTTGTGTACTAGCTCCCACCCTCTTTGGAATATACTTTTCACTTCTACTGAAATATGCCTTTCGTGATCAGGATGGTGGTATATACATTCACTCACGCTCAGATGGCGGCCTCTACAATGCTCAGAGATTGAAGGCTAAGACCAAAATTAGGAGGGTACTGATCAGAGAGTTGCTTTTTGCAGATGATGCTGCAGTTACGACCCACTCTGAGGAAGAATTGCAATGTCTACTATCTGCATTCTCCAATGCTTGTTCTGAATTTGGTTTAACAATTAGCAAAAAGAAGACACAGATTATGTCACAAGGTGCACATGGGGTACCATCAATCTTTATTGACGACGCCGAACTAGAGATGGTAGACCATTTTACATATCTAGTATCAGTGGTAAATAGCAAATTATCCCTAGATCAGGAAATCAACATCCGGATTGGTAAGGCAGCAACAACAATGAACAGGTTAAGAAAAAGAGTCTGGGAGAACAGGAAGCTTACTGCCAAAACAAAAGTCCTTGTCTATCAAGCCTGTGTCCTTAGTACTCTTCTTTATGGCAGTGAAACCTGGACAACTTACTCACACCAAGAGAAACGTTTAAACAGCTTTCATATGCGGTGTCTGCGAAGAATTCTTGGTATTAAGTGGCAAGACAAAATCACAAATACTGAAGTATTGGAAAGATCAGGTTGTGTGACGGTTTATTCTATGCTCAGTCTTCGTAGACTTAGATGGATAGGACATCTTAGGAGGATGGATGATGGTAGAATACCAAAGGACATCTTTTTTGGTGAATTACAGATGGGTAAGAGATCTCAGGGTCGGCCTCTACTACGATACAAAGATGTGTGTAAGCGGGACATGATTGATACAGGCATTGATAATGCACATTGGAAGCAAGTTGCCGCTAAACGTGTTGCATGCAGGGCAAACATCAGAAATGGAATAAAGACAAAGGAGAAAATTATTGCAGATAAGTCACACACCGAACGTGTGAGACGTAAGATGGTGCATGATGGTGGAAATGACCACGTGTTCACATGCACCCACTGTGAACGGACATTTACAGCGCAAATTGGCCGTATCAGTCACATGCGCTACCGCCATAGGTAAAAGTTATTATGCCTTTTTAAAGCACAAACTATCGTCTGTCAAGACAGCAAGGTGCCAATGTGTTAGTTACTCTAGCAGTCCAAGGAATTCGCAACATTCGTCTCAGGAACCACATCTCTGTTGCTTCTAATTTCTTCTTAATTTGTTCATTTACATTCCAAGATTCATTGCCATACAGCAAAACTGGTTCTACATAGCATTTCAGCACTCTCTTCCTTACATTCAGTGATAGTGACTTATTGCACAAGATACTCTTCATTTTCTGAAATGCGGGTTTTCTTGCCCTATTCTGCTCTTAATCTCTGTTGCGCAACTTCCATATGATGTTATAAATGTCCATAGGTATCTAAAATTATCCAATTGGTTAAGAATTGTTCCTTCTATTTCAATGTCACATTTTGGTGTCACCGTTTTCTTTGGTATCACCATTGTTACTGTTTTCTTGATATTCAATGATAGTCCTTTCCTTGCACTCTCTGTTACTACAGTGTCCAACAACTGTTGTAGGTCTGTTGATTTATCCACCACCAATACTGTGTCATCTGCTTAGCGTATATTATTTATATTATAACCTCCAACTAGTTTTCCTGGCATCTCTTTGATCTCTCTCATTATTACTTCACTATACAGGGAGAAGAGATCTGGTGACAAGACACACCCCTGTCGTATTCGTAGCTTTATATGTTCGTAACTACCCCCTTTATTTCCCATTTTAATTGCTGCTGTTTGGTTCCAGTAAATATTCTTTAATATTCTTAAATCTTTCCCATCAATGTTGATATCTTCCAACATTTTAATCAGTTCATCATGTTTTACTTATCAAATGCCTTAGTATAATCTATGAAGCATAAATATATGTCTTTCGGTTTCTCTATTGACCTTTCTATTATTGTCCGTAATGTATATATTGCATTGTTTGTGCCCTTTCCCTCCACAAATCCATAATGTTCGTCAATAATTTCCATTTTTATTTACTTTCTTGTTCTTCTCATTATGATTCTAAGTAGAAGTTAGTGATATAGTTTATAAGGTTAATTGTACGAAAATCTTCACATTCAATTGCTCCTGGTCTTTTTGGTATAGCTATAAATACAGATTTCAGCATCTCACTGGGTAAATATCCACTGCTGTAATTATCATTTAACATTTTGGTTAATATATCTACTCCAAAAATCTGTTTCACACACACACACACACACACACACACACACACACTATATATATATATATATATATATATATATATATATATATATATATATATATATATATATATAGTGTGTGTATATATATATATATCACGCATTATATAAAAAGATATGGAAATATGGTACATGGCCAAAAGATTGGAAGAGAACTTTCTTCATTCCAATACCAAAAAGGGCAATCTGAAATTATGCACCAACGATAGAACTGTTGCCCTGATCAGTCGTGCAAGTAAAATTCTACTAAAATTCATAATGGGAAGACTTCGTAAGAAAATGAAAGAAGAAATTACGTGGATCAAGCTGGATTTAGACAAGGAAGAGGAACAAGAGATCACATTCTCAATATGCGTTTAATAACAGAGAAGTGCAGAGAATTTAATGTAAACCTATTCTCGTGTTTTGTGGATTATTCAAAGGCATTTGATCGTGTACAATATAAGACACTTTAGGAAATCATGAGGAATATGAGCTTTCCACTACATGAAATACAATTAATAAAATTGCTCTATCTAGACCAACAAGCAGCGGTTAGAATAGATGGTGAGACAGACATCAGACTGGTTTGACATCAAGCAAGGAGTCCATCAGGGATGGGTGCTGTCCCCCTGTTTGTTTAACCAGTACGCTAAAAATATAATGAGAAATGTAAGAGATTCTATAAAAAGGGAGCTATATGATGCCCTAAATATCGGTGGCCATGACACACCAGAGATTCGGTATGCTGATGATACAGTATTGCTATCCACAACACAGACTGGTTTAGAAAACGTAATAGCCTCAACCCAATTGAATTGTGAAAATCACAACTTACATCTTAACATAGCAAAAACAAAGATAATGCATACAGATAAAACTACTATGGGGAAAGAAATATATGTTAATGAGGAAAAATTGGAGGTGGTGGAAAATTTTAAATATCTTGGGTCATTGATTACCAACAATGGTGACACAATGAAATAAATTAAACGACTACTATCAATTGCTTTTCAAAGACTAAAACAACTGAATAAATTATGGAATGGGACAGACAGAACTACAAAAATTAGATTTTTAAGAGCATGCATCTTTCCCATTGCAACATACGCCTGTGAGACCTGGACACTTACTAAACGAGCTGAACAGCGCATAAATGCCCTTGAATATAAATGTTATAGACGAGTTCGTATCTTGTGTAAAAAAAAAAAAAGAACAAATGCATCCATTCTTCAAGAGCTGAATATTGAAGAAGGTTGGCTATTAAAGACTATAAAACAAAGAAAATTAAAATACTTTCGTCACTTGAAACGTCACGAAAGTTTGGAGAGAACAATAATGGAGGGATATATGCCTGGGAAGAGAGGAAAAGGAAGGCCAAAGAGAAGATGAGTGCACGATGTGGCAGATGATCTCCAGATGGGTGTTTAGGACGCGGGACATCTTGCTTAGGATTGAGGAAGGTTGTTATGGGAGCGAGGTTCTGCAATACGAATACGTCCGAAAACAATCGGCGACATCCGAAACCGACGAAAACCGAGGTAATTATTTCAATATGAATCAATGTAAATCCAATTAATTCGTTCTAGACGCTCCGAAATAAATACCAAAGACACATTTTACAGAGAATAGAGTTTCTAATAGTAAATACCATTAATAAATTAATATAAAATGTATAACGAGCGTTCATTTGAAATTCGTTCGTGCCGCACCGCGCGTAATTTCGTACGTTGAACATGATCATGTCATAGTCATGTGATAAGTACTGAACCAATGAATAAAAGAGCAAGTGCTTATCGTCCCATGATGCATAGGTTCTGTTTCTGACCGTTGAAAAAGTGGCCGGGTTGATCTAAAATCCGTCCAAAGAAGCTCAAAGAGCGGTGATTCAGTTTCTTTCATTTGATGGATGCCGATCAGTGGACATTCATCGAAGAATGAATGCAGCGTACGGTAACAAATGTGTGTCGAAGACAACAGTAACAGACTGGGCACGAATGTTTCGGAAGGGACGTGAGTTCACGACAGATCTTCGACAGCCGGGTCAAGTGCATATTGTTGCAACAGAAAAAAACAAACCATCGCCAAAATTGATGCAGCAGTACAGATGAACCGTTGTCGAAGTATACGTTCGCTAGCGAAATAATTTGATGTGTCAGTTGGGAAAATTCAAAATATCGTTCGTAAGAAACTGCAATATCGGAAGTTGTGTTCACAATGGGTACCACGGATGTTGACCGACCACCAAAAAGAGGATCGCATGGGATGGTGTTTGAACCACTTGCTGCGTTACAGAGTGGAGGGTGATGCATTTCTCTTCCGCACAGTGGCAGGCGATGAATCATGGTGTCACCACTTTGAGCCGAGTAGCAAAAGAGACAGCATGCAATGGAAGCATGATGGATTACCAAAAGCCAAAAATTCAAGTTACAGGTTTCCGCTGGTAAGGTTATGCTGAGCGCATTTTTTGACCATGAAGGGCTATTGTTGGTCGACTTTAAAGAAATTGATGTTAACATCAACTTTACCCACTACTTGCAAACACTAGACAAGCTGCAACAAGCCATCAAGAATAAACGACCCGGCATGCTTTCCAGTGGTGTGCTTTTGTTGCACGATAATTCTCGTCCTCATGTCGCAAAGATTGTGCAGGAAGCATTAGCAAGGAAGAAGTGGGAAATTCTGCAACATCCAGCCTGTAGTCCTGATTTGTCACAGTGTGATTTTCATTTGTTCGGACCTCTAAACAAAAGGAGCAACGATTTCACACAGATGCAAACGCAATGGACGCGGTAAACACTAGGTTCAGTGAGCAACCACAATCCTTTTTGCTGACAGCATTCGCCGCCTACCTAAGCAATGCGATGTTTGCCTGAATTTCTACGGCGACTTCTTCTGATCATTAAATATGGCATTTACCTTTCTGAAGACTTCTTGGTGTATGGAAGACGGCGAGGAGGAGGAGGAGGAGGAGGAGGAGGAGAGAGAGAGAGAGAGAGAGAGAGAGAGAGAGAGAGAGAGAGAGAGAGAGAGAGAGAGAGAGAGAGAGATGCACATATTATTGTTTGGTAGGGCGATCTCTCTCCATAAGGACCTTAGGTATCTGGGCACTATCTGGGGTCAATTCCGTTCTTTGACTTCTTGTCTTGTGTATGCCTGTGCGCCTCTTGAATTTTTCAAACCATCCTCTGCTAGCCTTAAGATCACTAAGTACACTAACATTCGCCCCAGGCGTTTTCTTAATCAGATCGGCATACAACAGTCTGGTCTTTTCACATACGATTGCCTCCGAAACAGAATCCCCATCTAACTGTTTCTGATTTACCCAAATTAATCATTCCTGTTCGACATCTTCAGTTATTTGCGATCTCTGTTTCGTTAGCGCATTCACGCCTTTCGCTACATTAGCATCCTTAATTGCTTCTTTTCTCGCCACAATGGAACTTATCGCCGATGGCGACTTCCCGTACACTGCGACTGATTTCAGCAATCGTATTCTTCGGTGATTTCCTTTTTCAACTCGATCTTGTTCCTGGTCCTCTTCTTCGAAGGGCTGCTGGCTCTGAAAACTTTCTTTGGTCCTATGATGGAGCTAAAAGGAAAGAGTTAACTTATTAGCATGTGGTGCTCATACGAGAAACAACGCGAAAATCAGCAGAAGAACGCGTGGGTCCCTTTATTTTTCGCAACAATTAGCAGTGAGGCCACGTGGACACATCGACGAAATCCGAGGCAACCGAAGAACACTGAGACAAATTGTTCGCGAAAAAAAAATCGACGAAAACCGAAATCGACGAAAACCGAATTCCACTCTGTCTGTGTGTGTGTGTGGTGTGTGTGTGTGTGTGTGTGTGTGTGTGTGTGTGTGTGTGTGTGTGTGTGTGTGTGTGTGTGTGTGTGTGTGTGTGTGTGTGTGTGTGTGTGTGTGTGTGTGTGTGTGTGTGTGTGTGTGTGTGTGTGTGTGTGTGTGTGTGTGTGTGTGTGTGTGTGTGTGTGTGTGGTGTGTGTGTGTGTGTGTGTGTGTGTGTGTGTGTGTGTGTGTGTGTGTGTGTGTGTGTGTGTGTGTGTGTGTGTGTGTGTGTGTGTGTGTGTGTGTGTGTGTGTGTGTGTGTGTGTGTGTGTGTGTGTGTGTGGTGTGTGTGTGTGTGTGTGTGTGTGTGTGTGTGTGTGTGTGTGTGTGTGTGTGTGTGTGTGTGTGTGTGTGGGGTGGTTTTGTGTCGAAGAACGTGTCGGTCACGCACAGTTATGATGGCTGCAGAATTCCAAGAGACGTTGTCCATTGTCATTGATCTTCCCAACGCCAAACTGTCCTAGACATGAAGGCCAAGATTTGTGGTCGTAGCCAACCTTGACATTGAAATCCTCCAGGATAAAAAGATGTTACTTCTCTTGTGTTTCACTGACCACTGCTAAGGTCGTCATAAAACTTATCTGTAGGTCCTGATGCCGCAGTTAGTGTTGGGGCGTAAACGCTTATAATATTAACTAGGCCTGCTTCTGTCTGGAGTTTGAGCTTCAGTATTCTTACAGTGCCATCGCTTGGTGGTATGATGGACTTTAGCAGCTTGTTTCTAATAGCGAAGCCAACTCCATGCTCCCTGGTCTCTCCGCATGGCTTGCCATGCTAGTAGAAAGTGAAGTCCTTCTCCTTTATGTTCCAGATTCTGACTCATAAGGACAGTTTAAAGGTGGACACCCCAGTTTTGACATGTACCAAAGAGGAGCCGCGTTCTGTTATCCGTGGGTTTTTTTTTTTTTTTTGTTTTTTTTTTAATCAGTGAAGGGGTGAAACCTATAGAAATTCATTGGTGAATGAAGGTCCAGTAGGTCGATGCATACCTGTCAGTCCAGTAAATGTATGAATGAAGTAGGAAGTTTCATAACGGTGTGACTTGTGTAACAGACTGTTCACGACCGGATCAGTCACACAGAGTAGTAACCTCAGGGTAGATTGCCGCCGTTGAAGACCTCGTACAGAAAACCGTCGATCGACTGTGAGTGACATTGCCACACATCTTGACATCAGTCAACGTTTAGCACACCCCATTTATCCACGATGTGCTACAGTACTGCAAAGTGTGTGCAATGTAGGTGCTACGGCAGCTTATTCCAGAACTAAAACAACAAAGCATCGATGCTTGAAAAGAACTTTTGCAGTGCTTTGAAGCAGATAGTGGTGGTTTCCTATCAAGATTTGTTATTGGAGATGAAACCTGGGTTCACCACCATGAGCCGGAAACGAAGAGGGCGAACAAGGAATGGATCCATCCCTCCTTCGCCGAAACCAAAGAAGTTAACGCAGCCATCTGCAGGGGATGTTATGCTGACTTTTTTTTTCATGAGCAAGGCGTTATTTTAGAGAACTTTATGCCAAGAGGGAAAATTGTCACAAGTGATACGTATACAGATCTTTACAGGAATCATCTTCGACCAGCAACCAAATCAAAAAGACGTAGACTTCTGAGTAAAGGTGCCATTTTACAACATGACACTGTTCGACCACATACTGCCCGTGCAAAAGTTGAGACCATCGAAGACCTCCCTTTTCAGTGTGTACCACATCCCCTGTATTCACCAGCCCTAACCCCAAGCAATTTCCACCTGTTTGGACAACTCAAAGAGTCACTGGAAGGAAAGACTGTTTGGTCTGATGTAGTGGTACAGCAGGTGGAGCATGATTGTTTACACATGCGACCAATAGAGATATTTTATACACGAATCCAAGCACTTTATCGGCACTGGAGGATGTGCATTGAGCGCAGTGGTGACTGCATCGAAAAATTATACATTTGTTCTTTACTTTTCCAGAATATATTCACCAAACAAAACACATTTACAGTTTCTATTTGAAGCCCCCTCGTACAGCATCCCATTTTGTAACAAGCGTAATATGTTTCAGTATTACAAACGCTTTTCATAGTTTAGATCACATCAGCTGCCATCTCCACAGCTAAAATCGTCCGAAATGGTTCTCAGTCATTGTTGTCTCTAGCCAAGACTGTCAATTTCATTCCTTCATGTTATCCTTCCAATTACATTATTGTCTAGCCCTTACACGTGCGTCGTCCCCCCTTTTCCCCGCAGCGTGATAATCAGCGGGGTATTGTGCTTCTTTGGGGAGCCGCGAAGTCTCCTAGACTGCTAAGTCAACCCAGCTTAAAATGGATACCATTAAATGTCCTGAGGTAGTAAAGAAGACAGGCGTGGTATTGACCACATCACGAGACAAGTGTCGCTTGGCAGATTTCAAGCGAACGAAAAGGAGACCTGCTCGAGGCTTCACTTGCTTATTTGTATTTTAAATTTTCTTTTCCAATTGCCTCGCCAGTTACACCCCCCCCCCCCCCGCACTCCTGTCTTTGTTTTGCTAATATCGTCAATAACGTCATTTTGCGTCAATAATCACGGTTAATTGCCAGCATCAATTCTAATTTTAACCAAATATTAATATCCACAGGTTGAACCTAAAACCTGGAAAAAAATGGATGAAACTATCAACGTTTGCCGACAATCTTCCAGGTTTTCCAGACAACATTCGGGCAACAGACAGAGGTACATTTTGGGTAGGCTGTGCTGTAGCACGTCACCAAAACATGAGCAATCTCTTCGATGAGTTAGCTAGTCAACCTGAAAGGGCTGAGATGCTGGCCAGGGTGAGCAGTCACGTGTAATATTCCGTTGTTAGTTAGTTAGTTAGTTAGTCGCAGTTCCAACTTCACAGCAACGAGTCATCCCCATTATGCTCCGTTCCTGTGCCAGTGAATATCACACAAAATGCTCCCCACTGCTAAATGTGAAAAGTGGAAAAGACAGGAGTCTTGACAAACAACATCCCGCACAGATACACTGTGCATAATGCCGCCGCCAGAATGTCAGCACAATAGTCCCCCACAAAACACCCAGTTCATTTCTGATGGAAGCATCAGATTCGTACACTCTGATATTGATCTTTGCGTAAAATAAGTTGATGTCGATAGGCATGTTTGATTTGGTCACAATTATGGTGAAAGCAATTTGT
>JACEFZ010023927.1:52500-154668 GCA_014155875.1 Cepaea nemoralis
AGTAGTAGTAGTAGTAGTAGTAGTAGTAGTAGTAGTAGTAGTAGTAGTAGTAGTAGTTTGAAAATAGCTGCAAACTTAACTATCCGAGACTGAGTAAGAACGTAGATCTAATACAAGAGCAAGAGAACGCTAGAGAAAAAAATGATATGTGTTGACGACATCATAGACATTGAACAATCACATGGAATAACACTATGCAGTGCTACCCATCGGGCGCTGGAACGTCAACGATGCCTAGCTACGACGCTTGCCGGCAAATATTGAAGATGATGATTGATTGATTAATTGATTGATTGATTGATTGATTGATTGATTGATTGATTGATTTAGGAACCGACATCACAGCATTCGGGGCATTCCCATAAGCGCTCCGTCCCCATCCTCAGCAGCCAGCGAAGAGTTCCAACAACAATAGTACCAGTAACAATCTTATTATATGTCCGTCTCGCCTTTCCTCTGAGCGTCGAGCGTCGGCCAGATTATAGAAGTCAGATCTATCGTCGATCTGATCCGTGAACTGTGTTACTAGATCAGAAAAGTGTCCACACTAGCAGGTCTGTCGCCCACTTGAAGAAAAGTGTCCACACTGGCAGGTCTGTCGCCCACTTGAAGAAAAGTGCCAAAACTGGCAGGTCTCGCGCCCAATTGGACACAGAGTTGCAAGTGTACATATAGCACTAAATACTTAAGGAAACAAACATTAAAGCAGCACAGATCAAATAACAATCACGCAAATAATTCACACAAGAATGCATTATCTCGCTGGTTTCTTCCTCAGCCTTTTCTCTTCTTTTGGGGAATGGGTTCCTCAACCATCTCATGTCTAGTCGTTCTATTTTAAGCCAACACAAGCCCACTGCAAATATACAAAATGAGGTACATGCACAAAAAGGCGTGCTTTTTTCTCCATCTTATTACACAAGGAAACACAAGTAGTAGGGGAAGTGGTAATAAAATAGTTTTAAAGTTTTCAAATCCTAAAACACCCCTTCATTAGTTCATGTGACGTCGCGGCTTGATGTCAAAAAGTCAAGCCATAAACCATTATATAGGTCAAAGGGCTAGCTATGTCACATCTAGGTAGAAATCACTGGGCTGTATAAAATTATTGTTAAAAACGTGTGTGTGTGTGTGTGTGTGTGTGTGTGTGTGTGTGTGTGTGTGCGTGCGTGTGTGTTCAGATTGTCGACCCCACTGAGACGCAGCAGTTCGAACCCCATCAACATGGTGTATGAGCACTCTGAAGTTAACATAGTCCGTGTAAAATCAATAAATGCTACAAACACAGTAATGCACTAGGCCGAAAAAGATTTCATGTCCACATAACGATCAGGTGTCATAGTGCGACCCTCGTCAGAGCTATCGCAGTAGATAACGATAATTAATTTCGCCGTTGAATTGTCCACGGTTAATTAGTAGCTAGCGATAAAAAGTTGTATAGACATGTTATGTTATGTGACTGCGTGTCTACACATATAAATGCCTGCTTTTCTAACTGTACATATGTGTGCGTGATTCTAGCTGTCTGACTGTCTGTCTATCTATCTGCCTGGCTGGTTGTCTATCAATCTGTATATCTGGTTGTATGCGTAGTAAGCATGCGTAGTATTATGAATGTGAGTGTTTGTGTGTGTATATGTCTGTATGCGTGTGGGTCAGCCTGAGTGTATGTCTTGTTGTGATGGTCTGTCTATTCTTATGTCTCTCTGTGTGTACATGTGTGTGTCTGTGTGTGTGTGTGTGTGTGTCTGTATGTGACTGGTCACTATACAGGCCTACAATGGTACCACAATGCCCGGGTAATAAGGAAAAGTAAGCGAGTCCCACTGACTAAATGCTAAAAATACTCTTACCCGTTTATAATATGTTAAGTGCTTATGGTACCGTAAATGTGGAGATGGCTGTATGGTCTGTACAGGGTCTTACGGCCGATCGTTTAAAAGAATTGTGATGTAAATTAAAAACTTTAAAATATTGTTTTTTAAGTCGGACAAATAACATAACATTTTTAAAAATTCAAAATTTTAAACTTTAAAATAATTAAAACTTAAAATATTTGTAAAATATCAAAAATTGTTTAAAAATTCAGAAATTTAAAATTACAGAAGTAAAAAGTTGAAAAGTTGAAAAATGTTTAAAAACGTTTAAAGTTTCACAACTTTTTTTTAGTTTAACATATTAAAATGTTAAAAGTTCAGTAAGTTAACATTCAAGAAGTAACAATTACCACAATGTGTGTGTGTGTGTGTGTGTGTGTGTGTGTGTGTGTGTGTGTGTGTGTGTGTGTGTGTGAGAGAGAGAGAGAGAGGAGAGAGAGAGAGAGAGAGAGAGAGAGAGAGAGAGAGAGAGAGAGAGAGAGAGAGAGAGAGAGAGAGAGAGAGAGATCGCCATTTCCTTTTCATATTGGCGTATTGTGACTGTAACGTTTGACTACCACTTTCGCTTACTGTGTTCGATATATTTATTGAATTGATCATCATTTATCTTACTTTAGTTAATAGATTTCTTCATTTGGGTAATATTTTTTCTTAATTTGACAAACATATTTTCTTATTTCGGTCGACATATTTATAAATTTGGTTATGATATTCTTATTTTGGCTAACATATTTCTTATTTTATCATCATGTATTCCTACCTTCTATACGCTTGTTTGAGATAAATCTTTATTTTGTCATCGTTTTTTATTAACTTGAACAACACGGATCCTAAGTTGGCTAACATATTTTCTTATGTCGTTCGATATATTTATAAGTTTGGCATAGATATTTCTTATTTTGGCCAATATTTATCCGTATTTTGGGTAACACATTTTCTTACTTTGCTTAATATTTTTCTTAATTTGGCCAATTGTTTTCTTACTTTGACATAAATATTTCTCAGTTTGGTTGACATGTCTTATTTTAGTCATAATTTTTCATAATATTGCCAAAATTTGTCTTACTTTTCCATAAATGTTTATCATTTTGGTTAATATTTTTTATTCATTTCGTTAACATGTTTTCTTACTTTGGTCGACATATTCATAAGTTTGGAATATACATTTCTTGATTATTTTTTTTTTCAATATTTTTAATAATTTGGCTAACACATTTTCCTAATTTTTATAATGTTGGTTGAGATATTTCATGATCTGGCCATCGTTTTTATTAAATTGGCTAACACATTTTCCTCTATTTTATAGCTTTCGACAATATATTTCGTGATTTATCCATCGTCTTCTTTTTATTAATTTGACTAACACATGTTCCTACTCATTATAAGAGTCTTCGAGATATTTATAAGTTTGCTTGAGATATTTATTGATTTGGTCAATATTTTCCCCATTTGGCTAACATTTTTTCTTAGTTTCGTCGGCATATTTCTTGCCTTGGTATACATATTTTCTTAATTTTTCCATAATTTTTCTTAATTTGGCCATTATTTCGTTTACTATGACTAATATATTTTCTTGCTTTGATCAACATATTTCTTTATTTGATTAACATATTTTCTTAATTTGGTCACCATTTTTCTCCATTTGGTTAACATATTTTCTGACTACGGTCGACATATTTGTTAATATGGCCCCGAAAAATTGTTTTTTATTAATTTGGGTGTACTATTTTCCTACTTTTTATAAGTTTGGTTGAGATATTTCTTGGCCAACATTTTTATTAATTTGGTTAACATATTTTCTTACTTTGGTCGATAAATATAAATTTGGTTGTGATATTTATTGATCTGGTCAATAATTTTCCTAATTTGGCTGACACGATTTATTAGTTTAATCGAGACATTTCTTGAGTTGATCACCAACATGTAACACCCTCTTACCACATGACACACATGTATACCGTCAAAACTAAAAACTAACAACAAAACGTAGTTATAATATATGACTGTTTATTTACAGTATTTACAGTAAATTCTACATAAATAAAAAGCATACTGTCAGTATACACAATGTTTGGTAAAATATGGGATTGTATACATAGGATGATAACACCAATTAATCAACACTTTTCTCCAAATCAACACTAGGAATCACCGATTTACCACTAGTGATATCAAAGGTAAGATGGGCTGTTTGAGGCAGTAATGTTCATTCGAGTGTTGTACCGCGTTGTAATTACTGTGAGACACAACCTGAGAAGAAAGATCACCAACGATACACATATCAGTGTCCCACATACCCACCATAGCCTTATTCGTATTGAAGACTGTTCAGCTGTTGAAGACATGTATGTAAGTATATTACAACCATCTAGACTCATCCGTCAGTGTGGATTGTTTGGTCTGGGTGAAGGGTGTTATCGGTGACGGTGATCACTCGACATTGGATGGGGATGGCTCCGGAGTATCCTTGCCAACGAGCCCTTTCTGACGTAACTAGGGGTATTGAGATGCGGCTACGTTGACACTCTTTATGAATTACACACTGATACACCGTGAACACAACTCGTCACCACCGAGTGATAGAATGGCCTCATGTATTGTTTCTATGCGACACAATCACTGGGATATTCAAAAGTACATGTACACCCACGCCATTTGTTTACACACTGATTGTAGTACGTCCTGCTATCCAGGCTATCTAATCAACTACAATGGTCTACACATACACTCTTCTACCCTACTTACAGTCCTGTTACACATGGTCGCATGGCGCCTACATTCACAGGCCGGCAACCTCTGCCCACGGCACACGACTCGACTCCGTGCTGTAACATGTCCACCCGCCTGGTCGCGGCAACACTATTCTCATCAATCGGGACACGCTTGAAATATCTAGCGTACACTCATTTACTTGTCGTCGACGATTCTCGGCGTTTCATCGCCACAAGGGATATTCAGTTCTCAGCCGACACACTTCTCTGCTTTCGTGATCTGTCTGTCATGGCTTCCCAACTCCCACTGACTCCCTTTGTCCGTTCCCCTGCTCGACCCTCCTAATCACGTGGCCTCCTCCTCGCAATTCTATTGGCCACTATCTTTAGCCCGTTACCGGTGTCTTTTCCCTTATCACTCTCCGTAATTATTTATCACTATTACTGTTTCAACAATCTATGTTGCTGTTAACCAGGTCTTAAGTAATCTGACTCATGGCATATGCCCCCCGCAATTTCAAAAATGTTCTACATTTTTGGGTTCTTCCTTATCTCTACACTTGACATGAGTCAAGCTTGGTCGCACATGCCTGTCCCCTGGTCGCACATATCTGTCTACTGCCTCATGCCTTTGAGCTTGCTTCTCAGTTCCCTTTAACTTCACTCTGTGTTACGTTGATATTCTGCCATACCTTCACACAAATTATAATGTCGGACACGAATATCCGTCTATTCCCAAATAGACTCGTGTGGCCTCAACCCCCTTTGTTTTCGGCAAGTTGAGGACCCAACCTACTATGAGTCCCAATGTCCCACCCCGGACATTCCCATAAGGTTCCTCATTTATACCTCGGTACAAGCAACTGACACCCTCCCCAGCCCTTAAGCCCTGGGTGCAGGAACGTGTGTATTGCAGACATATCAATTTCACCCATATTTTGTTGAAGCTCTATTTTGCTCCTGAGTAGACTATGCTACGACTGTGGATCTCTTTGGTGCGAGTACCTATGACTCTTGTATATGTCTTGTCAACGTGTGGTGCGTGGTTGGCTGCCATTAGTTACTTGTGCTCTGTGGCTATCTCTTCCCTTTAATTGCCTTCTGTTTATCCCTGGTGTTCTTGCTACTAACTTTTTCCTTGTCGTGTTCCTAATACCATGACCCTTATATACCTTGATATACATCTACTACCATGCCAAAGTACTACATGTTAACATATTATATGTACAAAGTACTACCACTTGGTACTATTATCAATGGTTCTGCTAATAATCCTACTACACTATCCTTGTATCCTTTCCTTCAATTTCACTTGCACTCTGTTCTCTCTCTCTCATTTCCTCTCTTCATCCTTTCATCGTTTGTCTTTCTCTCTCTCTCTCTCTCTCTTTTTTTTTTTTTTTTTTTTTTTTTTTTTTTTTTTTTTTTTTTTTTTTTAATAGTGTTTAATTTTTTATTCTGTACTCTGTCTTACAACACGCATACTCGAACCTCAAATGTTCCGTCTATGCCCTACGCTTCCTGTATACCGGTGTGCAAGTATCCCAGTTGTGTTCAAATTGATTCTCATTCGCACAAATTCCTACTCTCAGTCTTCTCGTCCCCTTTCTCTCACTTCACTGTCACTCAACCTATTCTTATGTTATGTATATGTTACCACCATCAGCTAAATTTCTCCTACCTATTGTACATGTTTGTCTCATCCAATATACAATATTGTCACAAAACCTGAATAATATATACAATTGGACTCACATGTAATATTGCAAGCACTGTTCAAACTTTCACTCGCCCATCATTATCATCTCTGTGACAATATGTATTAATGGTAGTAATGTCTCATTTACCTTCTTCTTCTTTTCCTTTTATGTTATGGGTGTCATCTGTGATGTATCGTGGTTTTAGACCCACTGTCAACCTTCCTGCTCTAGTAGATGTCGATTCTTCTTTTTTCCCTTTGCGATCATTCATCAGTTCTACCGACATTCATTTTATACGTTGTGTTACAATCAGGTAATAGTACAATCAATATTGTTACAATTACTATTACCATTACATGCATATTGATTACAAATATACATGGCATGATGATCCTGATCATAAGAATGTACTGATGTCTATGTATGTAATTACAGCCATTAAAATGATATTTATCTCTATCTATGTGTATTATGAGTTTTGTTTATTGAATGATAGTGAATGTTACTAACTATTACTCCATTGGTTGGTTCTGGCTGGTATCTGTCTTCGCTGACTGTATCTTCTACCCATCAGATTCCCAATCTTCACTTGTGTCTGTCTGTCTCAGCCTCTTCAGTCAGCTAATGAGGTAGCATCTTTGAGGTACCTTTGACACTATCTCTTCTGCTCAGTCATTTACACCACTTAACTATCTGAAATCAATAACAG
Organism: Cepaea nemoralis; assembly: GCA_014155875.1. Classification (NCBI taxonomy): domain Eukaryota; kingdom Metazoa; phylum Mollusca; class Gastropoda; order Stylommatophora; family Helicidae; genus Cepaea; species Cepaea nemoralis. Next base: position 59,498 of record JACEFZ010023927.1, read on the forward strand.
CCTTGGGTGTATATATATCCATACAGACATATGCATATTTACATTCACAATTGCATATTATGTTACCGCAATCATATCACATTTCCTACATTGACATGTTATCATGGTCAGTACCACAACGTGCTAACCACTGGACCAGTCACCTTGTATGAAACGCATGGTTTCCTAGATGATAGTCTTACCGTATGCCCCATTGTACTATCGGGATTTGGTCCCTAATCTGCCTAGATCATTTTGTCATATAGTCGGTGTAACGTTTCTTAGGCCATGTTATTGCTAGCATTCACAGGCTTCATCTATATATTTTAACTGCACCATTACACATCTTTATTGTTTTTACCTCTGATGACTTTACCGTATCATCATGTCACTGCAATCAACATTATACTTATCAATGCATTAATTCTACTACAACAATTATATCTACACCAATCATATACATATATCCTTTATACACTCTATACAGTATCTACAATATACATATCACAAGATAAGAGTGTTTCACGTTGGTATATGTGATGTTATCTTGTCAGTGGCACTGATGATGTGTTACTATTTTTAAACCTAAAATTTCTGTTTGATGTTATTGTTTTTTCCACTGTCTGCTGAAACAAGTCAGTATATGTTGTAACGAGCATCTGATGTGTCTTGAATGGTGGCGTACTGTCAGATGTTAGTATTAAGCTTTCTGTGTATTCCGACGTACAATCTTGTTTTTCAAGTATATGTTTTATTCTTGCAGTTACTGTTTTCAACATGTGATGCAGTGTCTGGTTTTCTATAACAATAGTAGTCATCCACATGTTGAATGTTACCAACAGTCTGATGAACTTTGCCAATGTATCGCAAGATTGCTCTTCTATTAAGTCATCCCTTGTTGGTGTGACTGTTGGCTGTTCATGTGTCAGTGGTCTATCTGTCTCTTTGTCAGTAACTTTTTCTCTGTGGTTAGTTACTGATTGCCTGTCATCTTGTTGACAGGTTTTTCTCACAAGTATTTTCTATCTGTTGTTTGTTGCTTTTCTCTATCTGTATGTCTGAGGCTCTTACATCTGTTCGTTTGCACAATTTACATGATCGGACATGGCTTCTGATGTCCTTCTCACAGCCTGGCCAGTAGAACCCAGATAATAATCTCTTTCTAGTCTTGGCCAAACTCATATGGTCTGCACTCGGGGCGATGTGTGCCCGTTCCAGAGCGTTACTGCGCTCTCTCACTGGCAGTACCCTTTGTAAGATACCTGTTGTATCTTTCGTGTATTCTCTCATGAGAATTTCATTCCTCATTACAAATGAACACTTGCCTAATTTCGATTGTTTCGGTGGGCAGTTTGCCCGCTGAAAACAAGTTCGCAGTGTCTTGTCGTCTCTTTGTTGCTTTGCACGGTCTTCGGTTTGGATGTCTGGTACCCGTCTAGTGTCTGTCTGGTCAGCCCGAGGTATGACCACGTTATCTTCTTTCTTGTCTTTCTTAATATGCTGTCTGGAGTCTGTATTCTCCCGTGTCATTTTACCATTCCATCTTTGGGCTTCATCTTCTGTACACTCTGTCACTCCAGGTATGTTACCTATCATTAGTCCTGCAAGTGGACTAAGTAACACTGCTACTCGTATTCTCCCTTCATAGTACGGGCAGGATATATGCACCCATGCTATAGCATACTTTTCTTTTGTACCACCAAAGGTACTGCACGTCACGCTCTCTCCCGTGTAGTCGCTACTCCTTACCAGGCTATGATCTACACCAGCTATTGACGACCCTGTATTCCTAACGCAGGTGGTCAACTTCCCGTTCACGAGTGCTTTGTGGGATTTTAAAGTCCCGCTATGAATACTGCTCGCACTCGACTTCCGTGTAGGCACTATTTGACTATACGCAGGGTTACCGATTCGTTGTCTTTTATGTCTGTCTGTTGCTATGTATCCTAAGTTTGTCTTTTGGTCATGTTCTTCTTTAGTCACTCGTCTCAGTCCACACTCTCTGGCTACGTGGTCCAAGCTGTTACAGACCCAACATTTTCGACTGCTTATGTAGTCTGTGTACCTATCGACTCTATTGGACGGACGGTTTCTGATGTCCGAGTCGTGCTTAGGGTTTCTGTCGCCTATTTTATGAGACTCTTGTTGGCGACCACCATATGCCCATTCACTTACTGGTTCTAATCGAGTTACCTTAGCTGGTCTCTGTATAGCCGGTCTATATTGAGTAGTTCGGTGATCTCCTACTCTTGGGTCTATTCTGTTGGTCTTTACCTTGGTTCTCCTTACGTTTCTGAAGTTCTGTCCTAAGCTCTTTCACTGTCAACCCACACCTCACACCTAAATCTATGAAGTCCGACCATGTAGGCATGGTTATATGATGTCACTACTGCGTGGTATACCTATTACTATCTCTACGCGCAGACCCCTCAAGTGTTGCTGATCTTGTTATGGTAACCTGTAACAGAAAAGATTAACTAACCACCATCATCCCTGTGGAAGCACAATCTAATTCATCAGGCTGATTGCACAATACCATACAAAGGTGTCTAATAGCTCTCTGTAATTGAGCAGTACACATAGACAATTAATTGGAATTAACTTGCCCTGTATATATCCAGCGATGTTTCCAGTGGCTTGATCCTGATGCTCGGTTCACTTCCGCTTGCTTCCGGGCTTGATCCAAATCAGCGTGGCCGTCCACGTTTCACTCACAGGTCGACAAGGATAAACTTGGTCGTCAGGTGCAGCTCCACATCAATGGTGTAGATACCTCATAGTGTACTACTAACTGTCATGGAACACATTTCTGGAACAGATACTAGTTTTGACATAATTAGTCTATGCCAGCATTCTAATGCATGCAGCCCCCTGAATACGGCTTCACACTGTAAATCTTGTGGCAAGATGCCATAATGTTTCTGTATTTCTATTTTCCGGGATTTCCTAATATTAAAGTGTTGTCGCTCATGCCCAACGCCAAGTTAATCAGAAATTATAACGTTGAGTATCGACGTATGTTCTGTTGTTTGTATTGCTGCTACTCATCTTCTTAGCTTTAGCAGAATTGGCGCTGACTGCTCCATTGTACTTTGCACCATGAATGCTAACTTCAATGATGATACCTCACTTTGAAACCATCACCTGAATCAAGTTGCCCCATATTCTTACTTATGCTCTTCAATGTTTAATACAACCGATTACTTTCCTGAGCTGTTGAACCTCGCTTACTGCGGGTTACTTTCTTGTACATAAGCTCAAGCGTCCTATGTTCCACACCTAGCCATGGTTTTCTGTTATCTATAATCCATGCGCGTGTGCTATTATCTTGTTGGTGTACATAGCCATAACTGTTTATGGTTAATTGAAAAATCTGTAGCTGACAATACATACATACTTGTTCACTACCATACTAACCATTGCCTCAATTTTGCCGAGTTCTTTCGAAGGACGAATGCCCCCACGTTGCCAACGAGCCCTTTCTGACGTAACTATGGGTATTGAGATGCGGCTACGTTGACACTCTTTATGAATTACACACTGATACACCGTGAACACAACTCGTCACCACCGAGTGATAGAATGGCCTCATGTATTGTTTCTATGCGACACAATCACTGGGATATTCAAAAGTACATGTACACCCACGCCATTTGTTTACACACTGATTGTAGTACGTCCTGCTATCCAGGCTATCTAATCAACTACAATGGTCTACACATACACTCTTCTACCCTACTTACAGTCCTGTTACACATGGTCGCATGGCGCCTACATTCACAGGCCGGCAACCTCTGCCCACGGCACACGACTCGACTCCGTGCTGTAACATGTCCACCCGCCTGGTCGCGGCAACACTATTCTCATCAATCGGGACACGCTTGAAATATCTAGCGTACACTCATTTACTTGTCGTCGACGATTCTCGGCGTTTCATCGCCACAAGGGATATTCAGTTCTCAGCCGACACACTTCTCTGCTTTCGTGATCTGTCTGTCATGGCTTCCCAACTCCCACTGACTCCCTTTGTCCGTTCCCCTGCTCGACCCTCCTAATCACGTGGCCTCCTCCTCGCAATTCTATTGGCCACTATCTTTAGCCCGTTACCGGTGTCTTTTCCCTTATCACTCTCCGTAATTATTTATCACTATTACTGTTTCAACAATCTATGTTGCTGTTAACCAGGTCTTAAGTAATCTGACTCATGGCAATCCTGTTAGCGATTATAGTCGAAGATGCACTGTTCACTTCTACTCTTGGCTTAACGTAATTATTTCCTCTTTGAAAATGTTCCGTTATATTGCTCCACGCATTCGATACGTTTTTAAGCCCTCAACACTTTCACCATTATCACCAAAATGCATAAATGGATTCTTGGGTTCTCGGGCGGGTTGGAAATTAAAGCAAGCCATGCAGTCGCTGTGTGATTCCGCTCTTAATATGAGTGACCGTTCCCTAATTAATTGTTCATGGGCATCTATATATGTAACACATAGATAAAAACAAGGTTCTATACGAGAGTTATAGAAATACACATTTTGAACAATAGCTCTGTATCTGACATGTACTCCCAGTTTTTTTGTTTTTTTTTAACGTCCAGAAATTTATACCGAAACTGGGATTGTAGAACCCGCAAGACACATTTGAGTTCCCATACGAATACACAATACTACTATTATGTATTACGGCACCACCAACTCGTTGGTTTCAGACGTTCGATTGCCAGCTCTGTTCCAGGTCGACACAGTCTAAAAATTGAGTATTAAGACATTTCTTGTGGAGTATGTTGCTTTCGGATCAGGTATATGCGTCTAGCACCATATAGCCTATGTCTTGTGCTAGTATTGTTAGGTCACTCGTATGCTGACTTGGAGAAATATAACCAAAATGTGTAACAATTATCAAAGTCCAACTTATCTTTAGCGACTTACTACATGGTGATCTGTTTGCTGCTTCCGGTTTCAAGATGGCGACGGACGGTCGGGTTGTTTTGTGATCGTTAACTTTTTCGCGTAGGAGATGGATTTATTCATCTCTTGCGAGTAATTTGTGTGCCAGGATGTAAAACCAGGAGTTTCTACTCAAGATCTGCGCGGATGCTACGGAGTTTCGTGCATCGAGCGAAGCAATCCTTGAGTGCATTTTTCGCAGCGTATGTGGATTCTGTTGTTTTCGGTTTTTCAACATGGTGGAGAAGATTGATAAACCAACACAGAACTGGCGTCGTTAGCCGCTACACGCTGCGGGATTTGCTGAGGAAGGGATCCGAGCACTTATGGACTGAATGGTTCGATGTGCAATGAGGATGATCGGTCGACTAACTAACTGACTAACTATAGAACGATACTTCTATACGGCAAATGCTGGTCGTTTTATACACGATATCTGAAGACGTGGAATCACTACACAACAGAAATGTATGAATTGTCAGGTCATGGCCGAACTTGATACAATCAGACGCTAAGGTCATTGCCTGTCAACACGATATGTTCACTTGTATTTTTTCAGGTCACCTCGGGTCGCCGAGGTCACGGTGGCAGGTCTTCTGAGTAAACGTTACTATTTAGATTCGTTGTGTTACAGTCAAACGTGGGCCTACATACATACATACATGCATGCATGCATGCATGCATGCATGCATACATACATACATACATACATACATACATACATACATACATACATACATACATACATACATACATACATACATACATACATACATACATACATACATACATACATACATACATACATACATACATACATACATACATACATACATACATACATACATACATACATACATACATACATACATACATACATACATACATACATACATACATACATACATACATACATACATACATACATACATACATACATACATACATACATACATACATACATACATACATACATACATACATACATACATACATACATACATACATACATACACACACACACACACACACACACACACACACACACACATACATACATACATACATACATACATACATACATACATACATACACACATACATACATACATACATACATACATACATATACTCACAGAGAGAGGCAAGAAAAGACAGACCATCACAAAAAAGAAATACACGCAGGCAGACACACGCGCATACAGATATATACACACAAAGACACACACGCTTACTCCGCATACAACCAGACATATAGATAAATAGACAACCAGATAGACAGAAAGACAGCTAGAAGCACGCACACACATGCAGACTCACAGTCAGACAAGCAGACATTTATATGTGTAGACACGCACAGACATACACAGAATATGTCTTACAACTGTTTATCGCTAACCACTAATTAACCGTGGACAATGCAACAGCGAAATTAATTATCATTATCTCCCGCGATAGCTCTAATGTGGATCGGGTTATGACACGTTATCCTTATGTGGACATTAAACTTTTTCGGCAAGGTACATGTCTGTGTTTGTAATATTTATTTATTACGCGGAGTGTGTTAACTTCAGCGTACTTACACACCATGTTGATGGGGTTCGAACCGTAGCGTCTCAGTGGGGTCGATAGTATGCACCCACGCGCATACATACACACACACAATCGTTTTTAACAATAATTTTATACAGTCCAGTAGACACAAGTGTTAATTTAGGCAGATTTTGACCTAGATATGACCTAGTGAGCCCTTTGAACCGTATAAGTGATAGGGGCTTGACTATTCGACATCAGACTGTGACGTCATATGGACTAATGAAGGGGGTTTTTTTTTGGGGGGGGGGGGGGGGCTTGAAAGCCCTATTAACTACTTGATTACCACTTCTCCTACTACTAACACACACTTGAGAATGTCCACGGCCATTGAGATTAACATTGTATGCGGGTATACATCATAGAGAGTTGGACTCAAGAAAGCTTGTTTCAGGGCACCGTGAAGGTTCGGGGCAAGCGATCTTCAAAGATCACTTAATTATGAAAACCATTAAAGTGACATTTGAAGAAATCCTACATGTAATCACACGACTTAAAAACAATAAGGCAACTGGGGCTGATGGAATTGCTGCTGAATTTATAAAGGCAGGTGGCCATGCATTACATCTAAAGCTATACGAACTAATAATACAAATCTGGAGGATAGAAGAATTACCCCATGACTGGAAAGAGTCACTACTGCTACCTATCTTTAAGAAAGGAGACAAGTTCCAATGTGAAAATTATAGAGGAATATCACTACTGTCCACTATAAGATACTATCCGCAGCATTACTAAACAGACTAAAACCATATTCAGAAGACATATTAGGTGACTACTAGGCGGGTTTTAGACAAAACAGATCAACAATAGATCAGATATTTATCTTACGACAAATAGCCGAGTAAAAATGGAGATATAAAAGAGATCTCCATAACATTTTTGTGGATTTTAAAAAGGCTTATGATAGTATCCATAGGAATAGTCTATGGAATGCTATGCAGGAATTTGGAATACCAAGGAAGTTAATCAACATGACCAGACTATGCATGGAAGATATTTATAATATAGTAACATATAAAGGCAGGAAATCAGACCCTTTCCAAATAACATCTGGCTTGAAACAGGGTGGTGCACTATCGCCGCTACTCTTCAATCTGGCTCTAGAGAAAGTTGTAAGGAAGGTAAAGGAGGAATGTTATATAGGAGTAACATCCAAGCTGCTTGGTTATGCAGATAATATAGATATTATAGTCTTATCTTGGTTGATAACCAGCCTCATCTGTTGGGCTTTTTCCTTTAAGTGAGTCAATATTTCCAATGTCTTTTGTTCATTTTCCCCTATAATATCTATACATACATACATTACATACATTGGCACCTGGCCGTCTTGAAAGATGATAGTTTATGCTTTAAAAAGGCATAATAACTTGTACCTATGGCTGTAGCGCATGTGACTGATAAGGCCAATTTGTGCTGTAAATGGCCGTTCACAGTGGGTGCATGTGAACACATGGTCATTTCCACCATCATTCACCATCTTACGTCTCACACGCTCAGTGTGTGACTTATCTGCAATAATTTTCTCCTTTGTCTTTATTCCATTTCTGAGGTTTGCCCTCCATGCAACACGTTCAGCGGCGACTTGCTCCAAATGTGCAATATCAATGCCTGTATCAATCATGTCCCGCTTACACACATCTTTGTATCGTAGTAGAGGCCGACCCTGAGATCTCTTACCCATCTGTAATTCACCAAAAAAGATGTCCTTTGGTATTCTACCATCATCCATCCTCCTAAGATGTCCTATCCATCTAAGTCTACGAAGACTGAGCATGGAATAAACCGTCACACAACCTGATCTTTCCAATACTTCAGTATTTGTGATTTTGTCTTGCCACTTAATACCAAGAATTCTTCGCAGACACCGCATATGAAAGCTGTTTAAACGTTTCTCTTGGTGTGAGTAAGTTGTCCAGGTTTCACTGCCATAAAGAAGAGTACTAAGGACACAGGCTTGATAGACAAGGACTTTTGTTTCGGCAGCAAGCTTCCTGTTCTCCCAGACTCTTTTTCTTAATCTGTTCATTGTTGTTGCTGCCTTACCAATCCGGATGTTGATTTCCTGATCTAGGGATAATTTGCTATTTACCACTGATCCTAGATATGTAAAATGGTCTACCATGTCTAGTTCGGCGTCGTCAATAAAGATTGATGGTACCCCATGTGCACCTTGTGACATAATCGGTGTCTTCTTTTTGCTAATTGTTAAACCAAATTCAGAACAAGCATTGGAGAATGCAGATAGTAGATATTGCAATTCTTCCTCAGAGTGGGTCGTAACTGCAGCATCATCTGCAAAAAGCAACTTTTCTGATCAGTGCCCTCCTAATTTTGGTCCTGACCCTCAATCTCTGAGCATTGTAGAGGCCGCCATCTGAGCGTGAGTGAATGTATATACCACCATCCTGATCACGAAAGGCATATATCAGTAGAAGTGAAAAGTATATTCCAAAGAGCGTTGGAGCTAGTACACAACCTTGCTTAACTCCACTCTTGATTTCAAACTCTTCAGAAGTTGCACCATCAAACATGATTATACCCTTCATGCCTGTGTGGAACGATTCCACAATGGACAGAAGAGTTGGTGGGCAGCCAGTCTTCTTTAGTGCCTTGAACAGACCCTCACGACTGACCAAATCAAATGCCTTTTTGAGATCGATGAAGGCAATAAACAGTGGTTGATTCTGTTCACGGCATTTTTCTTGCATTTGTCGCAATGAGAATATCATATCAATGGTAGACCGGTTCTGTCGAAAGCCACACTGTGATTCGGGGTAGACTTGATCTCCTAGGACTTGAAGTCTGCGCAGAACAATTCTGGCAAATATTTTTCCAACAATACACAGAAGTGTTGCAGTCGCTCCGATCGCCCTTGTTCTTGTACAGTGTTATGATGCTTGAATCTTTGAAATCCTGTGGGACTTGTCCTTCTCGCCAGCATAGCTCTATTAGCTGGTGGATCTGTAGAGTGAGTGTGTCTTGCTCACTCCTGATAACCTCTATTGTAATCCCATCCTTACCTGGAGCCTTGTCAGATGCAAGTTCATTTATAGCCCACTTAACTTCTTTTATGGTGGGAAGTGTGTCCAGGTGGTCAAGAGTTGGTAGAGCCTCTATAGCGCTGAGGGCATCATCCGCTAGTTTGGTCTCACTTGAGTCTTGAGTAAAGCTCCAAATAGTGCTCTACCCATCTGTCCATCAGCTATTTCTTATCTGTGATGATTTCTCCAGTCAAGGTTTTCAATGGTGCACTTCTTTTGATCACTGGACCACAGACTTTCTTTATTCCTTCATTCTTATGTTTCCCTTCAATCAATCAATCATGTGCCATGCCGGAAAGCCTGGGCGGTCATGACTCGCCATTTCACTCGATCACCAGTGTCGTGGATCAGCTCAGTGTTCATGTCTCGTCCATGCCATGTGGCCAAGCCATCCAGGTATTTTCCTCTCGGTCTTCCTCTTGGTCTGTTTCCCTCGATCTTGCCAGTTGTCACTAAGTTCTCCAATCCATTTCTTCTCATAACATGTCCAAAAAATTTTGACTGTCTACGTCTAATTTCTCTAATCAGTTTACGATGTTCATTTGTCTCCTGTAGTACTTGGTCATTGGTTTTTCTGTCTGTCCATGGTATTCTTTGCATTTTCCTCAGAAACCACATTTCTGCAGCCATCAGATGCTTTTCAGCTTGACTGCTCATTGTCCAAGTTTCACATCCATACAAAAGAACAGGCTCTATGTATCCCCTCAACACTCTTTTTCTCGTTTCAATTGACATCTTTTATTGGTCAGAATGTTTTTCATCTTGCTAAAGGCTACTTTCGCCATGGCGATTCTTGTTCTAATCTCTTCAAGGCATCTCCCATCAGATGTTATAACTGTTCCAAGATAATTGTACCGATTCACTTGTTGAAGAATATTTCCATTTACTTGTATATTACATTGTGGCACTTCTTCCTTCCTACTGACGACCATAACCTGAGTCTTTTTACAATTTAATTCTAACCCCAGTTGCTCACTGTGTACAACAACCGCATCTACTAATTGTTGCAGGTCCTGCGCATTGTCTGCAATTAATACTGTATCATCTGCATATCTAATGTTATTGATGTTTCGTCCTCCAATGCTGATTCCATTTATATTCTCTACGTTTATGAAAATATTTTCACTGTACAGGGAAAAAAGATCTGGAGGCATCACACATCCCTGCCTAACACCTCTCTTAATTGGCTAATACTGTCCCACTTCATTATCAATCCTTATTGCAGCTTGTTGTTTCCAATATATGTTTTTTATAAGTCTAATGTCTTTCCCATCAATTTGTAGATCTGCAAGCATATCCACCATGCTGACATGTCTAACGCTATCAAAAGCCTTTGTATAGTCAATAAAACAAAGATGTATATCCTTGTTTACTTATATAGCACGTTCAATAACTGTTCGCAGCATATACACAGCATTTACTGTACCCTTTCCTTCTACAAACCCGCATTGTTCTTTCCCTATTTCAGGTTGTATCTTCTTCCTCATTCTTTGCATGATAATTCTTAGCAAAATCTTTGTGATGTGACTCATTATACTAATTGTTCTATGTTGATCACATTCCAAGGTTCCTGATTTCTTTGGGATTGCAATAAATATAGAGTTACATAATTCAGGAGGTATATCGCCAGTATCATATCATGTGTTCAGCAGTCTGGTGACTTGATCTAGTCCAAATTCTTCTAAAGCTTTAATCATTTCTGTTGTGATGTTATCTGCACCGGGGGCCTTGCCAGCTTTCATATGCTTAAGAACATTTCGAACCTCCATCTCCAAAATTGGCGGTCCTTGATTATTAAATCTAATATCATACTGTTCGTCTCTGTTATCATCATAAAGGTGTTTAACATAATCTGTCCATACCTGTAGAATCTGGTCTTTTTCTATTATGATTTTGCCATCTTCAGTTTTTAGACACCCTGTTGATGTACTTGTTCTTTTATTAGTAAGTTCCTGAATTCTTTATCACTTGCGATTTGAATGGACTCACATAACTTGATCCAATAATCATTTGCACACTGCCTGGCAACCTTTTGCACATCCTTCCTAGCTTGTCTTAGCTCACTCAGTGTTACGCGTTGGTCTTTCCTTGTTTCTTAAGAGAGCTACCTTCTTCTTACTTATCAATCAAGGGCTGCAGTGTCCCGTTGTTTGCCGCAAACCAGTCCTGCCTCTTATGATCTACAGTGCCGTAAACCCCTATGGCAGTTTTATAAAGAGTTTCCTTAAGTTGACCGCACTTTTCATTTACTGTACAATTTTCTGGTGTATTAGTGAAAGCGTCTTCAAGTTGCTGTTGAAACTGAAAGCACTTTTCAGGATCGTGAGTGTTAATAATATTAATCCTGGGGCTAGATTTGTGTTTAGCTGTGTAGATTCTCTTTGGTTTCAGTCTAACCCTTGCAACAACCAAAGAATGATCCGTATCACAGTCAGCACTGTCGTAACTTCGAGTCAATGATATATGGTTCAGATGTTGTCTCCGTGTGATGATGAAGTCTAGCTGGTGCCAATGGCCGGATCTTGGATGTTTCCATGTGACCTTATGCATCTTTATGTTTTACAAAAGGAGTTTGTAATACACAGGTCATTACTGGTGCAATGCTCCAACAGCCTTTGCCCATTTTCATTCATGCGACCGATGCTGTATTTTCCAAGGCACACTGGCCATGAACTCGAGTCCTTGCCCACACGAGCATTGAAATCACGGAGTTTATAAATGTAGTCAGATTTTGGAACTGCCTTGATCACGGAGTCTAACTCCTCATAGAACGAATCCTTCACACCATCAGAGGAATGGAGTGTCGGTGTATATGGAGTAATAATGTTGGCAAAACCACAAGAGGTTGCCAAGCGCAGGGATAATAGTCTTTCATTTCCTCCTGCTGGAGTTTCAATCATTCCCAGTAGCGAATTCTTCACTACAAAGCCCACACCGTGTTGCCTTTTTTCTGCCTGCCCTCTACCCTTCCAAAAGCAAGGTGTAATTGTTTTCCCTGAGTGACCCTTCCTCAGCGAGGCGAGTCTCCTGCAGACCAGCAATATCAATGTTAAGACGATTGAGCTCGGCATCAATCACAGCCGTTTTTCTCACATCGTCAATATTGGTCAAGTCAGTGGAAAATCCTGGACACATGGTTCTCAGGTTCCAGGTTGCACGCCGTAGCTTGAGGTTTCTATTTTTATTTGTACCTGGTGCATTGGTTTTACAGCCTGCGATTCAGATTTTGTCCTAGCCCCAAGCACCCATTGAAGCAGGCAGGTTGTGGCGGATCAGCACCCTATTGGCCGGGGGATGCCCAGCTTGAGGCGGGCGGTAACTGATCAGTGACACATGTAGGTGTCTCCCACCGTCAGAGGCAACGCGTGGCGCCCCATGTCTACGCCAATTTACAGGGACTTATAACCCGTAACAGTTGCCTCTCGCTTTGATTCCGAGACCAGTTAAGACCAGGGATGGAGTTATTGCCTCTCCATAGCACAAAACCTGGGCTAAAATATAGAGATCATGTGTTGCCCATGCAGTATGATCCCTCTCTCGGCCTGCCTAGTTCACGCCAGAGGAAAGGTAACACCCCTACATCTGGAACAAGACAAGCTGCAGAAGCTGCCGGATCAGCACAGCAATGCTCTAACTGTCCGCCTGTCGGAGCTTCGATCCTAGACCAGCCGCCAACCAAGGCTTAGGGCCTGGTCTGCCCTGCTATAACATTTTGTCTTTAGCTTGCATTTCCTCGCACCAGGGTAAGGCTTGTACCCTCCCAATTGCGCTCTTCCGCCCGAAGCCGTTGGCACAATGTGGGGTGTCTGGTTTGGTAAACGCCGCCCAACGTTCGGCGCTAACAGAAAGCAGGTAGTACCGTCTACTGTTATACGGTAGCTCAGTCATATCTGACTAAGACCTGACGCAAATGTATGCATAGATATTATAGGGGAAAATGAACAAAAGACATTGGAAATATTGAATCACTTAAAGGAAAAAGCCCAACAGATGAGGCTGGTTATCAACCAAGATCAGACTGAATATATGGTAATGTCAAGAGAAGGGATGGCTAAAAACTCTGGCCACATACAAATAGATCATATGACCATTAAAAGAACGGAAACACAAATACCTGGGTACAATCTTCAACTGCTCCAACATCATAAGGGAAGAAATACAAACTGGAATCAAATCTGGAAATAAGATATACTATGCACTACAACATCTATTAAAATCAAATGCGCTATTTCGTAACACCAAAATCACAATATACAAAACACTGATCAGACCAGTTGTGCTGTATGGCTCTGAAAACTCGAGTACACCGAAAGGAGGCGAAGCCTTGTTACAAAGCTTTGAGAACAAAGTTTTAAGACGCATCTTTGGACCCATTAGGGATTCACAAAGTGGAGAGTGGAAAAGATGAGGAACAAAGACATTTATGATCTGTTTAAGTCCCCACTAATCACTGGTATCATGAAGGCTAATAGACTACAATGGCTGGGTAGAATATATGGCAATAGCAATGGCAATTTCAAATTTCAATGGCAATAGAAAGAATGGAAGATAATATGGAAACAAAACTCGCTTACACTCAGGAAATAAATGACCGTAGACCCCGAGGTAGACCAAGAAGACGGTGGAGAGATAATATATATATACAGACCTACACGCACTTGGAATCAACAACTGGCAAGAGAGGGTCAACTAAAAAGTCGAATGAAGACGGATTGTATATGCAGCAAAGAACCTCAGTGGCTCGGAACGCTGAAGAAGGGGAAGATTAAAGTGACATTGTGGAAATGTTAACAGGAAATGATTGACACTCCTGTTAGACAACAGACAAGCAGATAGTGAGTGTCAGAGAAAATGTATCGTATTTCTTTTTGCTTCTGTTATAATATGTCTATCATTTATTTCATTATCCATTTCATTTAAAATTCTTTCTGGTGTGGTTTTGGAGGTATCTCGCTTATACCTGGTATTTGTAAAGTTTAACCACACTTTGTATGTAGAAAAAATTTGAAAAATGAAGTATATGATATGTCTTCAAAATATGTGTTCCAGAGTCCATCGTGAAGCAATATGCAACGAATGGCTGTCGTCTGCTGGAGTAATAACACCTGGGTTGAACTGAATGTAACACGCTACGTGGAGGGTCCCAAATAGCCCGGTCACAATATTTCAAATATCTTCTATAGCCCTGGCTGGGATAGGTCTTTACCTGCCAACCCTCCTCCGTTTTCCCTGGACTCACTGTCACTCTTCTTTCGACCTAGGGACCTATTTCCTGCAGTGTTCTTCTGGCTGATCCATATATATAACGCAGTGATCTTTGGAATAAACTAAAAATGATTTATTAAATCAATAAAGGACAGCACAGGAAAACATCAAGGCAGTTAACACAGATAGTTCTAACAGACACAACACGGATAAAGTTCAGACACAGAGCATCAAGGCTTTACATCATAGACCAAGCTGTAGTCAAGGTCCGCTCTGTCCACATATCGCTCACCAAATGAGAAGTCCTCCTTGCTTTCAGGTACTGGGTTGTATGTATAACAGCCTTCTGTAGCACCGAACTTCCACGTTCCATGGACCACAGTCGTTATGAATCAAATGTTCTAGGGAAATGCCATGGAATCACTTGGCATACTGTCAGGTAGGAAATAATAATCTGGAGTACTGTTCTCATAGATTGATGTGTGTGTCT
The DNA here is from genome assembly GCA_014155875.1 of Cepaea nemoralis. Taxonomy (NCBI): domain Eukaryota; kingdom Metazoa; phylum Mollusca; class Gastropoda; order Stylommatophora; family Helicidae; genus Cepaea; species Cepaea nemoralis. The sequence goes on from JACEFZ010023927.1 coordinate 74,758, forward strand.
GGGTGATTGGCGGGTTCAGCCACTATTACAAAAGGACACAATTCCTACGTATCGAGATGACTGGTAATGTTTCAGTACAGCTGATGGACCGTATCGAGATGACTGGTAATGTTTCAGTACAGCTGATGGTCATCCTTTCAAGGTCAGCAGTGGCTCTATCTCGTAGGTGACATATCCACGGACTTAGCATGGCCCAAACCTTGCCATGGCAGAGTCATTAACATACTTTCTGCTTAGAGCCCCGTCGACTGTTCATATCACCCAAACAAGGACCCTGGAAAGGACAAACATTTGTGAGAGTCTCCAGCCTAAACTTCTGGTACAGCCGACATGAAGACTCCTTATGGTCTCAGCACATCAGCTGCCTTACCAACATATATACATACATCTCAATCAAGAGCCCTGATTGAACCTGCCCGACCTGACAAGAGGTCCTGGATTGGCGGTGTCTTTTATAGACTAGGCCTTTAGCTTGACGGAGTCCTGTCGTTTGACCCTAGGTACTTTTTGCTTACACGACTCACACTCCACACTCATACCAAGCCTTTATTACTATTGGGCACATTCATTTCCATGCTTCCCTCTCACTTGCAAACCATGCCTTTCTCACACCTAAGATCTTGTGGTGTGGTGCGCCCAGCAATCGGTGTGTTTCTCCCCCCTAAGTGGGGTTATATGGCACACCGTGTATTTCCCCATTCAAAGAAGATACTACCCCCTCCCGGCCGCCGCTCTCGACTGAGCTGTCGCCCCAATGTACCGGCATTGCCCTGCACAAGCCAAGGGGTAGATAAGTTCAGGTTCTCTCAGTGAGATAGAGGAGTCCATTATCCTCCCGACATCATCCTATCGAGTGACAGACGAAAGAGATAGTCCTGTGGCTAGCCTCTTCTGGCTCAAGAAGATAGATCATAGATTACTATAGCTATCCAATGATGATATTCCACAGAAAGATGACCAGATGCCCAATTCAAGCCGTAGACAGAAAGATAGCAACAGCTCATCTGACGCCAAGAACAAATGAAATCCTCTGGGGAGATATATTGTTCCGTTTCACTTCCCCGGCTATGCCAAGAACAAGACGCCCATTTAGATTGCCAACGGTCAACCAACTCTTCATTGGTTATGATTGGCTTTTCGCCAATTCATCTTCCCCTTTGAGACAAAATACATTTATAAGTCCAGGTCTGTCTGGACCACCCACAACCCACGTTTACCTTTCAAAATGTCTCAGTAGTAGTTGCACTTCTGTCGTTATCTTTAATTAACTTTGACAAGTTGCAACTTGCAAACGGTAGGTGTTGGCACGGCCATCAATTGACCAGCCGCTGCACCAGTGCACATTTGACGCAAGGCGCTCCTTCGGGACTACCCGAAAGGAAAGACCAATATATACTCGCTCCATGTAAAGATTGTGGTATGAAGATAACCCAAAGAACCATCTTTCATGGAGAATTGAGCGAACAAGAGAACTGAGAGCTTCCGAAAGCCGGTTCCCCCTGTTTACCAAGAATAACAGAATACATAAGGACATGGGCCACTGGCGTTTCGCTACATAGGCCCCCTCTTAAGAAAGTCGAACCCTACGAACTTTCTACTGTCAGTGGTTCTGTTCGAATGACCCCACCCTCACATTCAACCATAGGATGCCGTGATAGGAAATCTGCTCCCACATTCTCCCTTCCGGGGATGTATTCGACCGTGAACTGATACGGTTGTAGGAGCAATGACCATCTCATTAACCTCGCGTTCAGTTTCTTAGAAGTTGCCAAGAACGTCAGAGGTTGATGGTCGGATTGCACTTTGAAATGGACTCCATACAGATAAGGTTGAAATTTCTGTACCGCCCACACTAGAGCTAGACATTCCCGTTCGACGGTGGAGTAATTCCGTTCGGCGGGTAACAGTTTTCGACTGGCATATGCCACCGGACACAGCACCGAAGGATTATCTCGCCCTTCCTGCAACAGAGTTGCCCCAATCCCTATGTTACTCGCGTCGGTTCTCAGAACAAACGTTTTCTCCAAATCTGGGAGTTGCAGGACTGGCCTATCCACCAACGCCTGTTTCAGCTTCCCATAAGCCTTTTCACAGCTCGGGGTCCAGATTACAAGATCTGGCGATCCTTTCTTCAGAGTCTCGGTTAACGGCGCCGCAATTTCGTTGAACTTTGGAATAAATTTCTGGTAAAACCCACACAGAGACAAGAAAGACCTAACATCTTTTTTGGATCTAGGACGGGGTGCGAGACGGACCTTTTCAATATTCTTTTCTTCCGGTACCAGTCCCCCTGGGGTAATAGTGTGTCCCAGAAATTCCAAGGATTGATAGCCAATCATGCATTTGGCTGGACGGGCGGTTAACCCTTCCTCTTTTAACCTTTTGAAGATCTGTCCCAAGGATTTCAGGTGATCTTTCAGATTGTCAGACGCGATGAGAATATCATCCATAAACGAGACGACAGAGGGATCCCTTAAAGGATCTAATAACTTTCTCATCATGCGTGTGAACACACTGGGCGCATTACTCAGCCCAAAAGGCATCACCTTAAATTCATAATGGCCGCTCGGAGTACTGAAAGCGAGCAAGGGCCGAACCTCAGGTTTCACAGGGATCTGATAATATCCCCGACTTAAATCGATTTTTGAGAAATACTTTGCCCTATTTAATCTGGCAAATAGTTGATTTGTGTTTGGTAACGGCTCAACTTGGAATGTCGTACAACTGTTTAAATGCCTGTAATCAATACATAAGCGGTGCTCCCCGCTTGGCTTCCTCAACAAGACAACCCCGGCATTATAAGGAGAAGTCGAAGGAGTTATGATGTCATCATCCAGAAGCTTCTGGATTTCTGCTTCCAGGGCCTTCTCTTTCGAAAAGGGCACTGGATATATTTTTTGGCGAATGGGGTTTTGGGTAGTCAGAGTCATATCAAACTCGACCAACCCTGTCCGTCCTGGACGATCGGTAAGAATCTGTTGATGGGACTCCAACAAACGGATGACCAGTTCTGTTTCTTCAGTCGACAGATCAGGATTTATATGTACATCCTTATAGGTTTCCCCAGGATGTAATGGATACCCCCTATCCGCGTCTTCGCCCGATTCAGTTTCCATCGCGACCGCCATAGTCATGAGTGGGAGAGAAGTACCATCGGATCGTTCCTCATATTTTTTGAGGAGGTTAATGTGGAAGATTTTAGATTTCCCCCTGATCCGGATAGCATAATTGGTACGGGACACAACCCTTTCCACCGGGAAAGGCCCCTGCCAACCAATCTCGAGTTTATTGGAACCTACTGGAAGTAACAACAGAACCCGATCCCCCACCTTAAGAGACCTATCTTTCGTCCTTCTATTGTAGTAGGCCGCGTGTCTCTTCCTGGCCGCTCTCAGATTCTGAGCTGCCAAAGCCCAACCCGTCTGGAGTTTCTTCTTTAACTCTTCGACGTATTTATATGAGGATACAACTTCTTCGGAAGTTTCTTCCTCTGTCCAACATCTCAATAAGGCTTCTAAGGGACCCTTGATTGGCCTCCCGAATAGTAGAGTGGCTGGTGGCAACCCGGTCGACCCATGGGGAACCTCCCGATAGGCGAACAAGGCGGCCGAGATATACTCATCCCATCTGTCTGGTTTCTCTTGAGCCAGCTTCCTAAGCATGGTCATCAAGGTACCATTAAACCTCTCTACTTGCCCATTAGACTGAGGGTGGTATGGGCTTGTGTGAATGTGGTTAGTCTGGAAGATACGAAAGACTTCTTCCATCAGCTTACCACAGAACTGAGACCCATTGTCCGTTAGGATCTGGTTGGGAAATCCCAACCTAGTAAAGGTCTCCATCAGTGCATCAGCCACTCGCTTAGAGTCGATTGTGGCCAACGGTATCGCCTCGCCCCACATGGAACAGCAATCCACCATCGTGAGAATGTACTTATTCCTCTTCCTAGTCCGAGGAAGAGGACCAACAAGATCGATGGCAACTCTCTCGAAAGGAGAGTTCATAATGGGCATGTCTCCCAGGACTACCGGGGCTGTCCAGTGTTTTGGTGCCACACGCTGGCACTCTGGGCACGACTTGACGTACCTACGCACATCTCCAGTCATCCCTGGCCAGTAGTAATGGCAGGAAATGCGCTGGAGAGTTGCCCCGACACCCATATGTCCACTGAAAGAAATGGTGTGTCCCATATGAAGAAGCTGTTCCCGATAAGCCTTAGGAACTACCAGCTGTCCATGCTGGCGATCATCCACTCCGGCTCTCCGGTACAGTAACCGATTCTTCATATAATACTGACCCTGTCTTGGTGGGTCAGAACTTTTGGGCAACTGGTTGAAGCAAGGTTGCAAAGTAGCATCCTGGCTTTGAGCAGCTCGTAACTCCCCAGGCAAGGGATTCACGATCAAGGCCGGCGTCTGCTCATCCTCCGATTGAGATCTGGTTTGCATCGCCCCTACGTACATGGGTTCGGTTGGAATCCCTAGAAAGACGTAGCGACAACCCAAGATCATTGGGAAGATCGGATCTAGCAGAACGGCTGCCTGTATAGTGCCGGTAACATATTTAGATTTGATGTCTACCTTCGCAATTGGAAGAGACATCGCTACCGCACTCTTAGTCGCCGTTTGAATCTCAATAGATTCCCCGGTTAGCTGCTCCGGGCTCACTAAGTGTGAGGAAATTACAGCCTCAAACTGCAGACCGGTGTCATAGAGACACTCAACTGGTTGTCCGTTCACAAGTACCGTTTCTACTACTGGTGGTTTTTCTGAATCATTGTTCCCAAGATCCCCCCCTTCTACTTCCTTGTGAGACCCTTCCCCGGTTTCTACAAGACAAGCAGCATAGTGAGAGTCTTTCTGTTTACGCCGGCAATCAACCGTATTGTGTGTGGGAGATTTGCAATAGGCGCACCACTTTTCACTCCACTTTCTTTTAGGAGATCCAGGTGGACTCTTACCCGAGGGTTTTTTAATAGGAACTTTCTCGAAAGGATCCTCCTTCTTGGTGTGAGCTGTTTTAGGGTTCTTCTTCTTTCCAGACCAGGTGTCTGGTGGTCGGGGATTGGGTTGTGACAGTTCCCCATTATCTCCATGAGCTAGCACATACCTTTCCGCTAATGTATTTACCAAGTCTAACTTTTCTGCCCCATTTTCAAGCAAGAAGGTTTGCAATGGCCTAGGCATCATCCTCTTCATTTGGTCCACGACCACTAATTCTTCCAAACTTTCATAGTCGTTAGCAAATCCAGCTAATGACATCCACTTCAAAAGGTAAGACTTCAGTCTGACACTGTAGGCTGCGAACATCTCTCCTGGCTCTCTCTTGGACTTTCTGAACTGCAGACGGTATGTATGGGCTGTCATCTGGAACCTTTTCAATAATGCTTTTTCCAGAGCCTCATAGTCATTCTCCATACCAGGTGGCAACCTTGAGTAGACCTCGTACGCGGTCCCCCTCAGGCCCTGCGAGATTTTCAAGTTCCATTTCCCACGTTCCAGCCCCATAGCCAAAGCCATCGACTGGAATTTTTGAAGATACTGGTCGATCTTCTCTTTGTGTTCATCGAACGTTGATGTACTTATCATCGCCTTGTCACGAATAATTCAACGGCAGTATATATATATATAGCTCTGTAGTACTTACTTATGTTTTCAGTTTGTGAACGTAAATATGACAATGAAACAACTTAAAACTTCTATTTTAGTATAAGGAAAGAAATGTATTGGCAGACACATATAATTGTCAACGTCTGAAAAGATGGCTTAAGTTATTAGATCAGAGTTATCTTACCTGGATATCTTTTCTGTAACGTGGATTTAGATATGATTAACGTCCACAAAGTACAATTTTCAATTATAATAAAATACACCCAGGCGCAACCTGAAGTGGTTCTGACCTATGGCTGACTTTCTGCCCAAGTCTTGCGGAGATTCGAGGTAAGGAACAAGCTGATTTTCTGGACTCAAGTCGCCATTTGTGGGGGTACTGCGATTGGACAAGGCATATAATCAGAATCAGCTATGACAACAGTCTGGTACTGAGATTGTCCTTGTCATTTGGCAACACGTCTGGCCGTAGTGGGCGTGAACATCACTGGCGGGACCAACAGAGATTCATTCATAGTCAGTGCGGTGGGAATAATCACTTACATTCAGACATCTGCTGAAAGTGACAACACTTATAAGTGTAATCCGAGCATATTGACGTCCATCAAGAACAAGTCGCCCAAACTGTTCAAGAAGCCTGATACGGGGGAGAAAATAGCACGTCGCAAGAAAAATACCAATAGACACCCGACTTACAAGATGAGCAGCGTGGAAGCCGCCAAGACCTTAAAGATGAGGAGCGAAGATAACCTGCCTGTGAGCTGCAGCAAAGAACCGGAACCTACAGTAACCACAAATGAAGCTGCCACGAGGAAGACCGACGACAACCCACCACAAACAAGAGCCAAGACAGCTGAGAAGAAGAGAGAGGAGAAATACACTAGAGCCGGTAACACCGACTCACAGGCGATCAGATGGGTGTCAAACGTATCCAAGTGGAGCTGACAGATGAACAGATCCTAAAGCAGCTACAACAGGAGAATCTCCAAATCCGAATCTTGAGGCTGTTGACATACTCCAAGATCCTTACAACTTTTGGGGTGGTGATAAAAGTGAGCAGCGAGATGTCGATCACAGTAGCTATGAACAAGAAAGTACAATAGCCCGAAAGATTCATTCCATGAATCAATCAATGCTCAAGATGCCATAGAGCCGGCCACGGCAGAACAACGTGCCGCAACAAGAAAGAGAACTGCCAATACTGCGCCGAACACCACGCCTCCAAGGAATGTCCGTTGGCCAAACAGGACAAGGACTTCCGAGCGCCGAACGACAACAGTAAGTGCGCCAATTGCCTTGGAAAGCATGGCGCAAGATACCTGGGCTGTCCGTACCTTCAAAGACTTAAAGATGTCTTAAAGACCGCCATAACTACAAAGACACCATACGAGGAAGTAATGCGGAGGAACGAGACAGCAACAGGCATCTCACAAGCCGAAAAATCACACCTACAAAACCAGCTTGACGAGCTGAAGAAGAAAGTCAAGGCACTGCTGACGCCGTCTCCGACCAGCGACAACGAACAACTGCTGGCGGATATGAAACAAATCCAGCACAGCATCATCCAACAAGAGACGGAGCGCATGGCCGAGATGAAGAAGGAAAACGAAGAAGTCCTAAAAGCCATCAAGACAGAGAGAGAGAACTGCTGAAAGCCGAAAGGGAACAATGCGAAAAGAAACAAGCAGAAGCCACGCAAAATACCGCAAAGAGGCCGCAAGCTGGGGCCAAAGTAAAGACCAATAAGAAACCGCAAGATAAAGCTAGCAGTCCAACCATGATGTCCAAGCATCTCAAGGGGAAACCAGAATCCCGCCAAACACCTGAAGAAAGCCCAGAGGAGGAAACCAACACACGTGAAGACACCTGGAGCTCAGAAGAGAGGTGAGTTGAGGTGAGTTAAGAACCGACATCACTGCACTGAGACATTCCCATACGTGCTCCGTCCCCTCGTTCAACAGCCAACGAAGATTCATACTACTAATCGTTCCCACCGCTGTCTGTTTAAAGGTTCTCCCTCTTAGTTAAAAGCAATGGCAAACTTTTGTTGTTGTTTGTTCGCATATCCTTTATAGGACATCGCTGTTAACATCAGCATCCTTCAGTTGATGGGGTCTTCCCTCTTAGTTTTGAGATTCTTCCAGACCCCCCTGCCTATCCCCCGCAATCTCATTCTTTGCACATATGGATTCTCAATCTGTTCCTCCGCCTTCTCCACCTGGTCCCACAATCGCACGACCACCCCTCCAACCTTGTCCATAGGCAATCTACCACCAAGAGGTGCATTCCCTGCTAGCCTAACAGCCTGTTCTCTTTTGAAACTCTTTGAAACCGTAATGAATACAGTGTGTGATACAGTAATCTCCTCCAGCCAATGGAATACCGCTGTTACTGCCTCCATCTCCATTCTCATGCAGGAGGTTGTAGTCTCATTTGCCAGACTCTCCTTTTTCAAGACTCGTCCATTAGCCTTTGCAATACAACCCCAACCACTACGTCTGGTTCTCACCACTGACCCATCGGTGTAGATGACTATGTCGCCTTGATGTGTGTTACTCTGGATCAGCTGTTTCACTTCAAACTCAGTGCGGCCCGCTGCCCATTCCCTGCACTCACGACCCAGTGTTATTATTACATTGTACCAGTCCGTCATGTCTTCCGGAACCTCAACCAACTCTTTTTCACGATTGATGGTCTCTAGATCATACACCTGGCGTATAGAAAGTTCCGCCTGTGCCATCCAGGACCTGCTTCGTCTTAGTCTATGACCCTTGACTATATCCATGGCTGCATGCAGCGGGTAATCTCTATCTGCAGTAACTCTCAGGTACCATATGGCCTGAAGGACCATATGCCTATCCGTCATTGATGGTAGCGCCAGGATATGCCTCATGCATATAATTGGTGTGTCCTTTGTGCACCCCAGGATTACCCGCATGGCAGCATTTTGATAGCGCTCCAACCGTTCATGCTGGCTCTTTGATACTGTTAGCAGACCCAAACCAACTCAATGACAGAAATTATTAACTGCTGAAAGAGCCTGTACAGCATCCTCTGATCTACCCTGGTTGCTGCCATAGCCTTCGATGCATTAAGTCCCCTACCAGCCTTCAGCACCAAAGCCTCCACATGATCATTAAAAGACAAACACCCGTCAAAGGTTATACCCAAGTACTTCAATTTACTCTCTCGACTAAGAGGACATCCATTCAACATAATATCTGGGACATCTGCCTTGACCATCCGGTTATCCAGCGAGTACCACACAACCGATGCCTTGTCTCTGGGTTTATAACGGCTCCTGCGTCCCTGCACCACTCTGCCACCCTATTTACTGCCACCTGTAAGTCTTTCGCCAAACTGGCCCTGTCTCTGCCCTGTCTGTACACCAGCACATCATCTGCAAATGTCAAGATTCTGCCCACACCTTGTGTCTCAATAGCTGCGATTTTGTTGGTGTAGACATTAAAGAGCACTGGGGACAAGGCAGATCCCTGTGGCAACCCTGGTATAATAGTACAAGGGTCAGAAGTCCAGGAACCCATGCGCAGTGCAACCTTACGTTCATAAAGGACTGCCGCAACCCATCTAACAAACGGTACCATGGGCAGACCTCCATGTCCAACAGTGTGTATATCAACCGATCATACATGACCCTGTTATACGCACCCTCCAGGTCAAGAGCTACCGCCACTATCTCTTGTTTTTCCTGGAAGCCCTCGTAGACATCAAATGCAAAAGTTGCAGCATTGGCCCAGGTGTCCTTCTCAGGCCGTTAACTCCCGAGCACTTTGGGAAGCAGATTACGACTATCCAAATGTCGCTGGAGCCTGCGTGTTACTATCTTTTCGAGGACTTTGCCATACATGTTTTGCAGGGTTATGGTTCGGTATCCATTAAGTCTGGAGTGATCCTTACCTGGCTTTGGGAGTGGGACCAGGTAGCTATGCAGCCAATCGTGGTGTGTTTCCGCTGTATTAATGCTAAGGTTGAAGCAAATAGCCATCTCCTCCAAGTCCCCATCATTTATGTTACTCATATGGGAGTACTTCACCCCATCCGGACCTGGCGTTGTGTCTTTAACCTGCTTCACAACCCGTCTAATATCCTCCACCTTAATCTCAGTCCTCCTTCCTATTGACCCGTTACAACACTTCTCTGACGGTATCTCTAATAGCTCTATCTTGCTAATCCGTCTGTTTTACAAATTGTGCAAGAAAAGCTTCCCCCTTTGTCCTTGTCAGTTGTCATAGGTCAGTTGTTATCATAAACGGTACCATGTGTACCAGACATCGCATGTCTCTTCATCTGCCTGTGCAGCCTCCAGAATGTTCCCAATGCCACATCAGTTTATCACTGAAGTCGGTGTGGATGGGATGCTCAGAATAGAAAGACAAAACAACCTTAACTCCCGAAGAGTATTGGGCAAAATATGAGAATGATAGATACGACGAGAGGGAACGGCAAAGAAGACTACGAGCCGGCAAACCTGTTTATGCCCATAACAAAGAGTCATTATAAGGACTGCAACCAATCACACCAGACGAGCCAGGAGTCTTCACCGACCAAAGAAACACCAGGGGAGACGAGCACAAAGGAGAACTTGCCGACCAACTCCCCAGCTTACGTCACAGGCATAGACGCTTATATAACGAGTCCGAGATGGGACTCGGTCGTAAGAGCGCACAGACAAAAACAGGAAAAAACAGAAACCACGGATCTCAACTCTAACCAAGGCTGACGAATCAGGTTGAACGAAGCCGACTTTGGAATTTTTGTTTTCGAATCAAGCAAGCAAGCAAGCACACTGACGTCGATTCTTGTTAAGCAATCAATCATATGTTCAGTTGTTAGCTTAATTGCTTGTCGATCCGATGATCGTGTGCTGGAATCCCCATTGAGGCAGTTGTTGTTGTTTTTGTTTTTTTTATGACCTGAGCTCCCGAGTCGACTCAAAAATAGGTAGCAGGAAATTCCGGGGAAGTGAAGGGACCGGTGTGGTAGTGACCATGACTCCCATCGCGTGCCGATTGGTCTATTAGAATATGACTCTGGAATCATATTCCCAATACGCCTAAAGGCGAATAAAAGAGTCCATAACTCTCTTTTTTCAATGATACAACATGTTAAATGTGTTCAGTAACACATTGTGCACAATAATAATTGGACGCATCATCCAATACGTCCAAGAATACCTTAATTTCTTGAATCCTGATATCTCCATCTTAATCTTCTAGCTTCTCTTTCAGACTCCTGCAGTGTCGAAATGTTACCCTCCCGAACTGGTCCTTCCACATTGCAAACATTTGATCTATTGGAGTCATCCAAGAACTCGACTCACGCTTGTATGCACTGTCCCTGTACGTCCAAGAACCTTCAGGACTTTAGCAAGTTTGACTGGCTGAACCTTTTACATGTTATTAAGTCATGATTACAATTGAGCTTTTATAGACTCTCTTTGGTGTGTCTTCATGGTCTAGTTGACTACTTCCCTTATGTATTGTGTTGTATAAAGTTATGTGTTTACAATATTGCATAGGCATGTGAAATTAATCTTCTTTGAACATCCTTTGCTTTAATAGGTCAATGAGCAGGACGGTTGTTTGTATTTAGGAAACCTGGGAATGCCATATGTAAGCCGTGTATCACTTACCACAGCTTGTCACAAGCCCACACGCTATGAACCGGCATGTCAGCGCTGATGTCTGGCCCACACAGAAGTCAAACTGCTCCTTGTGTTATTTGGGGCATATATGCAGCAGTCATGTTCCTACACGAATTCGAACTGCTAGCTCAAATATCATTAAAGTAACATAACTAACTGTGAATCTTTGTTATTTGATTCTACTAGTATATTGATGCTACCCCCTCGCATACCAGAAACCTCCGAGGAAAGGCCAGACGGACATATAATCTGTCTGCTACTGGAACCATTAGTATTGGGACTCTTCGCTGGCTATTGCAGGAGGAGCATTTGTGGAAATGTCCCAAGTCATGCGATGTCGGTTCTGGGCTTAACTCAACTCACACCACAAGCCACGAGAAGTGTCCAGTATATCGTGTCATGACACAGGAAACAACATTAAATAGCATATAAAGAGGGTCTTCTTTCAAACAAATGTTCTCTCCATCCAGTATGCTTCATGCTGTATTGAAAACGCTTGCTCGTCCAACACACTGCCCGTCATTTTAGAGTCTGATATGTATGTCAGTCTGTCTTCGTGGAAATAATCCAAAACACGGAACTTCTTGAGGGAATTAGAGTTTCGGGCCAAACTATAAATATTCAGAAATATGCCGATGGTACAGATTTAATAACAAAGCCTGAAAATAATCTGCTAACCAATTTAGACAAGGTGGTGAAGGAGAGCAAGAAGATGGGAATACCATTACACTTCAGCAAACCTGAATGTTTGGCAGTTTCCAAACAAGCACAAATTCCAGCATTGCCGAGTCATGTCAGTTTCCATGGCTTGATGGGACTCCTGGCTGTGCAGCAAGGCACGACAAGGAAAACTTACGATACTCTAAAGACATGCCCCTTCCTTAGCAAACCTGGAAACACACTGTTCACAGACAGCAACAAACAAACCCCTGTGCTGAGCACTTCAGTAAAATCCTAAATAAACATGCATATCCTTTGCAGAACGTTGCTGTCACATCCAGCCCCTTTTGGTTGTTTGTGATTTACTATGCAATTTTACGTTCAGTAGTTTGCCATTGCTTTTTGAAAGAGAAGTACATAAACGAAACTAATATAAACAGCGTGCCTCATATTACTCTCAGCAGGGCGCTAGATGACACACCAAGATTTAAAGAGACAGAAAACGATTCACCAGCTCTTTGGCGGTAAAGCGCCTGGGTCTGATGCGTTATCAGTCTTCTTGTGAGTACAATGAAGATAGCAAAGCGCTTACCGCGAAGTTACACAAGACATTTCAAGGCAACATGAAACGACGATACAAGACTCGAAACATGTAACAACCATCCATCTTTACAAACATAACGAAAACAATAAGATGTGTAACAACCATTGTGGAATCTTTCTTCTGTCAGTCGCTGGGAAGACACTCGCCAGAATTCTCTGTAAATGTCTTACAGCGCACCAAGATCAAAGTATCTTACAGCAGAGCCATTGCGGAATCCGTTCAGAACGTGGGAGTAATGACATGGTGTTTGCTGTTCCTCATCTTCACGAGATATGTCAAGAACAAAATTGTGATCTCACTCTGCTTTCATTGATCCCACTAAGGCTTTTGGCATAGTAGGACGATCTGTGAAATTTTATGTTGGAATGTTGTTGCAATAAAACTGTTTACCATAATACAGCAACAACTCAATGAAAGCATACAGGCCAGAGTGTATGAAACTGATAAGTCATAAGACCTTGTCATGTCTCAAATGTAATTAAACATGGATGCGTGCACGAGCCGATACTATTCAGTTTGACGTCCGCCGCTATGATTTCAGATACCGTTAGAAATGACGAACCAGAAATAGAACTAAACTACTACAACAAAAGGTTTTTTTCCGCATATCCTTTACAGGACATCGCTGTCAACACCTACGAAAATAAAAGGTAACCAACTATAATTATGGATCTCCTGTTTGCTGACGATTGCGGTCAAAATTCCGACACAGAGGCAAAAATGCAAAACAGCATTAACTTCTGGTACAGGTTTCTCCGAGACCTGTACCAGCTTTGGGCTAACCATCAACACGAAGAAAGCTGCAATTATTTTTCAACCCCCTAATGGAAAAAATACATTGGATCACAAATTTACAGTGGACGGCCAAATACAAAACGTAGTGACAGATTCACATATATCGACAACACTCTATCTCAAGGCGTCACCATTAACGATGACGTCAGTGCCTGCAATTCAAAAGCCAGATGCGCTTTTGACAGACTTAACGTACACGTCTGGAATGGCAAGATCGTACAGCAAAAAGCTAAAAATGCACAACGCAACATTTCTACCAATACTCTTTGCATGTAAAACTTGGACAGTGTAAATAAAAGGGCCATGCCAAGAAGCTGAACTACTTTCATATAATCTGTCTCAGAAAGCTGTTGAAAATTATATGCAGGACATGTTCTTGAGAGAGCAGCCCTGCCAAGTATCCACACATTGTTAAGGAAATACCCGATTCGCTGGGCTGGACACCAAGTGCGCACGCCAGACCATTCATTGTCTTTATTTTAAAGCGAACTACAGCAAAGGGAAAGATCTCCAGGCGGCCAGAAAAATAAAAACGTTGTAAGGACACCCTTACGGCTGTTCTTACATCCGTTGGCATCAACTAGACGTCCATTCCTCAAGAGGGATCTAGATAGTGTACATCTCTTTATCGCGGTTCAACGACTTGTGTGTGTGTGTGTGTGTATGTGTGTGTGTGGGGAGAGAGAGAGAGAGAGAGAGAGAGAGAGAGAGAGAGAGAGAGAGAGAGAGAGAGAGAGAGAGAGAGAGAGAGAGAGAGAGAGAGAGAGAAGAAATCGCAATAGCAAATCTACGATGACAATCCAGAAAGTTCAATGTCACAATCCCCCTCTCGTGTGCGTACCATCTACTGTGCCGAATGGATAAGAGCGTTGATTCTTAAACATTCGGTGTGCTGATGACAAGGTAGCCCCTACACGGAACAGTTGGGCTAAAATGTTGACTTCTCGTCCCTTGACTTGAGGACGTAAATTACAACTTTACAAGTACCTCTGAAGTCGAAGTGGATTTGTTTGATGGCCATGAACACTGGTAATAGGCAAAGCTAATTCACACTTTGGGTCAAGTCTTAGTCAGATATGACTGAGCTACCGCATGACAGTAGATGGTACTACCTGCTTTCTGTTAGCGCCGAATATTGGGCGGCGCTTACCAAACCCGTCACCCCACATTCTGACAACGGCTTCGAGCGCAAGAGGACATTTGGAAGAGTACAAGCCTTATCCTGGTGCGAGGAAATGCAACCAAAAGACAAAATGTCATGGCAGAGCAGACCAGGCCCTAAGCCTTGGTTGGCAGCTGGCCTAGGATCGAAGCTCCGACAGGTGGGCAGTTAGAGCATTGCTTTGCTGATCCGACAGCTTCTGCAGGTTGTCTTGTCCCAGATGTAGAGATGTTACCTTTCCTCTGGAGTGAACTAGGCAGGCCGAGAGAGAGAGAGAGAGAGAGAGAGAGAGAGAGAGAGAGAGAGAGAGAGAGAGAGAGAGAGAGAGAGATCTTGCGGCATGGGAAACACATGGTCTCTATATTTCAGCCCAGGCTTTGTGCTATGGGGAATTGGTAAGGCAGCAACAACAACCAAAAAAAAAAAAAAAAAACACACACACACACACACAGGTTAACAAACAGAGTATGGGAGAACAGGAAACTTACTGTCAAAACAAAAGTCCTTGTCTATCAAGCCTGTGTCCTTAGTGCCCTTCTTTATGGCAGTGAAGCATGGTCAACTTACTCACACCAATAGAAACATTTAAACAGCTTTCATATGCGGTGTCTTGGAAAAATACTTAGTATTAAGTCATCATCATCATCATCATCATCATCTTCTTCTTCTTCTTCCACTTCTGCCGTAAAGCGTCGTGGGGCGGCACTGGATAGTGTCATTCGTGGTCTCGTCGCAGATGATCTTTGATGTAAGGCCAGTGCTGGTAGTTGCTGGTGTTACATTCTAACGACATGGCCAAACCACTTGATCTTCTGCCTTTCAATAAATGTGGCACAGTCTGTCTGATAATAGCATTTCTTACTCGGTCTGGATTGTTAAGTTGGCAGCTCTCATTATTAAGTGGCAAGACAAAATCACAAATACTGAAGTATTGGAAAGATCAGGTTGTGTAACGGTGAGTTCCATTCTCAGTCTTCGTAGACTTAGATGGATATGACACGTTAGGAGGATGGATGAAGGTAGAATACCAAAGGACATAATTTGTTGGTGAATTACATATGGGTAAGAGATCTCGGGGTCAGCCTTTACTACGTGTGTGTAAGCGGGACATGATTGATACAGGCATTGGTAATGCACATTGGGAGCAAGTCGCCGCCGAACGTGTTACATGGAGGGCAAATATCAGAAATGGAATAAAGACAAAGGAGAAAATGATTGCAAATAAGTCACACACTGCGCGTGTGAGACGTAAGATGGTCATGATGGTGGAAATGACCATGTGTTCACACGCATCCACTGTGAATGGACATTTACAGCGCGAATTAGTCTGATTAGTCACATTCACCCCGCCATGGGTTGTATTTATTATTTGCCTTTGTCGAAGCACAATGTATCAAACTATCATCTGTCAAGACGGCAAAGTGCCAATGAATGAATTCACACTTAAACATCAGTCACGTGCATTAGAAGTAGAAGCACGTGTATGGACTACGCTTAAAAATAAAAAAAAGAAGAAGACCTATCTTCATTTCTGTTAGGGCACTAGGGGGGTGCGGGGGGTGCGGGCCGCACCGGGTGACACCATCAAGGGGTGACACCAAAATAAAAAAATTGCAAATTTGACAAAGCAGACATAGCAAAATAACAAAAATTTAACTTTGTCCGAGTTTGTCGAAGTTCTTTATTTATGTTTTACCTGAAGTATTGAAGTTATATTGTTCAATTTGTTTTCTTTCTTATGTCCTTATTAACTTTTTGACTTATTTTACAAACATTACTATATGCGATTATATATGGTACAGGAACACTCGGAAGAAGACCATGGTGAAAGTCTAGAGGGGTGACACCAAGAGTTTACGGCACTGGGTGACACCAACCCCAGTGACGCCACTGCATCATCATCATCGTCATCACCATCATCATCATCATCATCATCACCACCATCATCATCATCAAGTGCCATACCGGCTGGCGTAGGCGTTCTCCACAGATCTCGGTCTTTGGTTTTCTGGATCAACTCTGCTGATGATATTCCTCCATGCCACCGTCTCAGTCCGTCCAGCATCATTTCTCTTGGTCTGCCTCTGCCTCTCTTCCATAGGCAACACAAATTATTAGTATATTACTTTGAAATATTGATCCCTGATACATGAATGTTTGTTTTTGGTGGTATAATGCTTAATCGTTACTTGCAGTTCTCTGGGGCTATGTCTTCAATAAGTTTTCTAAACCAATAAGCTTGTTGAAGTTGGTCGTATATTCAATTAGCAGTATCCTTTGGAGTTAATATTTCTTAGACTCCAGTAAATAATTTATATTATTGTGCGTCTGGCATTCAACTCAGTCGCCTTCCTGTATAGTAAAATAAGCTATTCCAAGCTGGAGCCGCGGTAACTGTTTACTGCAATGAATGTAATGTTTATTCCAAGCTGGAGCCGCGGTAATAGGTTTACTGCAATGAATGTAATGTTTATTCCAAGCTGGAGCCGCGGTAACTGTTTACTGCAATGAATGTAATGTTTATTCCACGCTGGAGCCGCGGTAACTGTTTACTGCAATGAATGTAATGTTTATTCCACGCTGGAGCCGCGGTAACTGTTTACTGCAATGAATGTAATGTTTATTCCAAGCTGGAGCCGCGGTAACTTTTTACTGCAATGAATGTAATGTTTATTTGTTACATGACATGTTTTTCTTGAAACATTTACATATTCGTATGCATGTCTTCCTTGCAAGTTTTGATTCTACGTTTCTGTAAATTCTTCAGTTATTCTGATTTTAATTTCTGATTTAATGTCATCTTTCCTCAGAACTACGTGTATTTTTTATTTGCGCTTGCTCGCTTTGGACTCAAGCGTAGTCCATACACACTATTTATAGTAGTGATGGACTGAATTTTGCGTGTGGATTACCTTTCCCTATCAATAGTATCCCTCGCCATTAGGTGAACCCACTCCGACTTCAGAGGTACTTGTAATTTACGTCACCAAGTCAAGGACGACAGGTCAACATTTTAGTCCGGCTGTCCGGTGTAGGGATTGAACCCCTTACCTCGGCATCAGCACACCGAATGTTTAAGAGCGTGTTCTTATCCATTCGACCATGCTGACCTGCTATTTTGTTATTAATTCTTCCGCCATTTCATTACCATGAATCACAACACTCAATCCAGTATCCACTCAATCAGCACTGAACATACTCTGATATTTCGATATGAAGTAGCTAAGACTCCTCCTCTGTATCAGGTTTACTATAAAGAGACTCCTCCTCTCTATCAGGTTTACTATAAAGAGACTCCTCCTCTGTATCAGGTTTACTATAAAGAGACTCCTCCTCTGTATCAGGTTTACTATAAAGAGACTCCTCCTCTGTATCAGGTTTACTATAAAGAGACTCCTCCTCTGTATCAGGTTTACTATAAAGAGACTCCTCCTCTGTATCAGGTTTACTATAAAGAGACTCCCCCTCTGTATCAGGTTTACTATAAAGAGACTCCTCCTCTGTATCAGGTTTACTATAAAGAGACTCCCCCTCTGTATCAGGTTTACTATAAAGAGACTCCTCCTCTGTATCAGGTTTACTATAAAGAGACTCCTCCTCTGTATCAGGTTTACTATAAAGAGACTCCTCCTCTGTATCAGGTTTACTATAAAGAGACTCCTCCTCTGTATCAGGTTTACTATAAAGAGACTCCTCCTCTGTATCAGGTTTACTATAAAGAGACTCCTCCCCTGTATCAGGTTTACTATAAAGAGACTCCTCCTCTGTATCAGGTTTACTATAAAGAGACTCCTCCCCTGTATCAGGTTTACTATAAAGAGACTCCTCCTCTGTATCAGGTTTACTATAAAGAGACCCCTCCCCTGTATCAGGTTTACTATAAAGAGACTCCTCCCCTGTATCAGGTTTACTATAAAGAGACTCCTCCCCTGTATCAGGTTTACTATAAAGAGACTCCTCCCCTGTATCAGGTTTACTATAAAGAGACTCCTCCCCTGTATCAGGTTTACTATAAAGAGACTCCTCCCCTGTATCAGGTTTACTATAAAGAGACTCCTCCTCTGTATCAGGTTTACTATAAAGAGACTCCTCCTCTGTATCAGGTTTACTATAAAGAGACTCCTCCTCTGTATCAGGTTTACTATAAAGAGACTCCTCCTCTGTATCAGGTTTACTATAAAGAGACTCCTCCTCTGTATCAGGTTTATTATAAAGACTCTTAGTATTAGTAAGAGCTGCAGGCGATGTGGCTTAGGGGCAGTGAACACGTTTCATAACTCCACGACAAATCAAGTGGAGAGTTCGAAATCAGACGCAGCAGATTTCGAAGCAAACCGCTTTGTGTTGATTTCGGCGGTATGCGCGTCGGCCATTCAGAAAGTAATGCAAACTAATGAACATATAAACTACGTAATAAATCACAAACAACCCCTAAAAATTATGGGGTTGATTGTGACTTCCTCTAAAGAACATAATGTGCATACAACTAACTTTTTTATAATAATTATTATTATGAAGGACCATCAATGTTTAAGATGGAAGTTCAACATACTCTTAACCATATGAAAACTGGCAAGACCCCGGGTCCGGACATCACAACAAAAACATTATAGTCGTCACTAGAAAGGGAAAAAAAATATACTACAATACTACAATACTAATACACGGGTAAATTGGAATATTCTTAAACAAGTGAATCGGTAAAACTATCTCGGAATAGTCATAACATCTGATGGAAGATGCCGTGAAGAGATTAGAACAAGAATCACCATGGCGAAGGCAGCCTTTTGCAAGACTGATGTTGGACAACAGGATGTCTTCATCCGACATATAGGACTTCACGCTGGAGTTCACAGCCAGCGAACGCAAGCAAGCATACTGACCAATAAAAAGATGTCAATTGCAACTAGAAAAAGAGTGTTGACGCGCTACATAGAACCAGTACTTTTGTATGGATGTGAAGAGTGGACAATGAGCAGACAAGCTGAAAAACAGCTAATTGCTGTGGAAATGTGGTTTCTGAGGAAAATGCCAATAATACCAAGGACAGATAGAGAAACCAACCAATGAATAAGTCCTACAATAAACACATTAAAACCGTACATTGATTTGAGAAATTAGGCGTAAACAGTCATAACTTTGAACTAGCAAGATTGAGGGGAAAAGAACAAGGGGAAGGCAGAGAAGTACATACCTGGATGGTTCGCCCACGCTGTGTGGTCGAGACTAGAACACAGGGCTGATCCACGACTCTGGTGATCATTTGAGATGCCGAAACATCATAACCGCTCACGCTTATCGACATGGCACATGGTAATGATGATTATTATTAAACGGCGCAACTGCTTTTTCCCCCCGATGAAGACTTTCACGAGTGTTACATTTATACCCATTCCTGTTTATTTTTGTAGGTTTGCTGAAGGTGTTAATTAACTGTAGGTTTGTTAAACTGCTCATCTATTATGCAGTCACCTAACCAGATATAAAATAGTTCAACATCACGATCGCCAGGATAACGCCAGCAGTGTCGTTGGCCTACAGATACGACAACTACCTGGTCTCTTCCGGGCCGTCCATGTTGTCCTGTGATATTTTTGTGCGTTGTGTTGGACTGTTCAGTTGTTTTCATTGACGTTGAGTTGGCTCTATTTCAAGTCGGGAATGACGCCGCAGATTAAAGAATGCAACACTGATACATAAATACGTATTGTTACCTGACGTCATATACATGACCAGAAGGATATCACAGAGCAAGACTTGTTATATAATAGAATGTAAGTAAAGTAGTACAAATTAATCAAATTTCAATTGATTTTATAAAAAATTAACTCGTCATCATGCGAGTTAGTTTTGGCATTGTTAACAACATTTTGCTGTAATTTAATGCAGAGTGTGTTTCTAAGATGATACTATTTAGTAAATTACATCCACTATCTTGAGTTGACTATTGTAAATATTAAATTATCATTAATATAATTATAATATATTAATATTATTAATATATTATTAATAATAATATTAGATAGAATTGTGGGCACTCTTCCCAATAACGGTCCCAAATTATAATTGTAAACACAACACAGTATCTCTTTAGCAAGCCCTATCATGATTTTAATTTTGAGTATTTACAAATGGAGATCGCCACAGTAGATAGGCCTTGAAATTTAAAATCTAATGGTACCACAACGATGCTGTATCATATGTCACTTACACTTCTAAGTGAAGTGAAGATATTCTTTCACATTTTTGTGAAGGTGAGACAAGTTGAAGTTACGATTTTTCATGCTCCTCACCCGATATTGTCGCTCTCCAGTTGAGTGTGTCCGATTACCTTCATCAGCGGGTGTGCGCGTCTGTGCGTGCGAGATTGTCTCAATCGGTCATATGAAAACTGACTTCAAAAATATGTTCTGTCATGTTAAATGATTAAAAGAATAGTACAAGTATACACATAAATTATGGGAGAAGCTATACACAAATTGTATGTATAGTCCGAGCTGCTATACACAAAAATTTGTGGCTGGTCACGTGATTATTCGGCACAAAATTTTGTGAATAGTACGAGCCGCTATTCACAAAAATTTGAAGAAGACTCTATTATTCTCTCTTCTCGTCTGTCTTTTTTTTTTTTTTGCAAGTTCTTTTTCTTCAAACCTCACAAAGACAATATTTGTCGACAAGGACACACTCTACGTACATTGATATTTTATTTGGCAAATAAAATTCACGTTAAACAAAGACATCTATTGGATTCATCCGACACTCGATCACTCCGTCGTTGCCTGGGGGATGCGCCCCCCGGCAGCTACCGCAGATCCATAGAGAAACTTTATTCAGATGCTTTGAGTTTCTCACTTCTATATTTTAGTTCCTAAAACAAGCAACTAGAAAGTCGCTTAGAAGCCCTGGAGATGTGGATATACAGACGAATAGGTCGTATTTCATGGAAACAAAAACAATCAAATGCAGAGGTCCTAGAAAAACTGGGAATGAAGAGAGAGAGAGAGTTGACGGAAGAAATAAAGAGGAGGCAAGTGAAATATTTCGGCCATGTTATTGTTAAAAGACATGATACTCTTATAAAAACCATACTGGAGGGCAAGGTTGAGGGCAAGCTAGCAAGAGGTAGACAACGATACAAGTGGGAAGATAACATCAAGAGATGGACTGAACATCAGCCTGACAGAATGTACAGCCAAGGCGAAAGACAGACAGTGTTGGAGATCCTATTGCAGCCAGCCTTCATTGTGGAGACGGCACCTGACTGATTAAAAATTTTAAGAAAGAAAAAAATTGCTAGCGGGGAGTCGAACCCCAGTCTCCCGCGTGACAGGCGGAGATACTAACAACTACACTACCGAGAAGAACACAAAGATAGTTCCATAACTACACTACCGAGAAGAACAATGATAGTTCCACGAACATTAATAATGTAGTGAAAAGGAAGACAGATATCACGTGACCAGCTGAATAATCATGTGACCAGCCACAAATTGTTGTGTATAGCGGCTCGTACTACTCACAAAATTTTGTGTATAGTCACTTCGATAAATTATTATTAATCCTTAAAATTGTATTCACTTTTAACTTTAGCAGTTCAAATTGCACGTTTTGAGTGTTACAAAGTGTAGCGCAATCGATATGCGTGGCCGTCATGACCCATGGGTTTCCAATTCACAAAGGCACATCTTCGCAGAAAATATGTTTTCAACCACAATTCGAGCAAGTTTAGCAATGAAACATATAATATTTTCTATGGCAATTAAAATTTACATTAAACAAAGACATCTATTGGATCCATCGATTCCGATACGCGATCATTCCGCTGCCTCCGTTGGATGCGCTCCCCGGCAGTCGGCAGCTTGCACATATCCATAGAGCACACTTTATTCACAAACTTCCAGTTTCTTAGTTCTATAAAATATTTTAGTTCGTAATGTTTAATAGTTTCTATTATAACACCTAATAATTTTGTGAAAAATTTTTTTTTTTTAAATGCCCAGCCGGGAATAGAACCCCGGGCTCCCGCGTGACAAGCGGAATGCTTATGACTACGCAAGCGAGGACACAATGATTGTTCTACAAAGATTATTTATATAGTCAAGCCACCGTTTTGGGTTTCCCATTCACAAAAGCACTCATTATGATCGTAACATCTTTGCCTGTTTTTCAACCACAATTAAAGCAAGTTTAGCGAGAAACTTTCCACATTTCTGAAAAATTTGATGCAGAATTCGAAGATCCATCTACAATTGATGGTTTTCTATTGAAAGCGACAGAAAAAAAATTAATTGCGGTTCAGTGTGCCATTTCCATTTTTCTCCGCGTGAGAGGTTGGTCTCAACCAAATGGGTCATAGGCGGATTATGAAAACTGAATTCAAAAATATGTTCCGTCATGTTAATTGATTAAGAAATAGTACAAACATACAAATAAATTATTAATAATCTTTAAACTTGTGTTCTCTTTAACTTTAGTATGTCAAATTGCACATTTTGTGTGTTGAAAAGTGAAAGTGTACATGCCAGTTCGATCGGCATGCGCAGTCGCCGTGGCACATGGCCTTGCGTTTCCCCATTCACAAAGGCACGCTACGCAGAAAATGTTGTTTTTCATCTACATATCAAGCTATGAGATAATATACATACAGACCTACAAGCACTTGGAATCAACGACTGGCAAGAGAAGGTCCACCAGAGAGACGAATGGAGACAGATTGTATTTGCAGCAAAGAACCTCAATGGCTCGGAATGCTGAAGAAGAGAGAGGAAGATATCAAGCTATTAGAGCGATGAAACTTTCCAGATATATTTCAAATTGTATGCAGAATTCAAAAATACATCTATAATTGATTTAATTCTATGAACAATGCCAGAATAGTGTTACAAAGTGCACATGCCAGTTCAATCGATATGCGCAAAGAACAAAAACACATCTTCACAGAAAATGTTGTTTTCATCCACATATCAAGCTATTAGAGCAATGAAACTTTCCAGATATATTTCAAATTGTATGCAGAATTCAAAAATACATCTATAATTGATTAAATTCTATGAACAACGCCCCCAAAAAAATTAATTACGGTAAGTATGAAATATATTCTTATTTATATAAAAGGTCACGATGATTTCAACCAACGGTTGTGCATGGAATATTAGGCAAACCTTTCCTGGAAAACCCAGGATGACATGTGTTATTGTCACGTGAGATTTTAATGAATGAATGACGTCGAAAAGAATGCATGGTCTGTAGAAAGGATTTCTGGAGACACGGTGAAAAGTCAGGTGGTGACTCCGTATATCACTTTTTTTTCATTTCCGGTAACGGCACAATGGGACTCGCTACTCCAATTTTAAGTGCTTCATTAGGAGATAGATTGCAGTCAAGGAATGCGATGTTTTGGGGGCCACTGCATTTGTTAATTACAGACATATAATGTTAATTGCTTTCACAAGTAGAAGGCAAGTAAGTGCTATTGTGTAATGTATTTATTGAAATAATCATATAAATTGAATGTTAGTTAGTCCTGTTGTCGATCACTTCCAGTTGATTGTGTGGTGGACTAGACCGATCGATGAATGCAATAGTTTCTGGGCCCAGAGGGCCCTCACTGTCACCGGTAGCACAAGCTATTGATATACACTTTGGCGACAGTGAGGGACCTCCGGACCCAGAAACATTTATTGCATCCATCGATCAGTCTAGCAGTCCACCACACACTCAACCAGAAGTGATTATCAACACATCACCCCTGAATCAGCATATCGTCCCAGAACGAGCATTATCACCTAATGAGGCCCTGTAACGGATACTTTTTACAATAAATAATTTGGGACTGTTATTCAGAAGAGTGCCGAATTTTGTTAAGGGCTTGACCACAAAAAAAAGGATGAATTAAAATGGGAAGTTAAAATAGCTTTATTTTATTTTCATTGTTTTTATTAGCTAGTTATCACTTCAATCCATGGTGAAGGGGTTGTTACGCAGTTCGTAATCCCATATAACTGCATTCGAAACACAGCTTGGCAGCAGACCGCCTTATGTTTGTTTTTTATGAAACGGTAGGGTGCTGCTCATTTAGAAAGCAGTGGCAAACTACTGAACGTAAACTTGCCCAGGAATCACGAACAACCAAAATATTCTGGGGTTGACTGCTACATCCTGTAAAGGATATGCAACAACTTTTACTTATTTCTTTTATCGCTTCACTGCCACTATCTCACTATTCTAATCAGTTATTGACAGTTCTCAGTAACGTACATTGGGAGCAAACAGGGCAGCAACCTGAATGTCTACTAATGATTGCCAACTGAGGTTGAAATTTTAAAGTGTGCAACTTTCACACAGAGCCTCCTGTTTTTCGCCCTTATGCAAGAGAGCTAAGTATCTCATCTCATTACCCGAGAGATCAGGGGGACATATTCAATATTGTACCTACACATATGATCCTTGCAAAAAGCTTTTAATCCTGTTCTGGGAACAAGTCTTGCACCTTATGAGCCAGTTATTTCTGCCATGAATCCCCACTAATAGTCTTATAGATCTCTTCTGAATACATCAATCCTAATAGTCTAATATTTCTCCTAGCAATACATATTCAACACTATTCAGAAGTAGGTAATGAATGAAACCATTATATATAGCACAATGTGTTGAGTATGACAATGAGTACATCATCTCATCACATAACTGCTGATTATTATCATCTAGAATAATACAAACAGCGCTTTGATCGGCGGGCTTATCACTTTCATTCTCTTCTCTATTGCTTCATGTTGCATTTATGAGCAAAGTCTGCCTACTTAAGGAGAAAGACTAAGATTACATTGTTTCTTTACTTGTACCAGTCAATTTACATTGTTTCTTTACTTGTACCTGTCAATTTACATGGATTTCTTTCTACAATTTGTAATGTATAAAATACAAAAGTTGACATGAGATGTGCGGGTGATGTATCAGTAGATGCTAGAGCCGCTATTGGAAACAGGATGAATGACTCGACCAAGTTAAAGGACCTGTAATGTTAAGGTAATCTATCACATCAGAAGGAAGATGGGATTGAAAGGAGAAACCACTGGACATTAACTTTTTCTCAAGGGAGCAGTCTTTGGTTAATCAACATAGAACTGGTACTCTTGTGGAGGTCTTGACTTTCTAATTCGGCACCAGCCAGAAGATGACTGCCACCAAAACATCACAGGTTGCACAAAGGTCGTTCACCGATGATTATAAGCATTTTATCATTCTTAAGAGTCTCCAGAATAATGTACTCAACAGATATGTGGAAAACCTCTTGTGACAGGATACATCCTCATCAGGTTCATGTTGTTTTGGGAAATTTTCCTATGATAACACTAAGCTTGCGTAAGAGTGGACTATTAAGGATTTTGTTTACTCTAATGTTAATGAAGCCAATACACAGTCTGACTAATTTAGGTCATTGTTTCCTTATAGCACTTGTGGTTGTTTTTTCTGTATGCTTCATTCCCATCTGTGTAGACGTTTGTGCTGGTAAGTTGTCTGTACAATACTGCATATAAAACTTATTTGAATAAATTCACATTTTAAAACTAATTTGTATTTAAATTAATTTTTATTTCCCATTTTAAAAATTTGAATGTCTTCATCAAATGGTTGCATATAGTTAAATAAGGAGTAATAAAACAGTGGCCTCTCTAAAACATGATTTTCAAAAGTAACAACTATCTGACTTCAGAGTGAGTGTCTTGTAATACAAGATCACCAATGATCTGTTTTAGTGATTCATATATAATTGGAGAGCAAACATGGATCTCCATAGCCATATTGTTGAAGGGTATAAAGGTCATGGTTGTGTGACCTGACTTTGTTCTGTGCTGAGGGTTGAATCTCTTAAAATAATTAGATATCAAAGGTAGATATTGTTATACAACATTACTACTTATAAGCAGAGGTATAATATTTTGTGTGTGACTTAACTGTACATTCAATGCTAGCGAATGAGATTGAGAAAAATACTCAGCTGCCGGAATGTAACAGTGTTTTCACGTCAAAATGTGTTGTGCGCCTAGCTGAAAGAGCATATTGCAACAAGCATGACTGTTTGCCAGATAGACACTGATGTGTAATCACTACAATTATACCTATGGAGGTCAGCATAGCTGAATGGATAAAAGCGCTCGTTCTGAAACATCCGGTGTGCTGATACCAAGTTTGTGGGTTCACTCCCTACACCGGACAGTTGGACTAAAATTTTGACTTCTTGTCCATGACTTGGGGTTGTAAATTACAATACCTCTGAAGTCAGAGTGGGTTCACCTCATGACGAGGGACACTGGTAATAGGGAAAGCTAATCCACACGCACAAATCAGTTCACTGCACTAGAAGTAGTAGAATGTGTATGGACTACACTTGAGTTCAAAGTAAACGGACAAAGAAAAACTATACCTTCTTCATACAAAATATGTATGCAAATATAGAAATTAGATGTTAAAGTAACCCATTCAATAATAATAATAATAGCATGCTTGCATAACAGTTGATAATTGAAGATACCATTTTCTTTTGTTCTTATACGATTCTTACTGAACCTCATGTATTCTGGTGATTGTGTCCTCTAACGCATGTTTTAATTACTCATTCGGCAACAGCAATTCAGACTGTTTTTTAGACATTAGCATTAAGATGGTCATGTACAATATAATACTTAGTAACTGCTAGGTGGACAATTTTTAAATAATCATTGTATTTATTTAGTGTTAACGCGCTCACTATTGATTAAATGTATCTAGTGCAAAATAGGATAATGAAATAACCAAAACATTAAGACTGGGGATGAATTTTTATTTTTAGATTTTGCACATCATTTACAGGACATTGCAGTCAACACCAGCATTTTTCACTATTGTGATGTCTTGGCAAGTTTACATTCAGTAATTTGCCATTACTTTTTGAACGACTGGCACCCGTACCATTTTGTAAAAAAAACTGACGCAACACGGTCTGCATAGTTGGCCACCATCACCTTCATTGAGTTATCTACCACGAGATATTTTGACACATGCATTGTGGCTGTTCCTGTCAAGATCACCATGATAGCCTGTTCACTGTGATACCCCATCATTAGAGACAAGTGTTGAGTAGAAAGGAACAAAATAACCACGAAAATCACATCTGTAAAAGTAAAGTAAAAGACCACCTCTCACACCATGAGGTGTACTGGGTATATGGTGCCAGCCCCATATTTTTTAGACCAATTGATGTTCGATGGGTGATATGTTTGATTTGTTAAGGCACACAGTTATAATTTTGGAGTATTTTAGAGCTATAGTTTGAATTAAACAGAAATCAAAATTAATATATTTCTAAAGTTTAAACACAGAAGCTGTAAACAATATGTTGTCCAATGTATTGCCTGGCATATTTTGCTGCATCTCGTCAGGTGCATACTGCAGAGTTACATATATGAAGTGAATACATGGATTTTGTTTGGTTTTTTTTTTTTTTTTTGCATATCCGGCACTCTTCCGACAGGCGGGTCTAAATAGTTCTGCAGTGAATAAGTGGTTAGTGTTAGTTATATAAAATTATTCACCGCAGAACTATTTAGATCCATCTGTCGGAAGAGTGCTGCATATCCTTTACAGGACGTTGCTATTGGCATCTTTCAGCTGATTGTTGATTTCTTGGCAAAATTACGCTCAGTAGTTTGCCATTGCTTTCTGAGCGGCCGGCTCACATACCCCTAAGTTACCGACGTGATTCAAACCACTGCTGATTCTCACCATAGTCACGTTACTTACGAGATTACAGAGAAAAGTCGCTAACCTCTAGGCCAGGAAGCCGGCACATGGATTATACTAGTGCTAAAATACTTAAAACACATAGTCACTAATATGAATTACTTTCAAGAATTACTAATCCCAATTGTTGTCAGCTTTCATACAAATTCCTAGACTCCATTTATCTTCGTGAATTAAGCATGGATAATCATTTAGCGGACATAGGAAATTTCTAGGTATTTACTTCTTGGTCTTCCCCTTGGGCTGTTCCTTTGGATCTTGCCAGTTGTCACCAAGTTCTCCAATCCATTTCTTCTCATAACATGTCAAAATTATTTTTGACTGTCTTCGTCTAATTTCTCTAATCAATTTACGATTTTCATTTGTCTCCTGTAGTACTTGGTCATTGGTTGTCTATTACATAACATGTGAAATATTATAACAGACAGTAGTCACGCATGTTAAAACTCAAGAGTCATCAAGTGATGTGTATTCTACATTGTTATATTATGCAGAGTTATGGACTGGAAATCTCCATGGCGAATTGGTCAAGCCATCTGCCTTGTGCTCCGAAGGTTGTGAGTTTGATTCCGGACCACGTTTTTCTGTTCACGGGTGCATTTTTCTCGAAGACTCCTGGGGGTCGTCACTGACATTACGGAGTTCATAATTTGTGCAACACTTTCAGCAGGCCACCTGCAGAAACAGACCGAGCCATGTGGGATAAAAACCCGGTGCAATGAAGTCTATCCTCATGGCTTTTAATACTTTTTTAAAGAGTTATGGACTGTGAACAAGCAGTTGGAAGAAATAATTAGTGGCATTAAAATGGGGATATATATTAAACTTGGGATAGATGTCAGAGAAAGACACAATGACGAATAAAGAAGTCTAAACTGGGAGTGAAGAGAGAATTACTAAACAAGAACAGAGTTTGAGAAATAAAGTATTTTTGGCCCACAAAGAAACATTTAAAAAAGCACAATGAAGGGAATGCTGGAAGCAGAAGTGCAAAAACAAGACACCTGCTTAAATGGAAATATAACGTACAGATATTTGATCTCTTGAAAAGGGATATAAGACAGTGGGGTTGAAAGTTTAGAGCCGTGAGTTCTAAATGAAGAATGATTTGCGCGATGAATTGGATTAAAGTGAGGAAGAGCTGCGTAATTGGTCGACCACACTCTCTCGCCTGAGTCCATCTGAATCCAGTGGAAAGACAAGTCAAGACGACTGAAGACAGTACCGTCATATTGAGAGACAGAGGATGTTGGTGAAGATTAATTGCAGCCTATAATAAACCCCCAAGTTTAAGGTGGACCGATATGCCGAGGACTGAATGGCCACAGGTGATCTGGTCATGAACGTGGAACATCTGGTATGCGGGCGGGGCGTCACCAGGCGTATGGGCTCCTGAGGGACATCCCCTGCTCTTTCGCTAGCAGGCAGGCTCTACTTGGGTGACCAATTATATCCTGCCGTCATATCTAACCAACTATGAATAATACATAGAATTATCCCCGAAGCAACGGAGTACGTGCTTTGTGCTCGATACGTTTGACAACAGCCAGCGGGGAGAGAATGAAGCAGAGAAGAAGGGGTAGGGGGGAAGGAAAAGGAAGAAATGGGCTGGAGCTAGAAGGGGTAGAAGGAAAACGGATCGTTTGGGACTCAAATACGGGTTGGGTATTGGAATTGCCGTAGTGCAAAGCAACTAGGACCTATACTGGAGAAACTGGTCTACGATTTTGATGTCCTGATGTTACAAGAACTGAATACAAACTCTTTTAAGTTCCCTGGCTATACATGTTACATCAACCCAACTGGGCAGGGAAGACATGGGCAGGCTCTGGTGGTCAAGGACGGTTTACAGCATTCAATACTGGATATGAGTGGGTGGGGTCAGGAGAGTAAAGAGGTGCAGGGAATGCGGATACAAATCGGCATATACAGTTGGAACCTGATAAATATATATGTAAGTGGGGAATCTTGCATAAGCAGAGAGATGGGACTGATTATTTGGTTGCTTCGGGATTTGAAATTTAAATATTGAGCACAATCCACTACTGGCAACACTGATCGTATTCTGGTATGAACCTAAGGCCCATCCACGTCAATATGGAAGCACTATACTCGAGTATAGGTTGGGTTGTGCTCAATATATATAACTGCCATGCAGTTAATCCTGGAGTGCACAAAGGACACACAATTATCTGCATGAGGCATATCCTGGCGCTACCAACAATGACGGATAGGCATAGGGTCCTTCAGGCCAAATGATACCTGAGTTGCCGCAGACAGGGATCGCCCGCTGTATGCAGCAATGGATATGGTTATGGGTCATAGACTAAGATGAGGCAGGTCCTGGATGGCATAGGCAGAACTTTCTATAAGTCAGGTGTGTGATCTAGAGACCATCAATCGTGAAAGAGAGTAGGTTGAAGTTCCGGAAGACATGACGGACTGGCACAATGTAATAATAACACTGGGTCGTGAGTGCAGAGAAAGGGCAGCGGGCCGCACTGAGTTTGAAGTGCAACAGCTGATCCAGAGCAACACACATCAAGGTGACATAATCATCTACACTGATGGGTCAGTGGTGAGAAACAGACGTAGTGGCTGGGGCTTTATTGCAAAGGCTAATGGGTGTGTCTTGAAAAAGGAGAGTCTGGCATATGAGACTACGACTTCCAGCATGAGAATGGAGGTGGAGGCAGTAACAGCGGCATTCCGGTGGCTAGAGAAGACTACTGCAACACATGTTGTATTCCTTACATGTTGTATTCATTACAGATTCAAAGAGTATGCTTAACAAGGTGGAGAAAGGAATGTTTCGTGTGGAATGGCTCTCGTCGCTTCAGAGGTCACAGATCGTGAGAATTGTATGGATATTTTGCCCTGGCCATGCGGGTGTACGGGGGAATGAACAGGCTGATAGGCTATCAGGGAATGCACCTCTTGGTGGAATTTTGCCTATGGACAAAGGTGAGGTGGTCATGCGCTTGTGGGACCAGGTGGAGAAGGCAGAGGAGCAGATTGAGAAACCATATGTGGAAAGGATGAGATTGCGGGGGATCGGCAGGGGTTCTGGAAGAATATCAAAACTGAAAGGGAAGACCAGGAGAACTTTTAATCAGATAGCGGTGGGAACGATTAGTAGTATGACCCTTCGCTGGCTGTTGATCGAGGGGACGGAGCACATATGGGAATGTCCTGAGTGCAGTGATGTCGGTTCTTGACTCAACTCAACTTGCAGCCTAGCTTTGTTGTGAAGATGGCGTATGGTGACATTCCATATATTGTGACTAAAACAAGACAGCCTAATTAACGGAAGTAAAATTTAAATATGACTTATTTTTATTTGTCTCTAAATGATATGTACAAATGAAATGGACATGATCTGCATGTAATTTGTGGATGCTATATTGCTAATAAAAACTAACCAGTTGAATTGCTGTGGTGCCTTTAATTTGTCTGAAGTTTGAATATAATAGCATGTCAGCAATTGTGGCTTTCAGGCATTATTCATCCATGCAAATATACATTTAGGTTGAGTGAATATTATATGATTTAGGACATGGTGCGGGCTTATCTCTAAGTATTTCTGCTAATTTTGCACTAAAGTAAAAAGGACCCTTTTCCATGCTTTGAGGCTACTGTTTGATTTGTATTAAATTAACTCTTAGAAGAGCACACGCTGGACACGACCAAATTATCACAACAGAATATTACGTCACCCATCGTAGGTCACCCATCTAGTGGTTACACACCCGCTTTACACGCCAGTTATCCAGTTTGTTTCCGGGTCCGGTCAAGGAGATGCACTACTGGCGAGCTCAAATGAGAGCGAAACTCGAGTCTAGTGCTTCCACATTGACGTGGATGGGCCTTAGGTTCATACCAGTATATGAAATATTTTAGCACTCTTTCTAACATTAATTAATGCAACCTTTGCTTGACCTGTTCAGCTCTTAATCTCTGTCATTCATCATTCACATGAAGTTATCATTGTCCCTAGGTATTTAAATTTATCAGCTTAGTTAAGCATTTTCCCTTTTGGTGTTATATCACAGTTTTGTGTTACTATTTTCTTTTATATAACCATTGTTTCTGTTTTCCTGATATTCAAGGATAGTCTTTTTTTTAATGTGGTTTTCTGTTATTTCAATATATAATAGTCATAGGTGCTTTTGTGTCTAAGTAAAAGAGTCCTGCCTCTGCTGTGATTGAACTTGGACAGCTGTCATTGTAAGCATGCAAACTAACCACAAGGCCACTGGAGCTTGATGAATTATGGTAGTTCATTTTAATGTGAAGAAGTCCCAGCATTACCAATTAATGTACATGTTTGTGAACTTCAAGTTTTACTATAATTCGTGTTGTCTGTGTTGTTTCATTAGCTAATATGTGTCTTCATCTTTTCTTTTATTCAGAAGCAATGCCTGTAACCAGGAATCGGTCAAATTGTACTGAAAGGTCTCAGGCAGCTGCCTCTGCTGCTGCAGAAGATATAAGTAGACCAAAGGACAGCTCTGAGAATGACGAAACATCTACGGAAACTGAGCTGCCTAGACCAGACTCGCCAGACAATTGTTCAATTTGCTTAGGACCATTCAGCAATAAATCATTTACCAGCAGCTGTGCCCATTCCTTTTGTTTCATTTGTTTGAAACAGTGGTCCAAAGTTAAAGCAGAATGCCCTTTGTGCAAGCAGGCATTCACAAGTATTTTCCACAGCATACGCTCAAATGACAGTTATGATATTTATGAGCTACCTCCGGTAAACCCACCTCATCAATTTGACTATGGTCATTTCTATAACTATATGGGTGGAAATCTGAGTACTTACGCCTCCACCCATCACTATGTGAGTTTCCCACAGCCACGCTTGGATGCTGATTTGACGCTCAGCAACTTCAGCAGATTTCAGTTTCGCAATCGTAGATATGACAGATACTTCAATCCGGTGCCTGGCGAACATCAGTACTCATTTTCCAGTGCATCATTCAACCCTTCCAGTCATGTGTCAGCTGCATCTTGGCCAGCAGGTGCTGAAGCCTTCCGCCTTCAAGTTTACAGATACCACATGGGACCACCAACGGTCGTTCTTGGTTGTGAAAACAGCACTTACCGACTTACTCCAGCCATGGTGAATGCCAGTGCTCATCGAATGCAACGTATTATGCCTTGGCTAACCAGGGAACTTAAGGTTCTTCTCAAAAGCCCTCAGAGTGTTAGTCTGGCTATCAGTATAATTCAGCCTTTACTCTCCCAGGTAACCATTGATAGTGGGTTCTTTAGAGATAGAGTATCTCCTCTTATAGGCCACAGATCAGGACAGTTTATTCAAGAATGTATTGCATTCACCAACAGTGCCTTAAGCATGCAAGCTTTTGACAGGAAGGCAATGTATAAGCGTCGTGCATACAGATTTTGGGATGAAAACACCTCGAGTAGTAGCAGTGATGATGATGATGTTGTGGAAATAACAAATATTAGCCCAGATGACCATATTCCTGATGTGACTGCTTCATCGTCAAATACAGCCGTCAATTTGCAGAGAGCAAGGTGGGATTCCCCAACTCCAGGCCCTTCTTGGGAGATCATGGATACGAACATTCCTCTTCCTCACTTAGAAAGTGACAGAGTGTCAGTCAGCTCAGAAAGTGATCCAGTATTTCAGCCACACATGAACGACTCAGATGATGACAGTTCTGACGCTGGCAGTGATATTGTATTTGTGAAATTTGATAAACCCTGGCATGAGAGATCACCAATAAAACTGTCTTCTGATTCAGAAGGAGATGGACAGAGTAGAAAACATAAAAAATTGAAGCATAAAAAGAAGCAGAGGGAGACATTGGACACATCTATTGAACCAGAAAGGAAAAGGAAAAAGCACAAGTCTTTAAAGTCTAGAAGCAAAGAGAGGGTGAAACTATCAGTTTCTAACTCTGACGATGAGCTTGAACAGGGAGCAGAGGTGAATGTCAGTGTATCACTTGCATCAGACAAGCATACAAGTAAGAAGCGCAGAAGATCCAAAGACAAAAATGATGATGCCCGGAGACATAAAAAGAGTGATAGAGAACTTGTTGATAGACTGTTTGCTGAAGCTCTGACACAGCAGCAGAATGTTAATACATTCAGTGGAAGTAGTGATGCCAACATTCCCAGTTCAAGTAAATCTAGGGACAGAAGTACAGGTAAATCTTCTGGCAACGAGAGGCATAGACGTAAGAGAAAAAAGAGAAGTAGATCTTCAGCAAGTCCGTCAGTGTTATCTTCATATAAAAAACATCACTCTGGACACAAGAGGTCTTCAGATAAACGTGAATCAGAAAAGAGAAAACACAAGCGTAAAAGAAAATCTAAGGAACATGCAGCTTCTGAGCATACAGATAGGACATCTTTAGAAAAAGAGTCACATGTTTCAAGAAACCAGCCACCAGCCAATGCTGGTCATTCCCTAGCCAGCACACTTCAGACATCTTATGTAGCTGGGGCAGATAATGTCCAGCACATTCCACTTAAACTGTGGGTGACTACCTGGCCTACGCTACACGTCACTCATAAATTCCCTGCACACTCTGCTTCTGCCAGCTTCCCATCATCTTCACTGGCTCAGTCACTGCCGACCACGTCAGGCTTTTCAAGTCACCGTTTAAATTATTCACTGAGTGAGCACACCAACTCTGCCATGAACTCCCAAACCATTTCAAGTGATAGTCAGTCTTCAAGTGACAGTGAGACAGGTCATCATCCTGGTGAACATGTTCGTCATGTGCCAGACTGCTCAAGAACGAGACAGTGGTTGGATGTTAATTTTTCCGACATGAGACAACAGCCTCCAGTGAGTTCATCACTGCAGACAACTTCAGAAACCCCAAATTCTGTCAGAAATGGGAGCATACAAACTACTACTCAACCAACTACAAATACCTTTCCTGATGCTTGTGATGTTGTGTCAGTAGCAAGTGGAGATGAAGACATTTTTGTCAGCAGTAGTGCCAGCAGCACGAAGTCTGATTCAGCCGACGTCAGTGCCATTGAAAACTGTGATCTTCCTGTGGGTAATACCCCTATTTCAAGCCATAACAATTCTTATGCAGAATCAAGTGTTGCCAAACAAGTATTCTCCAGTTTGACCTGCAGTCGTAGCATGCCATCTGCAGAAAAAGAGAAGAGAAGGAAACTTCATTCGGTGTCAAGTAAAAATATATCTTCCCCATCATGTAGCAGTTTTCAGCCATTTAAGTTACACAAAAAATCTACATTAGCTAAACAAAATGTAAATCCTATCTTTTCAAGAATTGCACAGAACTTTGATGATGATGATGACAGTGATCAGCCAGGCAATGCTAACCATTCTATCAAACTACATACATCTGATCAAGAAAAAACTAGCAGTATTCACAATACGTTGAGAAATTCTTCCATAGATGGCAACTTTAAAGCTACCTTGACATCTTCAAAAAGATTACAGAACAGTGCTAGTTCATTTAATAGCTCATTACAAGCAATTGTGTCT
The DNA here is from genome assembly GCA_014155875.1 of Cepaea nemoralis. Lineage (NCBI taxonomy): Eukaryota > Metazoa > Mollusca > Gastropoda > Stylommatophora > Helicidae > Cepaea > Cepaea nemoralis. The sequence continues at coordinate 110,545 of JACEFZ010023927.1, forward strand.
TCAGCTGATACCACTCTGGTGTTAGGGAGGGGTCATCGTAGTTGTCTGAAACCAGGAGAACAGAATGTGACAAAAGCCTCTACAAGTTCATCATCATCCAGCTCTGCTTCAGGATCTGTATTCAGTATGTTGCCTCCTCTTCCGACATTAGTGACCACAGCAGTGTCACCTACATTGACTTCTAATTTGAGCTATCTTCCATACTCACCTTTGCCAGTATCTTCTACGCCTCTGTCACCCATTCTGCCGCGGTCTGTGCCATTTGACATCCCACAGGCACAATTACCTTCTATGTTACCATTGAACTTTCCATACCCCTCCATGCCATCAACTTCACCCACAATTTCCCCTGCTGCTTATGCCAGAAGTTCTCAGGATGCATGTGATACAGCAGCTTCAAGTAAGAGTCTGGCAGTGAGGAAAGGCACCAAATCTTCCAGTCAGTTATTGCCAACTTTTGGAAAATTTGGGATTGACAATGAAAGTAAAACTGAATTTGCTACTTTCTTCAATTATAAGGAGACGAATGGAAGTGAAGGTGGGTCGTATTCTCCAGAAAAATCATCACGGTTTGCCAGAAAACTCACTTCTGAAATGTCAGACAATGAGACCTTTCTAAGTTCTCTTACACAAGGCATGGGTGAAACAGATGAGTTGGTGGGAACTCCATAAAATCATTGCCAGTGGGAACACCATAAAATCATTGCCAATGTCAGAGGGGCAGGGAGTTGAACTAATAATTACTCAGGTTCTTTTACTTTGTCTTTGAATGAAATGACATGAATTACGTTATGCAGGTTAACCTTGTCTTTGGATGAAATGACATGAATTAGTTATGCAGGTAAACCTTGTGAAGCTGTATTTCATACATTACAAAGAAGCTGATTATATCTATAATGCATTCAATTCTTCCTGTAGACATTCATTAGATGCAAGTGTCAGTAAACAAACCTAGTCTTTGCAAAATACCAGATACTGTTGCGTTTATAATACTAAATGCAAGTCCTTTAACATAGGCAGATTTGACAGTTTTAATGGGTTTTCACTGTCCTACTTTCTTTTCTTGCCCTACTTCTTAAGATCCCAGCTTTACCATCTTCAAAATCAATCTCTTTCTTTCTTCTCCCTCCCTCCCCTTCCCCAAACCACTTGAAGAGCACTTGTGGTAGCAAAACTGGCCATAGTAAATGAAATGGATAAAAGAAATAAATATCCAGTTTTGGATATTGATGTTAATTATCTCATATATGCAGCTGTGTCAGCATTTGTTTGATGTTTTTGAAGTTCTTATGTGGTCTTATAATTATGTGAAATGTATGCATTCTAGAAGTGCACATATTTTAAATGCAACATTCGACACAAAAATAATTTTTAATACTGTTGAAAAGTTATCATCATATAAACAGAGAAACTGCTGAAGATATTCTGCAGGATTGTCCTCTGTACAGCCAGCTAGGAAGACGTATTGATTGCCCGCAAAGTTAACATTCAACTCCAAACAGATTTTAATGAATGAGGAATCTAAATTAAATGGTTCATCATTAGAATTAATCTGATGGTGTACTCATCAAAGTTGTAGGTGGGTTCTCTTATTTTGAAATTTAGTCAGAGCAATGAACTAATAGCCGGCTCCCTGGCATAGGAGTTAACGTCTTTCTCCGTAATCCCATATATTCTCGTGAGTGGCGCAGCTGCGCGAGATTTGGTAGCGGATCGTGCCATGTTGGTTACTTACGGTGGTATGTGAGCTGGTCACTCAGAAAGCAATGGCAAACTACTGAGCGTAATCTTGCCTAGTACATCAACAGCAGCTGAAAAATGCTGGTGTTGACTGCAACGTCCTGTAAGGGATATGCAATATTTTTTTTTAAAACCTGTATTAGCAGGGCCCATGAGGGGAGCAGACAATAGTCACACTGTAACCTGTATTAGCAGGGCCCCTAAGGGGAGCACTGAATAGTCACACTGTAACCTATCGTGCATGTTAGAGACAACTAAGGAGGATTGGCATGGGACCTCCTTGCACTGGAACTTTAGCTTCAAAATCCAGCCAATCATAAGCAAATTTACACAAGGCTTGATGTGAGTTGTTTGGGGGGACTATGGTCCATTGAGAGGTGAAAGGCAGAAGAAGAAGATATTCAGAGTTACACAAGTGTTTTTTGTTTTGTCATAAGCAATTTAATCATTTTGTAAAGTTTGTTTGGTATAAATTATGAACCTGACCTTGTTTGATAATGGCAACCAACAGTAATCAGATGTGACCTTGTTTTTGTCAGTTCTTTGTTCATCATGTATTGTTTTATTGCTGGGCAGTATTTGTACTAGAAGCGGTGATAGCACAGTGGCCTGCTCTCTTGCCTGTCACCCGGTGGTCAATGTTTTTGACTAGGCCTAAAATGGGTACCAGAAAAAGTCCAAGTAGTAAAGGTGGTCAGCAATTGTTGATTGGGATAGCCTTCCCATGATTCAATGCTGGAGATACTTAATACTGTATGAAAGTTGATAATGCAAAATAGAGAAGGCAATCAGTTTGTGAGACAGCAAATGCAGACGAAGTCATACGTGGGGCTGTAGATTGCAAGTGACTGACACCATGGCTGGTAGAAAGATTAAAATTTGTCACATCTCAGAAAACACTTTGTCTCAATAGAGGGATTCTGTTGCTTCTGCCTTTTAAACCCATTTGGAGTGTAGACAGCCAACCAACTCACGCCAAGCCATCATATCTTCAGCTACTTCCTGCAGGTCCTCATATTTATCTCTGTGTCTGTTTCCTTCTCTTCTATTTCATTTGATATGTGGGATCCAGTGAAGGGACTTTATCTAATTATAGTATTTTCAGGTTGTCTCAGTGTGTGTCTGATCCACAGCTCTTTCCCTCACTTTTGGTTCGCTGGAATCTGTCAGGGTTCTCTCTGTAACCTCCCTATTAGTGATTCTGTCCTGCCGTTTGAGGCCTTCTATTCTGCACAGGCACCAGATCATGACTGTTTGTAGTTTATTGGTATATGTTTGAGACATTCTCCGTATTTCATAACCGTTTAGCAGTACTGATTTAAGGGGGGTTTTCCCGGTTCGGTCGCTTTGAACATAAGCGTCTCCTTGCAGCTTTCTCTGAATTGCGTTAGACCTCTTCTGGGAGAGCTACCTTTCCTCTTTGTTGACTGGATTCCCCCTCCTCCCCCTAATCTGTCAGGTCTTAGTCAGATATGACTGAGCTACCGTATGACAGTAGACGGTACTACCTGCTTTCTGTCAGCGCCGAATGTTGGGCGGCGCTTACCAAACCCGACACCCCACATTGTGCCAACGGCTTCGGGCGGAAGAGCGCAATTGGGAGGGTACTAGCCTTATCCTGGTGCGAGGAAATGCAACCCAAAGACAAAATAAGTCATGGCAGGGCAGACCAGGCCCTAAGCCTTGGTTGGCAGCTGGTCTAGGATCGAAGCTCCGACAGGCGGACAGTTAGAGCATTGCTTTGCTGATCCGGCAGCTTCTGCAGCTTGTCTTGTTCCAGATTATAGGTGTCAACTTTCCTCTGGAGTGAACTAGGCAGGCCGAGAGAGGGATCATGCTGCATGGGCAACACATGGTTTCTTTATTTTAGCCCAGGCTTTGTGCTATGGAGAGGCAATAACTCCATCCCTGGTCTTAACCGGTCTCGGAATCAAAGCGAGAGGCAACTGTTACGGGTTATAAGTCCTTGTCAGTTGGCGTAGACATGGGGCGCCACGCGTTGCCTCTGACGGTGGGAGACACCTACAGGTGTCACTGATCAGCTACCGCCCGCCTTAAGCTGGGCAGCCCCCAGCCAATTGGGTGCTGATCCGCCACAGCCTGCCTGCTTCAATGGGTGCTTGGGGCTAGGACAAAATCTGAATCGCAGGCTGTAAAACCAATGCACCAGGTACAAACAAAAATAAAAAGAGAAACCTCAAGCTACGGCTTGCAACCTGGAACGTGAGAACCATGTGTCCAGGATTTTCCACTGACTTGACAAATATTGACGATGTGAGAAAAACGGCTGTGATTGATGCTGAACTCGATCGTCTTAACATTGATATTGCTGGCCTGCAGGAGACTCGCCTCGCTGAGGAAGGGTCACTCAGGGAAAACAATTACACCTTTTTTTGGAAGGGAAGAGGGCAGGCAGAAAAAAGGCAACATGGTGTGGGCTTTGCAGTGAAGAATTCGCTACTGGGAATGATTGATATCCCAGCTGGAGGTAATGAAAGATTATTATCACTGCGCTTGGCAACCTCCTGTGGATTTGCCACCATTCTCACTGCATATGCACCGACACTCGCTTCCTCTGATGATGTGAAGGATGCGTTCTATGAGCAGCTAGACTCTGCGATCAAGGCAGTTCCAAAATCCGACTACATTTATATGCTCGGTGATTTCAATGCTCGTGTGGGCAAGGACTCGAGTTCATGGCCAGTGTGCCTTGGAAAATACAACATCGGCCGCATGAATGATAATGGGCAAAGGCTGCTGGAGCATTGCACTAGAAATGACCTATGTATTACAAACTCCTTTTTTAAAACAAAAGAGATGCATAAGGTCACATGGAAACATCCAAGATCCGGCCATTGGCATCAGCTGGACTTCATTATCACACGGAGACAACATCTGAACCATACATCATTAACTCGAAGTTACCACAGTGCTGACTGTGATACAGATCATTCTTTGGTTGTTGCAAGGGTTAGACTGAGACCAAAGAGAATCTACACAGCTAAACACAAGTCTAGCCCCAGGATTAATATTACTAACACTCACGATCCTGGAAAGTGCTTTGAATTTCAACAGCAACTTGAAGACGCTTTCAATGATACATCAGAAAATTGTATAGTAAATGATAAATGGAGTAAACTTAAGGAAACTATTTATAAAACAGCGGTAGGGGTTTACGGCACTGTGGATCATAAGAGGCAGGACTGGTTTGCGGCAAATAGCCAGATACTGCAGCCCTTGATTGATAAAAAGAAGATAGCTCTCTTAAGAAACAAGGAAAGACCAACGCGTAACACTCTGAGTGAGCTGAAGCAAGCAAGGAAGGATGTACAAAAGGCTGCCAGGCAGTGTGCGAATGACTATTGGATCAAGTTATGTGAGTCCATTCAAATCGCAAGTGATAAGGGAAACATCAGAAGCATGTATGAAGGGATAAAGAAAGCCTGTGGTCCAATGATCAAAAGAAGTGCACCGCTGAAAACCTTGACTGGAGAAATCATCACTGATAAGAAACAGCAGATGGATAGATGGGTCGAGCACTATTTAGAGCTTTACTCAAGTGAGACCAAGCTAGCGGATGATGCCCTCAACGCCATAGAGGCCCTGCCAACTCTTGACCACCTGGACACACTTCCCACCATAACAGAAGTTAAGTGTGCTATAAATGAGCTTGCATCTGGCAAGGCTCCAGGTAAGGATGGGATTCCAATAGAGGTGATCAGGAGTGGGCAAGACACACTCGCTCTACAGATCCACCAGCTAATAGAGCTATGCTGGCGAGAAGGACAAGTCCCGCAGGATTTCAAAGATTCAAACATCATAACGCTGTACAAGAACAAGGGAGATCGGAGTGACTGTAACAACTATAGGGGTATCTCACTTCTGTGTATTGTTGGGAAAGTATTTGCCAGAATTGTCCTGCACAGACTTCAAGTCCTGGGAGATCAAGTCTACCCCGAATCACAGTGTGGCTTCCGTCAGAACCGGTCTACCATTGATATGATATTCTCATTGCGACAGATGCAAGAAAAATGCCGGGAACAAAATCAGCCACTGTTTATTGCCTTCATCGACCTCACAAAGGCATTCGATTTGGTCAGTCGTGAGGGTCTGTTCAAAGCACTAAAGAAGATTGGCTGCCCACCAACTCTTCTGTCCATTGTGGAATCGTTCCACACAGGCATGAAGGGTATAATCAAGTTTGATGGCTCAACTTCAGAAGAGTTTGAAATCAAGAGTGGAGTTAAGCAAGGCTGTGTGCTAGCCCCCACCCTCTTTGGAATATACTTTTCACTTCTACTGAAATATGCCTTTCGTGATCAGGATGATGGTATATACATTCACTCACGCTCAGATGGTGGCCTCTATAATGCTCAGAGATTGAAGGCCAAGACCAAAATTAGGAGGGTACTAATCAGAGAGTTGCTTTTTGCGGATGATGCTGCGATTACGACCCACTCTGAGGAAGAATTACAACATCTACTATCTGCATTCTCCAATGCTTGTTCTGAATTTGGTTTAACAATTAACAAAAAGAAGACACAGATTATGTCACAAGGTGCACATGATGTACCATCAATCTTTATTGACGACGCTGAACTGGAGATAGTAGACCATTTTACATATCTAGGATCAGAGGTAAATAGCAAATTATCCCTCGATCAGGAAATCAACATCAGGATTGGCAAGGCAGCAACAACAATGAACATGTTAGCAAAAAGAGTCTGGGAGAACAGGAAGCTTACTGCCAAAACAAAAGTCCTCGTCTACCAAGCCTGTGTCCTTAGTACTCTTCTTTATGGCAGTGAAACCTGGACAACTTACTCACGCCAAGAGAAACGTTTAAACAGCTTTCATATGCGGTGTCTGCGAAGAATACTTGGTATTAAGTGGCAAGACAAAATCACAAATACTGAAGTATTGGAAAGATCAGGTTGTGTGACGGTGTATTCCATGCTCAGTCTTCGTAGACTTAGATGGATAGGACACGTTAGGAGGATGGATGATGGTAGAATACCAAAGGACATCTTTTTTGGTGAATTACAGACGGGTAGGAGATCTCAGGGTCGGCCTCTACTACGATACAAAGATGTGTGTAAGCGGGACATGATTGATACAGGCATTGATAATGCACATTGGGAGCACGTCGCCGCTGAACGTGTTGCATGGAGGGCAACTATCAGAAATGGAATAAAGACAAAGGAGAAAATGATTGCAGATAAAGCACACACAGAGCGTGAGAGACGTAAGATGGTGCAAAATGGTGGAAGTGACCATGTTTTCACATGCACCTACTGTGGGCAAACATTTGCAGCAAGAATTGGCCTTACCAGCCACACTCGCCACCGCCATGGATCGTAGTTATTAAGCCTTTTTGAAGCACAATGTACCAAACTATCGTCTGTCAAGACGGAAAGGTGCCAATGATGAGGTTTGAGACATTCTCCGTATTTCATAACCGTTTAGCAGTACTGATTTAAGGGGGGTTTTCCCGGTTCGGTCGCTTTGAACATAAGCGTCTCCTTGCAGCTTTCTCTGAATTGCGTTAGACCTCTTCTGGGAGAGCTACCTTTCCTCTTTGTTGACTGGATTCCCCCTCCTCCCCCTAATCTGTAGACTTGTTCGTGGTTGGTTGGATTTGACAGCATAAGTTTTTTATAGGATTGGGAAGCAGCCCCTTGCCATCAGTTCTTAGTCGCCTATTTCTGCAGACATGCATGGCAGGTTACAATGTTGCCAATCTTTGCTTCCCATAAAGGCCCTGTTAACACGTGGGTAAATAGAAGGCTTACATTTATAAAATAGATTAATGCTGAGTTAAAATTTGTATGTGGAAACTTATTTAACTGATGGTGAAAGTATATATCAAGCCACAAAAATGTCACCATTTCAGGTGTGCTTCCTACACCGTGCTAGGGCAGCAGAGAGGGACACATCTCATGGGATGGACATTGGTCTGGAATCAATGTCTAAAGAGGTCATGCAGAATGGATAAGAGCACTTACGGTGAGTTGATGCCAAGGTAGCGGGTTCAACCCCTACACTGGTCAGCTGGACTAAAATGTTGACTTCTTGTCTTTGGTTTGGGAGTGTAAATTACAAGTACTTCTGAAGTTGGAGTGGGTTTGCCTGATAGCTAGGGACACTGGTAATAGGGAAAGTTAATTCACACTAAAACATCAGTCCAGCGCACTAGAAGTAGTGGCATGTATATGGACTACGCTTGAGTTCAAAGCAAGCAACGCAAAACAAAAATAATGACCTAACTAAATTACTAGAAGATATCACAAATAATGAAATGGCAAACATCAAGGAAAGTAAACACAACATTCACATGTCTAGTTAGGAATATTAATATAGGAATTCAGATGTGTGAGGAAATATAATAAAAACAGTTATCGTTATTGTAATGGTATTTTTCACTGATGACCGCTTTGCAATATATTAGTTTGAAAATTAAACTTCTGTTATATTAATGTTTTTACAGGTTTGATTCATTACCGAAACATTCTTCTATAAAATGTTACTGATGTTTTGCTAAGAACTGTTACAAACAAACATATATTATTGAATATTATTGAAGCTTTTTTTTGTCTAATAAGTAAAAAGTTATACAAACTTTTTACAGTATATCCTTGAATTTGAACATTTGTCTGAAATGTTTGTCTCTCATACTTGATGCATTTTTTTGGTAATACAGTAATACATATACATGCCGCAGTAGTGTAGCGGCTATCATACTTGCATGTCAACCTGGTGGTCGTATGTTCAATGCCGAGGATTTTATGTTGTAAGTAACCTGGACTACACAAGCTAACGTGGGTCCTGGGAAAGTTCCTTGGAGGTGACAGTGGTTGGCATGGTATTGATCACATGCTGATCTGTCCAGGAAGATATGTGGCTGGAGCCATATATCCAATGTTTCAAGATATGTAAAAGTGCCGGTTACTTGATCTTTACAACATGTACATACAAGCGGATAGATGACTGTACTTCTGTTATCATTAAAATGTATTGAAAGTATGAGCTGTTTCTGTTATTATTATTATTTAGATAAAAACATTGTATCTATTCTGTTATTTATTTTGTTGGGGGGGAGGGGGGTGTATTTATCACTACTGACTTGTACCATAATGGGTAGTATTTCAGTGTTTAGTAGTTTGCCTACCCAGCTGTAAATGGTTCCTTCGATTTGTTGTAGCGGAGTGGTTAAACCCTCACGCTCCAAAGGTTGTGGGTTTGATTCCGGGCTACGTCTTTCGGCTTACAAGTGCATTTTTGTGTGGAGACTCCTGGGGATCATCGCTGTAGCTACAGAGTTAGTGTTTTGTGTTCCGCTTTCGACAGGCCGCTCTGTGGAATGAGACCAAGCCATATGGGATAAGACTCGGTGCAATTAAGTCAATCATCTCAACTTTTAAGACGTAAGTTTACCAACAGTGGTATAGGCTGGTTTACCAAAGCAGTAGAACAGAGTTCATTTCCGAGTGTCTGTGACAGCATTACGTGTCCTCTCTACCTCATGACATGGGCACCAAAGCTCTCTCTGGAAATGTGACACTGTTGGACTTGGTACCAACAAGGTCCTTGTGTTTGATGATGGAAAATATGGGCCTAACTCGCGTGTCTCAAATAGGGCTTCATTATCAGGTTAGACAGAAAACATGTTAAAGTAATGACAGGACACAGTAGATTAGGCAGACGTGTATACAAACTTCAAGATTAGCGAATCAGACATGTGGTTTGGTGCCACAGACAGCAGATCACATACTCCAAGATTGTCCAAAATATGACTTGTCTAAGCAAGCCTTCAGGTCTAGAGAAACTACACTGAAAAATAAACTCTATGGACCATTGAGTGAACTAAAGAGACATTATTGCAGTTCTAGACAAATTTCAAGTGAAGGAAAGAATCTAATCATGTCACTAACTGTCCCCTATTGTCATTGCTTCTGTTTGGCTGTGCATAAAACAGAACCCTGTTGGTCTTGCATGCCTGTGTGATGAAGCCGTTTGTTGAATATCCTCTTTTTCTTTTACAGTGTATTTTATCCAGTATTTTCGATCATAGTAGTGTGGCTAGCCTCTCCCAGGAGGGGTGAAAGTTACTAGCCTGCCGATGACCGCAGACTACGCAAGTCAACTCCACCTCCCCGTGGTGTAGACCGGAAAACCATGACAGACTACGTGTTCATGGGCCAACGGGGCTCTGGCTTGCCTGTTGGGGGGGGGGGGGGGGGGGGGGGGGGGGGGGTGGGGGGGGGACGGGGGGGACTCCCCTTGGTCAGATTTTTGTCCTAAACCTGTGACTGGCTAGCAAGCCAGCAGAGGATTTTCATACTGCTAGTAGAAAAACTAAGAAGTATAATCAGACTGGAAAAAAAAACGATTCACCTAAAAGAACAGCCCCTGAAACGAGTAAAAAGCTTCAAGTACCTCGGACATATAATATCATCAAATGGCAAATCAGAAGACGAGATTGAAAACATATGCCATAGGGCAAACAAACTCATTGGACAAAATTACACCAATATTTTTTTTTTAAACGTATCAATTGTTACTAAGAAAGCACTGTGCAACACAATCTACCTACCAACTCTATACTGCCAGTGCCAAACCTGGACAATGACAGAAAAAGAGAAAAGGAAAATCACAACAGAAATGCATTCCTTAGAAGAAAACTCAATAAATCAAGAAGAGAGAAAATCAGAAATGAAGAAACCAGGATTCAAGTGGGGGTTATAGCAGCGCTAGATTTTATTAGAAGGCAGCAAGTCAAATGATTTGGCCATGTAACTAGGTTACCAACTAACAGTATACCACAGCAAGCAATGATGTACAGGCCAAATGGAAGTAGAATAAGAGGCTGACCATGTAAACTATGGACCGAGGGAATAGCAGTCCATGGGGATCTCGATACATGAAGCCCATTAACGAGCTTTTTACTGCTGTTTATACTTCACCTCCACACCTCAAGAGATGAGATGATGAATGTGTCCTCTAATCCCAACTTCTAGGGATGTCATCATCAAGTGCCATGCTGGCGTAGGCGTTCATGGCTCTCGACAGATCTCGGCCTTTGGTTTTCTGGATCAACTCTGCTGATGATATGCCACCATCTCAATCCATCCAGCATCATTTCTCTTGGTCTGCCTCTGCCTCTCTTCCCCTTGATCTTTCCAGTTGTCACTATATTTTCCAATGCCTCTCTTCTCATCACATGACCAAAGAAAGTTGTTTGCCTCTTTCTTACCGTTGCATATAATGTTCTAGTTTCATTAGCCTCTTTCAAGCAGTAGTTGTTAGTTACTTTGGCAGTCCAAGGATTTCGCAACATTCGTCTCAGTAACCACATTCCTGTTGCTTCCAAGCTCTTCCTAATTTATTCATTTACATTCCAAGATTTACAGCCATGCAGCAAAACAGGTTCTATATATAGCCAGTTTAGTAACATTTTCTAAATTGCTTTTTAATTATGCAACCTGCATAATTGGATACCTCTTGAAAAAAAAATCAAACCTTAACTTATTCAAGTCTGTAGGTCAATTCTAAGCAGAGATTAATGTTTGTGTGTCAGTTTATCATTTAATATGAACAAAGAGGAAAATGTGATTTTGACCATTTGGAAAAATGTGACTTAACACACTCACTTTCTTATGAAGTCTTCCCATTATGATTTTTAGTAGAATTTTACTTGCATGACTGATCAGGACAACAGTTCTACAATTGATGCATAATGTCAAGTTGCCCTTTTTTGGTATTGGAATGAAGATAGTTCTCTTCCAATCTTTTGGCCATATACCATATGTCCATATCTTTTTTACATAATGCGTAATAGATTTGTATGCTTTCTTCTCCTCCCGCTTTAATTAGTTCCGCTGGTATCTCATCACATCCTGGTAATTTACCATTCTTTAGATTCTTTATTGCCCATGAAATTTCATCTAATAAGAATAAGTGTTCAGGTTCTGTCTCTGCTGTCATTGGTTCATGTATATCATTCATATCCTCAGTCATTCATATCATACATTCCACTGTAGTATTCCTGCCATCTTTCTAGAATTTGTCTAGATTATGTTAAGGTATTTCCCAACTTATCACATATAACATTTAATTGAGGTTGAACATTTCTTGTCAATAGCTTCATTTCTTTGAACATTTTGTAATCTCTTCCATTCTTATGGTATTGCCCTATTTTAATACAACAATCTTGTATATACAGTGGTACCTCGGGTTACGAACTTAATTCGTTCCAGAACTCGGTTCGTAACCCGAAATATTGAAATCAATGAAATAAAAACAATCCGTTTCAAGATGAAAGAATCGTTCTTTTTTATTAACATCCAGTTTTACCTGACAAGGTGCAAAGAATATGTGTACTTCATGTTTTAAATAAAGAGAAAGAAAACAACCAAATGAATTAAGTGTAAAATAAACAGATATTTAGTCTTATCTTTATTACCAACAAAACGATCATGAGAAGTTTGTCACTTTCTTTGTTATTCTGAATCATTAGTTTCAGAAGTATCTTGTCGCTGTTTCTTGGCAGCCAACTGAGAATCTTTCTGCATCAAGAAACTATCAAGGGAATTTGTTGCTTCCTTTGCTGGAGAATCTTTCTGAAGTGGGCCATCGTGTTATCATTCATCACATACAGGGGCATAGGGCTTGTTAGCAACAAGTTTGTTTGGATGATGGTTCACAATGAAGTCTATGACGTCTACCCACTTGCTGCACATTTCTGTAATCCTGGCAGTTGAAACGGTCACTGACTCCTCATCATCGGACGACTGCTCCTTCTTTAATGTCTTCAGCTGTTCGTTCTGAAAATCCACAAGCTCATCTGTATTACTGTTTGTGCTGTACGCGATCGTTTGTCTCCAACATTACACCTTGCTCGCTCTCTCTCTCTCTCTCTCTCTCTCTCTCTCTCTCTCTCTCTCTCTCTCTCTCTCTCTCTCTCTCTCTCTCTCTCTCTCTCTCTCTCTCCTTCCTTCCTTCCTTCGTTCGTAACCCGAGGTACTGTTCATTACCCAAGACATAACATTTTTGAAGTTCGTAACCTGAACTGTTCGTGACCTGAGGCGTTCATAACCGGAGGTACCACTGTACTGGCTTTTGTCCTTTCTTGTGTTCTTTCTTATTTCTCGTATTAAAGATTTATGCTTCATCCTACTGTAATCTGTTCCTCCTTTCTTTTTCACTTCCCTTCGTTGATGTATTTAGACTGCCACACTTCATACCACAGGTATGTCGGTTACAAAAGCGTCCCAGAGGCATGAAATGGAATATTGCTTGGATAACACATCCATTACGTGGAAAGTCCGAATCAAAAGCTCACTGTGTGGGCTTCGTAAATGGTGGAAAAAGTGTCCCAGTGACACGAAATGGAATATTGCTTGGATAGCAAATCCATTACGTGAAAAGTCCGAATCGAAAGCTCACTGTGTGGGCTTCATAAAAGGTGGAAAAAGTGTCCTAGTGGCACGAAATGGAATATTGCTTGGATAGCAAATCCATTATGTGGAAAGTCTTAATCGAAAGCTCACTGTGTGGATGTCATCTGCAGACTGCATTCTTCTGGTTTCCGGAGGAACAGCCTATGGTGAACGGAAGGCCCAATATACGGAAGTGAGGCTAAGCAGCCATGTGCAGGACGTGACGATTCTTTGGGTGAGCCCAGTACCAGAGCTCTGTGTGGTGGCTCTGCAAGTATGGAAGCCTCCTTGGATGGCAGGGAATGCCCATGGTCTGCCCCTGCCTTCCCTTGAGGGTTGACCAGGATGTCTTTGGCTGTTCTATATGGGCCAGCTAAGATGGGGGATAACACCACAACAGTGAGATTCAAACGTCCTAAGAAACCCCTGGGAAGGTTAACCTGGTCAACAAATGCCCGCAGAAGTCGGATGTGTCGGCCTAACGGCGCAAGAACGCAGCTCTGCTGTAAACAGGCACAACGCAGTCACATCCGGGGAAAAAAAATCCGGATGAACGCAGAAAGAAGAAGAAGAAGCAGAAGAAGTTCCCTTCGTTTGTTTTATTTATTCTAACGTGCGTGGTGTAATCCATGGCTTATGTTGCTTTGTCCTGGTCGGAATTAAATCTTTGGCTGCTGTTATCAAGATATCTCTAGCTTATACTGCCAGTTCATCAGGTGGTATTACCTCTTGTATAGACATCACGACCCCACAACGATTCCTCACTTCTACATTGTATGCGTCTGGTATTTTCTGTGAGATTAAACGAAGTGGCCTTGGTCCTCGGGTAAGCTTTTGGAGTTGTAATTCAGATCTGCTTCTAATATCTGATGATCTTTATCACAGTCTGAAACTTCGTAGGGTTTTTGCAGATGTTATGCTTGATCTCCATCTTATATATTCTGATCTTTGGTAATACTGTCCGGGGACTTCCATGTGAAGAGTCTTCTTGGGTGTTGTTTAAAAAGTGTGTTGGCTATCGTTAACACACAGATATATACACCTCCACGTCATGTTGTGATGATGTTATTCTGCACGAGTGGTCTGTCAGCGCGAGGCCGCCAGCGTAGATGCATTTTGACAAAAGAAGTTCCATTGGAAAATTGCAAAATTATCAAACGATATGGTCCATGAAGAGTGATGAAAAATTACACATACATACAATCATTGGTGTTAAATGTAAACATGCATTTATTATCATTGGGAGTTGCTCTGAATAGTCCATAGCAATATCAAATGGTCATAGCTGGAATATGACAAGGAAAACTGCTATCTCTCACCATTGAAATGTCACATTACAGCATGTGATCTTCATAATTTTAGTGCGAGATTGATTGCCAACTTAAATGCCCAAAAGTTACAAAATACGCGTAAAAAAACGGATGCTGAATGTAATAATGCATAGTAGAACAATGGAGCACGTCTCATAAAACGGTAATTACGGGTTTGCTTACCACTTAGAATAGGCATCCTGGTTCTCTGGTATAACAAGGATTCCAGAAGCGCGAGAAGTACAGAATGCAAAGCGTGGATGGAAAAACTATATCAAATAATCGGTGTCTGTTTTAACGCTATCTTGAAATAATTGGGGAATTTAACATCATGAGTACTCTAAATTACCTCATATAGAAGACGCAAAAACAAACAAACGAAAGTCACCGCAAAAATATCTCTGGTAACATTCAGCGAACCAGACTCGCAGTGACTGTCTATACAGAACTTTGGCACTCTCTTTCTTACATTAAATGATAGTGACTTATTGCATAATATATTCTTCATTTTTTCAAATGCAGATTTTGCTTGCCCTATTTTGTTCTTGCCGGTCTCTCTGGCTGTGGGGTTACAAACACTTTCTCTCTGTAATCCCGTTTATCACGCAGAGTCTTGTAGCGGAGCGAGAGCTGAGGCGGTTCGACCCCGCTCGTGACTTGCGGGATACTGAGCCGGCCGCTCAGAAATCAATGGCAAACTACTGAGCGTAATCTTGCCAAGAGATCAACATACAGCTGAAAGATGCTGGTGTTGACAGCTAAGTCCTGTAAAGGATATGCTAACCAAAAAAAAAAATTTTGTTCTTAATCTCTTGTGATTCTTCCATCTGATGTTATAAATGCCCCTAGGTAATTAAAACTATCCACTTGGTGAAGGAATTTTCCCTTCTATCTCTATTTCACATGTGGGTGTCACCGTTTTCTTTGAAATCACCATTGTTAATGTTTTCTTGATATTCAAGGAGAGAGTCCATTCTTTGGCACTCTCTATTACCACAATGTCCTAACAATTGTTGTAGATCTTTTGCATTATCCGTCATCAATACTGTGTCATCTTAATATCGGTTATTATTTATAACATCCGAATATTATTCCTGGCTTCTCGTTGATCTCTCTCATTATTACTTCGCTATAGAGGGAGAAGAGATCCGGTGACAAAGCACATCCCTGTCGTACTTGTAGCCTTATTTGTTCATAATCTCCTTCTTTCTTTCCCATTTTAATTGCTGCTACTTGGTTCCAGCGAAAATATTTTATTTATTATTCTGAGATCTTTTCCATCAATGTTAATATCTTCCAACATTTCAATCATTTCATCGTGTTCTACTTTTTCAAATGCCTTAGTATAATATATGAAGCACAAATAAATGTCTTTCTGTGTCTCTATTGAGCTTTCTAACACGTAGGGTAACGCAGAGCGCGAGAATTGGAAGCGGTTCTCGCCGCGTTGGTAACTTACGGGATAAGTGAGCCGGCCGCTCAGAAAGCAATGGCAAACTATTGAGCGTAATCTTGCCAAGAAATCAACGACAGCAGTAAAATGCTGATGTTGACAGCGATGTCCTGTAAAGGATGTGCGAAAACAATGTATATATTACATTGTTTGTACCCTTTCCTTCCACAAATCTATACTGTTCTTCACAAATTTCCATTTTATTTTCTTGTTTTTCTCATTATAATTATGAGTAGAAGCCTTATGGCGTGGTTTATGAGGTTAATCTTACAAAAATCTTCTAGGGATGTAAAAAAAAAAAAAGTTGTATTACCTTTACAGGACGTAGCAGTCAGCTCCGGCATTTTTGACTGTTCGTGATTCGTGGGCAAGTTTTACCTTGAGTAGTTTGCAATTGCTTTCTGAACAACCGGCACCCATACCATTTCATAAAAAACCGACGTAAAGCGATCAACTGATAAATCGCCCACAGCTGTGTTTCGAACGCGGGTATGAGGGATTACGAATTGCGTCCGTAACCCCTTCTATGGTTTTATTTTTTTTTTTTTTTTTTTTTTTTTGCATATCATATTTACAGGACATCGCTGTCAGCACGGCTGTTGTTGATGTCTTGGCAAGTTTACATTCAGTAGTCTGCCATTAGCCGGGCCCCTGGCCAAGGCGCTAACGATGTTGTTCGTAATCCCGTATATCCACGTGGGGAAAACAGCTGCGCGAGAGTTCGGCACGCGGATCGCGCCGGGCTGGTAACTTACGGGCGTATGTGAGCCGATCGTTCAGAAAGCTATGAAAAACTACTGGACGTAAAACTTGCGTAGTAGATCACAGCGGCTGACAAATGTTGGTGTTGACTGCAACGTCCTGTAGGGGATATGCAACATTTACAAAAAAAAGTTTGCCATTGCTTTCTGAATGACCGGCTCCCATACTATCACGTTAAAACCCATCGCGACACGGTCTGCTGCCAAATCGGTCGCAGCTATGTTTCGAGCGCTGGTAAGCGGAATTAAGAACCGCGTGTGCTCATTGCCACGGAGAGCGGCTCTGAGAGTTTAGAGACAAATAAATAATACTTTCAGTATAAAGTTTGTGACATGTCTTCTTTCTTGGACATCCCCACTCATATAATATATTCAGAACATTAAGGGGTTTGGTGGGTTTCTCGCCTCACCAAGTCCCCTCCTAGAAAAACTTTTTAAGTCGATCGTCGCAATAACTCTATACAGTATAATAATTTGAACTACATGGCAATTGATGCAATCTCGTTAATATTTATACAATACGTTGCAAGCAGGTGTGTAGCATTCTACAAATGTTGCTTATATTCAAATAGTTTTATCTAGATTCTCATCGCAGATTTTGACAAATCAAGGTATTTCTGACTCAAAAATGTTGCCTTAAAATTGACATTTCAAACTCTTAATATCCAAACATCAATCAAAAAAAGAAGGTTGTCTCCCTTTTACTAAATAAAATCGGGGTTAGTGCGCTTGCCTACCAGGACAGCGGTCCGATCTCAATCCCCAAAAACGGCAAGGTTACTTTTTTTTTTTTTCCAACCAGGACAACTGGGGCCGACCCAGCCTAATTAAAATAAGTACCAATATTGTTTTAGAAAATATTTTGGAAATCATGCGGGAACAGAAATGTGATGAGGAAAGTAAACTGGCTTCCACATCTCATGGTGGACCTAGATGATCTCCGTGATGTAGGGTAAACTGGTCTTGCCTCATGGTGGACCTAGAGCGATCTCCGTGGTGTAGTGGTTAAACTGTCTGCCTCATGGTGGACCTAGATGATCTCCGTGGTGTAGTGATTAAACTGTCTGCCTCATGGTGGACCTAGACTATCTCCGTGATGTAGTGGTTAAACTGTCTGCCTCATGGTGGACCTACATGATCTCCGTGGTGTAGTGGTTAAACTGTCTGCCTCATGGTGGACCTAGATGATCTCCGTGGTGTAGTGGTTAACACTGTCTGCCTCATGGTGGACCTAGATGATCTCCGTGGTGTAGTGGTTAAACTGTCTGCCTCATGGTGGACCTAGATGATCTCCGTGGTGTAGTGGTTAACCGCCTGCCTCATGGTGGACCTAGATGATCTCCGTGGTGTAGTGGTTAAACCTCCTACATCATGGTGGACCTAGATGATATCCATGGTGTAGTAGTTAAACTGTCTGCCTCATGGTGGACCTAGATGATCTCCGTGGTGTAGTGGTTAAACCGCCCTACCTCATGTGTGGACCTAGATGATCTCCGTGGTGTAGTGTTATAACCTCCTACATCATGGTGGACCTAGATGATCTCCGTGGTGTAGTGGTTTAAACTGCTGCCTCATGGTGACTAGATTATCTCCGTGGTGTAGTGGTTAAACCTCTACATCATGGTGGACCTAGATGATCTCCGTGGTGTAGTGGTTAAACTGTCTGCCTCATGGTGGACCTAGATTATCTCCGTGGTGTAGTGGTTAAATCGCTTGCCTCGCGCTCCCAGGGAAGTGGGCTTGTTACCGGACACCGTGATTCGGTTCATGGGTGTAATTTTCTGGGAGACTCCTGTGTGGTCCTCGCTGGAGCTATAGTGTGTGTGGTCTGTGCGGCGCTTTCGACAGTCCGCTCTGAGGGAAGAGATCCAGCCATCGGGAATAAAACCTTGCACAATGAAATCACCCCTCTTACCTCTCAACCACAAGCAAGATGTCCCGCGTCTGATACACCCATCTGGAGATCATCCGCGACATCCTGCACCCATCTTCTCTTTGGTCTTCCTCTTCCTCTCTTCCCAGGCATATTTTTTTTTTTTTTTTGCATATCCTTTACAGGACATCGCTGTCAACACTAGCATCTTTCAGCTGTATGTTGATTTCTTGGCAATGATTACGCTCAGTAGTTTGCCATTGCTTTCTGAGCGGCCGGCTCACTACCCCGTAAGTTACCGATGCGATTCGAACCACTGCTGATTCTCACCATCATCACGTTACATACTAGAGTATAAGAGATTACGGAGAAAAGTCGCTAACCTCTAAGCCACGAAGCCGGCTCCCAGGCATATATCCTCCATTATTGTTCTCTCCAAACTTTCATGACGTTTCAAGTGCCCAAAATGTATCAATTTTCTTTGTTTTATCGTCTTTAATAGCCAACTCTTTTCAGTATTTAGCTCTTGAAGTATGGATGCATTTGTTCTTTTCTTTACCCAAGATATTCTTAGAACCCCTCTATAACATGTATACTCAAAGGCATGTATGCGCTGTTCAGCTTGTTTAGTTAGTGTCCAGGTCTCACAGGCGTATGTTGCAATGGGAAAGATGCATGCTCTTACAAATCTAGTTTTTGTAGTTCTATCTGTCCCATTCCATAATTTATTCAGTTGTTTTAGTCTTTGAAGAGGGTTCCAAATGTTGCTGTATGTAGCCGAGGCGCGGTGTTGGGGTGAGCGCCCAACATTGCTTAAATACCTCAATGGCTCGTGAATACATAACCTATGCAGCAAAAGTCCAACTCCTGGCCTTCACGTGGCGGACCTGTTTAAACTAACAGGAGAAGGGGCGACGGCGAATCTCTGGCGCAGGAAAATAACCAGTATGCTCTAGATGTGTATGCATGTACATGCATGCGCAGACAGGTGTGTGCGCGCGTACACATCTACACTCGAGTGAGACCACAGTCTGCTCTAGCAAAGAAAGGTGCTGAAGTTGGAGGCAATCAGCCAAGAGGCGCACCACAGAAATCAGGATGCCATGCAATCACGCAAAATGGAATATGTCGACTACTGCTAATCGTTATGGTGCTCGCCCTGCTTTGGACCCCCAGGCAGGTGCAGTGCCGGGCCCTATGTCTCGAAAGGGTCCAACCCCAACTACTGGAGGTCCTTCTCAGATGTCCTGTGGAGCCAGGGGACATGAGAATAGGATGACTGGCCTTACCAAACGAAGACTTAAAATAATGCACTGGAATGCGGAGGGAGTCAGCAACAAAAAAATAGAATTAGAAAACATCTTGGACCAAGAAAAAGTAAGCATATGTTGCCTGCAAGAAACTCACCTCAATGAAAATATAGCCTTCAAAATCAGAGGCTACCAGTGTTACCGATCTGACCGAAAGGACAGGCGAAAAGGTGGGATACTGACCCTTGTAAAAAATAACATCATGGCTTCCCAAATCGAAGTCTACATGGAAGGGGCTGAGTATCAGACACTTAAACTTAAGACAGGTAATACAGACCTACATCTGATCAATTACTACTGTCCAAGTGACCGCCCACAGGCACTGGACACACTACCACTAAAAGAAAAAATGATTGTGTGTGGTGATTTCAACAGCCACTCGCAGAGTTGGGGCTATGATCACATGGACCAGAGAGGAGAGAGACCGGAAGACTGGCAGGATGAGAATAGATTCATCCTGATTAACAAGCCATCTGACCCACATACTTTCTAATCGAGATCATGGCACTCTACAACTACACCTGACCTGGCTTTTCATTCACCAGACCTGGAGTGGAACATTACACGAATTGTTGGGAAACAACTTGGTGGCAGTGACCATCGGCCAGTCTTTCTAACCGTAGAAAATGAGCTAAGTGAAAGCAGCACCCTCTCGAGGTGGAACTACAAGAAAGCAGACTGGGCAATGTACAAGCATCGCACCAGCATACTGGTTAGAAACCTGAACACTGAGAAAGACATAAATAAAGTAGTTGAAGAGTTTGGGAAATGCATGCTACAGGTAGTGCGAGAAACAGTACCAAGAGAAGCCCGTAAACAATATAAACCCTACTGGAGTAGTGAACTGGAACAGTTGCATAATGATGTGGAAGTATGTAGAAAGCAAGCAGAGGCCACACCCAGCCAAGAGCACCACAATAAATTCCAGCACGCAAAAGCCAAATTTCAAAGGGCCAAGCTGCAGGCTAGACGGAAAAGCTGGCAGGAGAAAACAGAGTCTCTGAACTTTGAAAGAGACACAAGGAAATTGTGGAAGCTAATAAAACAGCTTAATGACGAGGGCACAGGGAGAAACTCAAAAATTGCGCTACATAAAGATGGAAAAATCTTAACAAGAAAGCAAGCAGCTGACCATTTTGCGGACTCATTCGCACAAGATAACAATATCAAAATTAGTCCAGAGAAACAACAAGAGATTCGAGAGAAACGACAACATACAGGACAGAAGGAAATAGTACATGAGGTTCTGGAGGCACCCATCACAATCAGCGAACTGGAGCTAGCCATATCAAAACTGAAAATGAGAAAGTCACCAGGAGCTGATGGTATCTCCAATGAAATGATCAGGAACCTAGGAACAGAGGCCAAAACAAAGCTGTTGCAGATCTTCAATAACAGCTGGACCTTAGGCAGTGTTCCACAAGCCTGGAGAGAAGCAATCATGATACCCCTCCTAAAATCAGGGAAAGATGGTTCCATTGCCTCCAGCTACAGACCAATTAGCCTCACTAGCTGTCTCTGCAAAACACTGGAGAGCATCATCAATCACAGACTGCAGTGGTACATTGAAAGTAAAAACATCCTTGTGCCACAGCAGGCTGGCTTTAGGCAGTGCTACTCTACGGAAGATCAGACAACCTACCTCTCTCAAGAAATTGAGGATGCATTCCAAGAGAAGAAGCTGGTGCTTGCAGCATGGATAGATCTGAAGAAAGCCTTTGACAAAGTCTGGAAAGAAGGTCTGATGAAGAAACTGAGAAACTGCAAAGTCAATGGAAGAATGTACAAATGGGTGAAAGCATACTTGCACAACAGAAGAGCCCGAGTACAGATAGACGGACTCAAGAGCAAGAAAGTACTACTGCGTCACGGTGTCCCCCAGGGCGGAGTCTTGTCCCCCACACTTTTTCTAATCTTCATCAACGATCTTGTTGCTCACCTACCGCATGGAATTAAAGCGGCAATGTACGCCGATGACCTGGTTCTATGGAGCACAAATGAATATGCATCAGTGGCCACCAGATTGCTACAAAGAGCTGTAGATACATTTGCTGCATGGGCAAATAGATGGTGTGTCAGCATAAACACTGACAAGTGCAGCACCACCCTATTTACCCTTTCTCCAAAACAAAAGGCAGGGATCATCCAGATAAATGGAACACCCCTAAGAGATGATAAAGAACCAACATACCTTGGAGTAACATTTGATGGCAGGCTGACATGGAGAAAGCACATCAACAAATCAGTAGCTAAAGCCAGAAGGAAAATAGCCATTCTGAGAAAGCTAAGTGGAACCACATGGGGAGCCAGTACGAAAATACTTAGCAAAGTTTACCAACAGAGCATACGACCACACCTGGAATACGGGTCAACTGCGTGGTGTTCAGCATCAAAAACCACACTACAAGAGCTGGACAAGGTGCAAAATCAAGCACTTAGAGTCACCACAGGAGGGATGAGATCAACCCCTATAGTGGAAATGGAGAAGATGGGAAGGACACAGGCACTGAGTGAGCGCAGAGATACGAAAACGCTAATACAAGCAGAAAAGTTCCTCAGCTTGCCAGGCCACCCTATGAAGAACAGATTTGAAAACCTAGCTATGGGGCGGTTGAAAAGAAGTAGTTTTATCCACCAGGCCAAACGACTCTGCAGAGAAACCACTGATCTGCCCACAGTTGGTATCCCCCTAACAACTATTCCAGAGCGAACTCCATGGAAAGATGAGCATAGACTATCGTTAAAAATCCAGACAAAAGTGAGAGGAATATTTGACAAGGAAGAACAGAACAGTGTGCAGCGCAGAACAGCCACTCTCAGCTTCCTTGATGAAGAATACCCACAGGACCTGTCACCGCCTCACCTTCATATACATTATTAGAGGGCTGCAACTCCAGCCTAAGGGACAGCATGGAGTCGCTCAGGACCCGAGCAATCTAGAACCTTCTCGAAAGAGCTGGTCACCGAGTCCATGATTCCGTGGACACTGATGTGGCCCGCCTAATGCGGGGTCCACGAGGAACTCGGACAGAGTTACCGCCCGTGTCGGATTAGGACACGAGGAGACCGGGAGAGGACAGACGGACTTGAGAGAGACAACAAGGCCTGCCTGAGAGGGACTCAATAGATATTCATAGATATATATATACATAGGCTAGATAGTGTGCTAGATTGTTGTATGACAACTCTGTGTTTGAGATTAACTATCTGTGATATGAAATATGCGTCAACGCATACTGTAACTGTATATACAATAAATATTTGATTCTCATAGCGAGCAGATTTATTGTTGCCTGTATGAACCCAAGTTACCTAGATAAGAGCAAGATGATGACAGGTTTTTTGGGGGCTAGTTTTCCGGTTTTGGCATAGAATGTTTTCTGAAAGAGCTATTAAATGCCATGTAAAATACGTATTTAATCATATCACATTGATTTTTGGTAACACATTGATTTGTTTAAATCAAAAGAAATTGTTAACTTTACAAGTTTGCATAAAATTAGTAGCTATCTAGCGATAAAAGATAATTAATCTGAGTCCCTCGGCAACGTCTCCCCATTGCCTCCGCAGTGCCTCATTACTTTGATTCTTTAACGATTTTGTCATGTTACTATTTTGACTTTTTTTTTTTGTGACGGTGACTAATGTTTTCTCACTCCACGAGCAGATTGTTCCGCAACTAGTGCCGCGTGCAACCTATAAAACCCTTTTCCAACAGTGACGAGAGTACAAGACAACATCGAGGAGTTCTGGGATTGAGAGCTAAGTTTCATGTCATACCCATTGTAACTCTAAGCTGTACTTCTCATCTTTCATCAATGTTTTATTATGTTTCATATTTTTTTCTTTACATATTCATGACCTTGTCACCAACATAACCTTGCATTTTGATTTACACATTAATAATTAAGGGATTTAAACCCAAATTTTCGACTACACAACATTTTTTCTAAGGGATTTAACTTTATAAACATTATAAACAAGAAAAACACAAAATGTCTACCTTAGAGAAATGCATTGAGCAAGGAAAAAAACTAGGTTATAAAGAAGAGAAATTGTCAGAATGGGCACAGAAAACGCACGCAGAAAACATTGCCCGTGAAGAAAGAGCGATAGAACGAGAAGAAAAGAAAATGCAGATGCAGAGGGAGGCCGAAGAAAAGAAATTGCAAATGGAGGCCGAAGAAAAGAAATTGCAAATGCAGGCCGAAGAAAAGAAATTGCAAATGCAGGCCGAAGAAAAGAAAATGCAGATGCAAATGGAGGCCGAAAAAAAGAAAATGCAAATGCAAGCAGCAGAAAAAAATTTACAAATGGAGATAAACGCGGCTGCCAAGCAAGCCCAATTAAATGCTGAGACACAAGTTAAACTAAAACAAATGGAAATTGAGTCCAACGCAGAAATTTCAATAAATAAACTAAGAAGAAAAGAGGAAGAACAAAAATACAATAAGTATAAAGGCCTCGTAAAAGCGTACTGCGCAGGAGATTCCATCAGCGCCTTTTTGGGAAAAATTTTGAGTGTCTCATGGCCTACCATAACATCATTAAATCAGATTGGGCATTTATTCTAATGAGGAATTTAGCTCTTGCACCACTAAAAGTAATAGAGACAGTACCAAAGGAAATGCGAAAAGACTATGACTACCTAAAACAACGCATTCTCCAACATTTTTCTTTAGATACAGCAGGTTACCAACAACAATTTGCCAAATTAGCCCCACAGCCAAACCAAACCTTTATAGATTATGTCAGTACAGTCCAGGACGTGTGCACAAAATGGATCAACTCGGCTAAAACCAACAATAGCCATGACAAACTTAAAGAGCTTTTTATTATAGACAAAATAGTTAGCACCATCCCCACACCGTTTGCCAAGTTTTTAAAAAACAGATGGACTGTAAGAGTATTCAGGAAATAGAGGCAAAGGGGAATGCATTTTTCACAGCAAATAGGGATATTTTTCAGTTGAACATTAGTCACAACGATACAGCAGCTGCAGTGGTAAACACCAGATACGCTAAACAAACAGAGAGTAGATTTAAACCGCGCCCCAATGTCGGTAAAGTAGCAAAATGCTAATATTGCGGTTCCAATCACGACACTTACTCTATGTGCGACAAATCGCCTGCCTACCCAAACCACCTCAAAAAGATGGTGGAAAAGCAGAAAAATAAGCGCAACGCTTACCATACAGCGATTAAATGCTACTTTTGCCAAAGTTTTGGCCACTATAGTCGTAATTGTGAGGGACGTAAGTTATTGAAACAAGCCAATGCTGCTATGGTTGAAACGTCGTCTGATGAAGAGATTGAGTCACTGAATAAAGGGTAATAATCAACAAGACAATGAAAACGAGCTTGGTAATGCTGTACACGTCATTAACACCATTACAGACAGTAAGTGCAACACCTGTACGAAGTTCCAACTTGACACAACACTACATTGTGGCCACATAATCCCTATTTCAAATGAAACAGCAAACGCTGCTTTGTCATCTACAGGCAAGCTAAGTTTTTCTACGGGGTTTGAAAACAACAAAAAGTGCACATTAATTCGCGATTCCGGCGCAACGCTCTGGGGGGTTAGGAAAACACTAAGACACTAGACACTAAGACTACACAAACAAACATGTGACTTGTCGCACATTCTCAGGTACAAAGGGGGGGTACCCCCTTGCTCTGGTCGAAATTCGAACACCGTTCATATCTGGACAAGTGTTGTGCGCTGTCCTTGAAAACCCAGTCGCTGATATTATTCTTGGTAATTTCCCCAACATACATCCATGCTCTGAAAAGGAAATCAAAAAGTGGGAGCAAAAACACGGTATCCACCACACAAACAGCGACACTAAAGAGAAACACCATTCTTGCTTGTCTCATTCTGCCAAAATCCCAAAGAGAGACAACCACTGAGGTAATTCAGAAAGAATTCACCGAGGTGTACAATGCAGGGGCGGTCGAATCTATGAACGATACGACCAAATTTAAAAACCCTCGAATTGAGGATGCTACCGAGTTACCAAGTACCAAACCTGTAGATGTGCAACAAAACACACAACACACAAACGCAATCACACGACAGACAACCCACAAAACCAACACTGACCAACTGCAGGAATCATTAAAAATAGTAGCGCCAAACTCAACTAACATCAATTTTGGAAACGAACAGAAAAATGACCCTACACTTGCACCATACTTTAAGTTAGTAGGTCTTAAACCGAAATTAACAAAGAACGCATCGTGGACATTTAGGCTACAGAACAACATCTTAACTAGGTTTTACACAACAAAGCAGACCACGATACAACAAGTAGTGTTACCACAAGCACATCGGGACAAAGTTCTAAAAATAGCCCATGACTCCCCTTTTGGAGGTCATATGGGGTATGAAAAGACCAGGGCTAAGGTCCTCACCCAGTTTTATTGGCCAAAATTTTGCCAAGATATAAAACTTTCTGTAGATCTTGTGATATATGTCAGAAACTGGTGAAAAAGGGAAAAACCCTACAGCAGAAGTCCAATCAACGACAACTGCCTCGAGGCCTTTCCAAATCGTGGCAGTTGACCTAGTAGGTCCGTTGAATCACATATCTAATAAGGGGAATAGATATATTTTTACTCTTATTGATTTATGTACGAGGTGGCCCGAAATGCTTCCATTAAGATCTATCTCCTCTAAGGATGTGACGGACATATTACTAAACATTTTCTCCCGTTTTGGCTTCCCGGAGAAAATCATTTCTGATAGAGGAACCCAGTTCATATCGAATGCCACCCAATCAGTAACTAAGTTACTAGGCATCAAGCAGTGTTTCACCAGTCCCTATCGACCGGCCGCAAATGGTATCTGCGAAAAACTATATGGGGACCTGAAACATATGCTATCTAAAGTGACAGCTGAAAATCCAGCCGATTGGGACATACTTCTCCCAACGGTGCTGTTCGCATATAGAGAAGCCCCACAGTCAAGTACAGGGTTCTCTCCCTTCGAATTGATGTATGGAGCAAACCCCAAGAGGACCTCTCACCATTTATAAAGAGATAATATCACAACTGTAGATATCCAACTTCCCATTTCTACCTATGATTTGGTCACTGATACCAGAGACAAAATCATACGTTCCTGTATATTGGCCAGAACATCACTACAGGAGAAAGGTTTTAAATACAGGCAGTACGCCAATAGAGGTGCAAAACAATTGTACTAAATCCGGGTCAGGATATTTTACTACTCCTACCTGACAAAAGAGATTTACTGTCAAACCCCTTGGCAGGGACCTTTTAAGATCATGAGAAGAATTTCAGAAGTAGATTACGAAATCTCATTAAATGGAAAGTTGAAAATATTCCATGTAAATATGTTGAAACCATACTATGCTAGACAAGACAACGAGACAAATGAACTGACGCAACGAACTAGTGACGCAGACGAAACGACAATTTCCCGACGAAATGACACCTCGACAAACGAAGCATCGTTAACGACACACTCTTACGACGACGAAAACGACGAAGACACATGGACATTACCGACAATCTATGATATCGACAACGATGACAAATTTGACGACATATTGACAACAATTGACCTCGACGACGACGACAATGACATTGAAGACAATTTACAAACAGTAGCATCTGTGATAAATCAGACAGACGTGGACAATACTGAAATCCCTGTACCAATCATGACTGACGACGGAAGTATAAATGACATACATATCTCTGACACTTTGACACAACAACAGCGACAAGACATTTTGACTATCCTTGACGAGTATAAAGCTATCTTTTCTAACAAACCTGGACGCACTGATAAAAAACACATTCAATTGTGCTGACAGATCTGAGACCAGTCAAATGTAGACCATATTCTATTCCTCTCCATTACAGATCGAATTTAGATAAAGAAAATTTTTGACTTAGAGAAGAATGGCATTATTCAAAAATCGATGTCTCAATATTTTTCACCGATTGTCCTGGTGAAAAAGAAAGACCAGACAATCCGTTGTGCATCGACTATAGAGTATTAAATACAAGAACAACAACGGATGCAGAACCTATGAACAGTTGTGAAGATCTTATTTTGAATATGGCTCAATCATCCTTATTTTCTAAGACAGATTTAGCGAAAGGATATTGGCAAGTCCCCCTACACCCTTCTTGTAGACATATAAAAGCATTCGCAACACCTCTCGGTTTGTACGAATGGCTATATCTTCCTTTTGGCCTGAAGAACGCACCGGCCACATTTGTGAGACTAACAAGATTGTTATTACACGGAATTAAAGATGAGTATCCTATATTGATGATATATGCGTCCATTCTTCTGATATGACTTCTCACTTACTTACTCTCAAACAAGTCTTCAACCAAATCTCTCTTTTTTGGGCTTACTATCAAACCTTCCAAGGTTGAAATAGGTTATACACAAATAGACTTCCTTGGTCATAGAATTTCTGAAGGTAAATTGTTGACTGATGATAAAATTGTTTCCAAGATCCTTAAACTAGAAGTTCCTACCACAAAGAAACAGATTAGAAGTCTACTAGGTCTTATTAACTATTATTCTAAATTCATTCCACATTGGGCAGAACTCACCTCAGTATTTTCTGATATGTTAACTAAAGATCATCCATCAAAAATTTGTAAAAGTACCAGCTTAGATGATGCAATGTGTAGATTGAAACATATTTTTTCCAATCCACCCGTCTTACGATTACCCAACATAAATTTACCCTTTTTTTTGACCACAGATGCTAGCGCTATCGCAATAGGAGGATGCTTGATGCAGGAAGTGGATGGCATAACACACCCGATTCTCTATGTGAGCCGCAAACTAAAGAAGGCTGAGACTCGTTATGCCACAGTGGAATTGGAGTGTTTAAGCCTAGTGTTCTGTATATTGAGATTATCTAAGTTCCTCTTGGGGGGTCATTTTGTGGTCCTCACAGACAGTTCGCCATTATTAGTCCTTAACCATGGGTCGCCCAAGAACCACCGGTTACAAAGATGGTGTCTTCTACTTCAGGATTTCGACTTTGAAATACGCCATATCAAGGGCACCGATAACATTATGGCTGACCTTTTATCACGGCAAGTAAATGCGCCAGTAGAATGACTCTTTATCACATTGACCATTAACCATATTATAAACTGTGATACTTTTAGTCGGTTTTATATAACAGTATAACTCTACACCTGCTAGAGTTCTCAGTGATTAGGTTAATTACAACACCCCAAAAACATGATACGTTACTTTGAGAACTATACCATTAAGTGCCTAAACGCTAGAACGATTCCAGCAAGAAAAAGTAACTGTGTTTGTTTCAACCAATAATATCAAGTGCACTGACTCTGAACACTGTAATATTTCATACGGGACATTTAAAAAAATCCGTATGTGCTGTTGCTACGAAACTTTTCAAAAAGCCGAAACAAACGACAACGACTACAACACTCAAGAGACAGCCATACTAACTTTAACATTCATGGCATAACACGCTAACAACAGAACGACAACGCCACATCATCGTTGGAGTTAGTTATTTAATTAATTAATTAGTTTAGGATTAAATATGTATTATATTTCCATTAATGATGTATATAAATTGTGTTAACCTGTAATTTGCACATATTCTACATTAATATTACAGGCAGTGCCATGCATAGGCTAAATAACCGTCCTATACAATTTTCTCTATTTAAATTGTGACCTATGTTTCATGCATCGTACAAAAAATACGTATTTTCGTAAAGGGCAAATATCGCCTAGCCCATTTTTTCTAAGGGCAATAACACTTTCCTCAACTTTAATTATATATTTTAACCAAATACTATTTTGAATGAAAGGTGAGTGATTGACTGCGTGAAAGGGTTAAAAGAGAGAACGATACACTTGGCGGACAAATTGTACGCAAAACGTATTCATTGTAATTTGTCTGCGTCTTCCATGTAAAAGTGCATGACTTGTCTAATTTGTCAATACATGTGTAGTACTTAATTTAAAAGTGAGTTTAATTTAGTAGTTACTGTAATATACTTAGTTTAGCAGTTAGGATACATCTAAGCACCACTACTTGGAATGCCTGATCATGTATTGCACACAGTGCAGTATTTCATGATTGAGGTTATCCCAACTCGTGCAGCACGCACGTTACACAAACCTCAAAACTCAACACTATCAATTTAAAATACAGTCACTTTATTAGAAACATCAACTTATTAGTCAAGCACACTAACAAGCCAACAGGGGCACTTGTAGTATGAGGGGGATAAAATAACAAGGGAACTACATATTTAGCAGTATTAACATACGAGAGTAAAAATGTATTGAAATGCACACACAGATCAAGATTCGAAGGTGTACTTTAAATTTGCCAGGACTTCGGTCCTGTTAACTCTCTTTAAAACAGAGGTTAATTGTCGGGTACCAGTTGGGTACTTTTAGAAGGGCGGGTTTAAATACAACTACTTAAACGTCACGTAACTTCGGTCTGATAAGCATTATTAAGGACACAGGAGACAGAGTGATCTCTTTACCAAATCAGAGAAGTGGTGTATGGGGGAATACATGAGGGGTAGTGCTAGTAGGTAGTTTACCAGGTTACTATCCACCAAAATACAAACACCAACTTTATGTGATTCGGTGACAGAATTAGAACAGATCTAATGACCCAAGAACCAATCATATCAGGGGGGGGGGGATCCTGTCACCGCCTCACCTTCATATACATTATTAGAGGGCTGCAACTCCAGCCTAAGGGACAGCATGGAGTCGCTCAGGACCCGAGCAATCTAGAACCTTCTCGAAAGAGCTGGTCACCGAGTCCATGATTCCGTGGACACTGATGTGGCCCGCCTAATGCGGGGTCCACGAGGAACTCGGACAGAGTTACCGCCCGTGTCGGATTAGGACACGAGGAGACCCGGGGGAGGACAGACGGACTTGAGAGAGACAACAAGGCCTGCCTGAGAGGGACTCAATAGATATTCATAGATATATATATATACATAGGCTAGATAGTGTGCTAGATTGTTGTATGACAACTCTGTGTTTGAGATTAACTATCTGTGATATGAAATATGCGTCAACGCATACTGTAACTGTATATACAATAAATATTTGATTCTCATAGCGAGCAGATTTATTGTTGCCTGTATGAACCCAAGTTACCTAGATAAGAGCAAGATGATGACAGACCTCTGGATCCGAGTCTAACAGATGGGTCAGCACAAAAAGCTTTTCGAAATGGAGGAGCGGGAGTGTACATAGAATACCCAAATAATACTAGGGACACAGCCAGAGTACCGACAGGAAGTACTGCCATAACTATGATGCCGAAATTGAGGCAATCAAGATAGCAACAGAGAAATTACTAAATAACAGCAATGGTACACAACCTGTGGTGCTACTGACAGATGCAAAATCAGTACTCGAGGCGCTCCTCTCTGGGAAATTGCCAGTACTAAGGACACTACTTTCTGAAATTGGCAGTCAGCATAAAGTCACCATACAGTTGATACCATCCCACTGTGGAGTACCCGGAAACGACAGAGCTGATCAATTGGCTAAGGAAGGAGCCAAAGAAGAACAGCCTGATGTGCCCGTTACATACCACCAAAAGAAAAGAATGATCAAATCAGTCAGAAAGCCACCAAAACCTGCTCAAGATGACTACCACGTTATGGACAGACCAGAACAAGTCATTATTCTGCGCCTCAGAACAGGACACAATAGATTACGCAACCACATGTATACAAAATTCAAGATTGGTGAAACAGCCATGTGCACATGTGGATTGGCATCGCAGACAGCAGAGCACATACTCCAAGACTGCCCAAAATATAACATATCTAGGCAAACCTTCTGGCCTAGAGAGACAACAGTGGAAGATAAACTCTATGGACCACTGTGTGAACTGAAAAAGACAGTTTAATTCATGCAAGAGACGACATTGCAGATATAGACATATTTCAAGCGAACGAAAGAAGAAGAAGAAGTCTTTGAAGAGCAATTGACAGTCGGCGTTTAATTTCTTTCATAGTGTCACTGTTGTTGGTAATCAATGACACAAGGTATTCAAAGTTTTCCACCACCTCCAATCTTTCCTCATTAACATATATTTCTTTCTCCATAGTAGTTGTATCTGTATGTATCTTTGTTTTTGCTATGTTACATTCAATGATAGTGATTTATTGCATAAGATATTCAAATCACTATCATTGAATGTAAGAAAGGGGGTACTGAAATGCTATACAGACCCTGTTTTTCTATATGGCTGTGAATCTTGGAATATAAATAAACAGATTAAGAAAAACTTGGAAGCAACAGAGATGTGGTTCCTGAGACGAATGTTTCTAATACCTTGGACTGCCAGAGGAACTAACAAGATTTCATGAAGGCGGCTAATAAAACTAGAACATAATATACAGCAATAGGCAAGAGACAAACAGTGTTCTTTGGTCATGTGATGAGAAGGGAGGCATTGGAGAACATCGTGACAACTGGACAGTGGCATGAAGGAATATCATCAGCAGAGCTTAAACAGAAATCCAAAGACCGAGATCTGTGGAAAGCCATGAACGCCTACGCCAGCTGGCAGGGCACTTAATGATGATCACACACACACGCACGCACGCGCGCACACACACACACACACACACACGCGAGCACACACATACACGAGAGGGCTTCAAATGAAAGTGTAATATAAATTACAATAACCATGTCATTGTCTTGTAACCTGTCAATATTGTTAAGGATTTCAAGCTTGTTTAGCACGTGACATCACGGTGCAGACGAACATGGTGACTTCAAAATAACAGTTCAAAAATGGCCTCCCCACTTTTGACATGCACCAAAGAGGAGCGGCGTTCTGTTATTGGTGTGTTTTTTTTAAATCAGTTAGTTAGTTGGTTGGTTGGTTGGTTGGTTGGTTGGTTGGTTAGTTAGTTAGTCGAGGTTCCAACTTCACGGCACGGGTCATCCGCCATTATGCTCCGTTCTTGTGCCAGTGAATATCACACAAAGTGCTCCCCCTGTCCAATGTGAAAAGTGGAATAGGCAGGAAGTCTCGGACCATCCAACAGCCTCGCACTAGTTACACTGTGCATAATGCCGCCAGCCAGAATGCCAACACAAAATTAATCCACGAAAACCACAGTTCATCGTCGATGGACTCGGCAGTCACCAGAAAGACCTCATTGACCGTGGTTTTCTCACATGTGCTCGGTCTTTACCCGCAGGGCGATCCGCCGAAAGTGTCGCATAAAGCACAGAACTCCGTAGCTTCAGCGCCGACTCCGGGAGTCTCCTGAAAAAGCACTCGTGAACAGAAACGGCAATTCAGTCAATTCAGGCAGCAGCCTGTAAGCCATTGTTCCGAAACTATGACAGGTCACTGTATCAGTCTGTACAGGACAGATGTAAAGCACTTACCACGAATTCCACAGCTCACAGTGTCGCCCACGACACTCACTCAGTAGCAGGGCGACGGAACCATGCACTACCGTCCAACATGAGGAAAAATGCGATTGTAAACCAGTAGCTGCAAGCATATAAACACGCCACATGCCTTAACGGTTCAACGCCTAACCGCCATGTTGGTGACCGGAAGTCTTTAATCAGTGAAGGGGTGAAACCAATAGAAATTCATCAGCGAATGAAGGTCCAGTATGGTGATGCATGCCTGTTAGTCTAGCAAGAGTATGAGTGGAGTAGGTAAGTTTCAAAACGGCGTGATTTCTGTGGCAAACTGTTCACGACGGGGTCAGGCACAACGGTTAGTGACCATATAGTCGATTACAGCTGTTGAAGACCTCGCACAATAAAACCGCAGATTGACTGTGATTGACATTGCAGCACATCTTGACACCAGTCAAGGTTCAACACACTGCATCATCCATGGTGTGCTACAGTGTCTGCAGGGTGGTTGCCACGGCAGCTTACTCCAGAATTGAAACAATGACGCGATGATGCTTGTCAAGATCTCGTGCAGCGCTTTGAAACAGAAGGTGATATTGTCCTGTCAAGAATTATTACTGGAGATGAAACCTGATTTCACTACCACGAGCCGGAAGCGAAGAGCGCGAGCAAGGAATAGCGCCATCCCACCTCTCTGAAACCAAAGAAGTTTAGCACGCAGCCATCTGCAGGGAAGGTTATGCTGACTCTCTTTTTGGAATAAACGAGATGTTATTTTAGAGCACTGCATGCCAAGAGGTAAAACTGTCACCAGTGATGCATATACAGATCTTCTCAGGAATCATCTTCGACCCGCAAACAAATCCAAACGACGTGGACTTCTTAGTAAAGTTGTCCTTTTGCAACATGACAATGCTCGAGTCCATACTGCCCGTGCAAAAGTTGAAGCCATGGAAAACCTCCACTTTCAGTGTGTGCCACATCCCCCGTACTCGCCAGACTTAGTCCCACGCGATTTCCACCTGCAACTCAAAGAGTCACTGGGAGGAAAGACTCTTCGGTCCGATGAAGATGTACAGCAGGTAGTGCATAAGTGGTTACACGTGCGACCAAGATAATTTTTTTTCTACAGGAATCCCAAGCACCTTATCAGCGCTGGAGGATTTGCATTGAACGCAGTGGTGACTACATCGAAAAATATTACATTTGTTCTTTATTTTTTCAGAATATATTCACTCACAGCAAAAACAAAAAAACATTTAATGTTTGCATTTGAAGACCCCTTGTATATCCAGTAGCAACGAAGCTAGCATTGAGGATGTCGCCTGCGAAGGAAGGAATGGAGGATGGTGGAAAGATTAACCCTGCCAAGCATGATTGATGGAAGTCGTCTAATGCGCAAAGGACCATGACACCTACATGATTCTCTGGGTGCAGTCAAGGGCCACAGGCTGTTAAAAGGAAGATCATGGATCTGGGGCAAAGCTGGGGCGACCATCCCTAACCCAGCGCGTCCACAGGTGGCGGATCGTGGAACGGCCTCTAGATATAAAGGTTAGCTGCGAATACCCAATAAGCAGCCGCGGACCAACTGGCCGCGGGCACAGAGGGCGAGGCGGGATCTCAGGGTGGGAACTTAAGTTCCTTGGAAAATACCTCATATGCTCGGAGACGTGCCTGACAAGCGAGTCAGTGGCGCTCTAACCCCGCTCCCGGGTAGGCGGAACCCGTTAGCTTTGGACAGCAGTCCATCTAGGAGACGGAAAACTCCAAATAGATCACAAAGCTCCAGTTTAAAATGCTACCATAATCTCAGAATGTTTTTACAAATACATTCAAGAACAAGCCCAATTTTGAACTTGTGAAACAGATGGCATTGAAGTGTATAATGTCCTGTTCTTAACCTGATTATAATTACTTGCTCGTTTATTGCTAGATATTTCCAGTTATTTTTGTGAAACAGATGGCACTGAAATTTATAATGTCCTGTTCTCAACCTGATTATAATTACTTGCTCGTTTATTTCTAGATATTTCCAGTTATTACTCTTAACTAGTGTAAAATATTCATTTATCCATTTCTCTTTGTTAAAGGGTTTCATTGTTTTGACGCCCTCATAATTTATGTCATTACCCAAGCACAGACATAGCATCAGTAGACATAACAATTGTGCTGTGAATATTGGCTGACTTTTCAATATAAGCTATTAATAAATATGTGCTTGTCTTAGTCTCTGCAGAGGAGCTGTGGCTGAGATGTTATGGTGTCCGCCTCAAGTTAAAAAAGATACTAGATTCGATCTCGGCAAAGATATATAATGAAACTGCATGTCCCCTTGATCTCTTGGGTAGTGGGGTCAGATACCCAGTCTTCAAAAAGTGTCAAGTGCACGTTGTATACATTTAAAAAAGCACACGGTAGCTGGAAATCACAAAACATAGGCCGTAAGGCTGCTGGCAAACAGTGTTAGGCAAGACAGCCGATCCATAAGTTGATAGAGTCCATTACCTTGGATGGAATCTGTCGTGGAAACAAACCTTACATAAATGCCCGCCAAAGTCGGGCTCACTGACACTTTCTATCTCGGACAACTGGACTCTTGTTTGGTACTTTCTCTCTTCGACGACTGGACTCTTGTTTGGTACTTTCTCTCTTAGACGACTGGACTCTTGTTTGGTACTTTCTGTCTTGGACGACTGGACTCTTGTTTGGTACTTTCTCTCTTGGACGACTGGACTCTTGTTTGGTACTTTCTCTCTTAGACGACTGGACTCTTGTTTGGTACTTTCTGTCTTGGACGACTGGACTCTTGTTTGGTACTTTCTCTCGTGGGCAACTAAATTCGTCTTGGGTACTTTTCCTCGTTGACAGTATCTGGTACTTTGTTTCATCAAACATTAGACTCCTGTCCTCCGACACTTTCCCTTGTATACAACTGGACTTATTATCACCATCATCGACATATGCCACGCCGGTAGGCGTGGGCGATTATGTTTCGCCATCTTACACGATCACCAGAGTCGTGTATCAGCTCTATATTCTTGTCCCGACCATCAAACTACAAAACATGACTTTCTTGGCATCTGTAAAGAAATTAGTTTGCCATTGCTTTCCCTCTTATCAGTGACCGTACTGGTTGATGACCGTAGCCATTGTCTCCAAAAAGATAACCTCTGCCTACGGTCGCGAAATTGGAGATCATAATCTACAACTATCTGTCGGCTGCTCTTCAACTTCACCCACCACCTGCACCCATGGCTTCACGTGACCCTGATCGGGGGTGGGGGGGGGGGTGGATGGCTAAACGGTTACTCCACCTTGTCCAAGGGTGCCCCGTAGACTGGATTTACTTTTCTTCTCCTTTGATAGGGAACACCGCTATCCCGCCACTGGACTTATGCCCAACACTTTATCTCATGGACAATTGGACTCACGTTCGACACTTTATCTCATAAACAAATGGACTCATGCGCGACACTTTCTCTCGTAGACAGTTGGACTCATGCCCGTTACTTTCTTTTGTCGACAACATGTCTCATGTCCAGCACTTTCTTTCACAGACAACTGTACTAATGTCCAGCACTTTCTTTCATGGCCAACTGACACATGCCTGAAACTTTCTCGCGCGGCTTCCAAATCTTTTATTCAACTTGAGATTACTTTCTTGTCAGTAGCCGCGGTATTGCAGTGAATAGCCTGCTGGTCATGGGTTCGAATTCACAACGAGGCGGATGTTTAATATTGACCTTGACTTCCAGTTCGACCCAGTCTAAAACTTATATCAGGAAACGTCTTGGGAAGTAGTGGTGATCACCGTGCCATTGACCACATCACCTCTTGTGTGCCGACTGATCTATAACAATTATGGGCTCGTTAGTTAGTTAGTTAGTTAGTTAGTTAGTTAGTTAGTTAGTTAGTTAGTTAGTTAGTTTGTTTGTTTGTTTGTTTGTTTGTTTGTTTGTTTGTCGCTGTTCCGACATCACGGCAACGGGTCGTCCCCATTATGCTCCGTTCCTGTGCCAGTGAGTATCACAAATGCTTTTCATTGCCCAATGTGAAAAGTGGAACAGACAGGAGTCTCGGCAGGCCAACAGCCCGCACGGGTACACTGTGCATAATGCCGCCGCCATAATGCCAACACAAAAGTCCTCCATCGTCGATGGAATCGGCAGTCACCAGAAAGATTTCATTGACCCGGTTTTATCCCACAATGCTCGGTCTCTTTCCGCAGGGCGACCCGCCGAAAATGCCGCACAAAGCACGAAATCCGTAGCTCCAGCGACGACTCTTAAGAGTCTCCTGAAAATGCACTCGTGAACCGAAAAGGCAAACCATTCAGCGACAGTCAGCCATTGTTGTATGGGGCTTGCACCATATACTCAATGTTCCTCAACACGTGTATATGGGTCCTTTACGTTTAACTTTACCTTGTTGCTATTAGTGCAGATGATGTAGTTAGTTTTGACATATTGTGTTCTGAGTGTTCTGATTTGTAGGAAGAAGTCATGCTATATTAGATCTGAATAAGAGTTTTGTTGCGAGCATACTCATAGCATTGCCATAATAACCAACCATCAACACATTTCTGTTATTAAATTACAACAACTGGTCAGCGCCACCCCAGGGATGTTGAATAATCCCGGTGGGTACTCGGTACCCGGAGCAAGTTCTGTCACACCGTATATTTCTTTAACTACGGTAAATAATGTTCTATATGCTTATGCTTCTGGCATTCAGCATAGTTGCCTTCTGTTATAGTTTTAAAAAAAAATTTTTCCATGTTATCCATCCATCCATCGTGTGCCATGCCGATAAGCGTGAGCGATCATGATTCGCTATTTCACTCAATCACCAGAGTCGTAGATCAGCTCATTGTTCCTTTCTCGACCATGCCACGTGGCCAAGCCATCCATATATTTTACTTCTCTGTCTCCCTCTTGTTCTCTTCCCCTCGATCTTGCCAGTTGTCATCAAGTTCTCCAATTTATTTCTTTTCATAACATGCCCAAAAGATTTAGACTGTCTATGTCCCATTTCTCTTATCAGTGTACGATTTTCATTTGTTTCTTTTATGACTTGGTCATTGGTTTTTCTGTCTGTCCATGGTATTCTTTGCATTCTCCTCAGTAACCACATTTCTACAGCCATCAGATGTTTTTCACCTTGACAGCTCATTGTCCACGCTTCACATCCATACAAAAGTAAAGGCTCTATGTAGCACTTCGACACTCTTTTTCTCGTAGCAGTTTACATCTTTTTATTGGTCAGTATATTTTTCATCTTGCAAAAGGCTACCTTCGCGATGACGATCCTTGTTCTAATCTCTTCTAGGCATCTCGCTTTTATTTCTACCTTTGCATTGAAGTTGGCCTCAGTAAATCCCCCCCCCCCCCCTGGAATTTTAAGTTCATATGTTACCAGACATGTTCTTGTTGTAGCTAAATGATGTGAAATAGAATATACAGTATCAGTTTAAAGCGATTAAAGATCAAATAACGCAGTTACAAAAGTGTAATCAACGCTAAGAGGTTTATCCGAGACTGTCTTAGATAGGATTTGCATTTTATTTTAATATTATGATTCCACATACAGCATATAGCGAGCGCGTTAGTGAAGTTGTTAGGGAGGTACGCTGATAATGTTATGAGCAAGGTCGGACGAAGGTTCGATGTCTGTGCTAGTCGTCTCGCTAATTGAGGGATAGACTGGCCATCTATTTCTCCGTGCATCCAGGCCCACAAGATGTAATGACCTTATCACATTACAGACCCATGGCAGGAAACTACCTCGGGACAAAGAAGAAGCAGAAAGTACAGCATAACTATAAATTAATCAGGTGCCGTTTCAGTTATGAAGGTTGGCTGCAATTCTCGCCCTGACTGTACATTCTGTCAGCTTGATGTTTGTCCATTTCTTGATGTTATCTTCCGTTTTGTATCCTTGTCTACTACTTGCTTGCTTGAATTTAACCCTACATCCCGTATGGGTTTTATAAGAGTGTTATGTCTTTTAACGTGGCCAAAATTGATGCAGCAGTACAGATGAACCGTTGCCGAAGCATACTTCGCTGGCGAAAGAATTTGATGTTTCAATTGGGACAATTCAAATGGTCGTTCGTAAGAAACTGCAATATCCGAAGGTATGTTCACTGTGGGTACCACGGATGTTGACCGACCACCAATAAGAGGAACGCATGGGATGGTGTTTGAACCACTTGCTGCGTTACTATAGTCTGTTTACTTTTGTCTGCTCCAATATAAAATTCCATATCTCAGTAACAAACTGAGGAAAATTATGAGATTTAACATATAACCTTATCATTATGTCCACCCAACCAAAAAAAAAACATTTGTTCTGGAGATTGTACAACAGATTTCAATGTTTGTTTACATGCTGTATATAATTTACGGGCAAAAGATTAAGTCCATAATTTTAAATGTATTACACCTTCACCCAGACACATCCGCGCTTTTTTAAACATTATCTCGTGGTTCACGTTATGGCACCAATGGCGCGAAGTTAAATAGGATTGTTCAGAGGTGTCGTCAATGTGGGTTCTTTCATGAAACGAGATTATATAAATAAATATATAAATACATCTTACCATTAATATAATATTAATAGCTAATATTTGAATGTGTGAATATTGTTGAATGGGATTGAATGTGAAATTGTGTACACTTCAAAGCATCGCTATGAAGTTGTACACATATTTTTGTCAAGAAACTGATCGCAGGAAACTGTTTCATACTGTTACAAATCCCGAGAAAAGAACAGTGCATGCATTGGTTTGAGTAAACGGTCAAGAATCTGGAAACCAACACGCGATAAGCAAACGGTAGGTAGAAAGGTAACTGTAGACAGCTTTGATAAAGATGTCATAAGGAGAGCTATTATATAAATGTTGGATGCCAAAGAAACATTGACTGTAAGAAAACTTAGGATCTGGTTGAGAAAGAACAATAACATAGAGCTATCCAAAACAACTTTGTGGAAAATTATGAGGGCGTTTAGAAAGTACAACGGAGGTAGAAATATTCTTTGCGAGCAACCGCATTTAGGAGCCATGAGAAGCAGATACCTACGTGAAATAAGGGAAATGCGCAAAGAAAATTATGACATAATGTATTTGGATGAGACGTGGATCAATGCGCACCACACAAGTGAAAAGGAATGGCAATCAGTGGATGGAAAGATAATGCGATATGTGCCCAGTAGTAAAGGACAGCGTTTGGTCATAGCCTATGCTGGTAGTACTCATAATGGCTTACTACAGAATGCTGGACTCGTGTTCGTATCAAAGCATAAAGACAATAGGCATTTGAATAACGAAGACACAAACAATAGATTGCACGATTTATTGCCTGGCATATTTCGCTGCATCTCGTCAGGTACATACTGCAGAAATCACACAACTTACGTGAATTAATTAGATAAATCCTTCAAACTGAAATATACACATGTTCGCACAGTAATGTCGATTGTCTACCACGGTAATTTTAAACTGACTAACATGTCTTTCTGCTTACACAAGGACGGCTTACGAAGGTTGATTAGTAATAGCTTCAGCAAACTTTAACAATCGACTACTTGTGTGTTGAACAACACACGGAAGGCACTGTCTCTTTCAACCACGTGACCACTCTCGAACACGTGTCTCCCGACCGATGAAGCCAGACTTTTCCGGTGTGTCGGCCTGCCTAGGCTACCATCTTCTGTGTGTAGTATCTTGTCCAACCAATTCGGAATATGTTCCGAAACCCTGCAATGTAACTGTCGCTCAGTTCTGCCTATGTAGATGGCCTCGCATCTGCATGTAAATTGGTAAATACAATTTGATTTGGCGTACAAAGCTACAGGTTCTTTTACTGCTGGGACTGGGATTGGTGTGTTTCTGTACCTGATGACTAGAGCTGCAGCACAGAATGTTCGCTCGACTGCTGTGGTGAGCCGGTCCCGCAGACGTTGCATTACGTCATCTCCTCGGAAGGTTAGCTGGATGAATACTTTGAGTTTAGGGACTGTAGTTACTTCTGATTTCGGTTTGGGCTGTTGGCAGTGGCGCTTTATAAATCCTGTGGAGTACCCATTCAGGTTTAAGGCATTCTTCAGAGTTTTAAATTCCTCTGTCAGTGTGTCCTGGGTGCATATCTTCCTAGCACGGTCAAACAGGGTCCGTACTAAGCCCCGTTTGTACTGGACAGGTGCGAAGCTCTGAAAATTTAAGTATTGGCCAGTCCATGTTTCTTTGCGGTACACCGATCTTTGAATTGTGCCAGTCTGCTCTACGTCTCATTAGGATATCTAGAAACGGCAACGCTTCAGTTGTGTTCGTGTTCCATAGATAAAGAGATGTTTATATGTGTCTCGTTCATTGTGGCCTGGAACGACGTTGCTTGTAGCTCGTCTGTGGTGATAATTAGTATATCGTCCACGTAACGACGGTAAAAGGCCAAGTTATTGATTTCTGAGGATCTCTTTTCTTCTAAGTGTGCCATGAAGATGTCCGCTAGAATAGGTCCAAGTGGGCTCCCCATGGCCACTCCGTCAATTTGGCGGATATGACTTGTTAGAAAGTTGAATTGTATGTTGGCAGTAACATAATTTTAATAGCCTCTCTAGAATAGCTGATGGTAGTGCCTAGTTTTAGTTGTTTGTCTCTAATGCGTTCGCTATTATATTCACGGTCTCATCTAATGGAACGTTGGTGATAAAGAGGCAATATCCATGGATGCCCATGTGTTTGTTGTTTATGTCCATAGGATCCAATAATTCCACCAGTTCGAATGTATCCCTGAGTATTCTTGGATCGAAGGACTGTCGTACTGGCTTTAAAATTTCAGCTCAGCCATCTCGCCATTCGGTGTTGTGCCGAGTTAACCATGGAAAGGATCGGTCTTAGTGGGATGGCCGGGCTTGTGAAGCTTGGGTAGACCGTACATCTGAGTGTTTGGGAGCCACCGGTGTGAGCGTTTTTGCAGTGGCCTCACGTGATGAGTCCTGCATTCACAAGTGACTGATTCTTTCCTCATTTTGCATCCAGGTCCTCCGACTTGTTGACTGTTTGCTCTACTCTGAATTTAGATGCGTCTGATAATATATCATCCATTTTTCTCTGGTAGTCTGATATGTCCATCAGTATTGCACCACTCCCTTTGTCAGGTTTCAATATTACAAGAGTTTTGTTTTACAAAGTTTTTTTAAAATTTTTTTACATGCAGATGCGAGGCCATCTACATAGGCAGAAACTGAGCGACAGTTACATTGCAGGGTTTCGGAACATATATCCGAATTGGTTGGACAAGAATACTACACACAGAAGATGGTAGCCTAGGCAGGCCGACACACCGGAAAAATCTGCTTCATCGGTCGGGAGACATGTGCTCGAGAGCGGCTCACGTGGTTGAAAAGAGACAGTGCCTTCGTGTGTTGTTCAACACACAAAGTAGTCGATTGTTAAAGTTTGCTGAGCTATTACTAATCAACCTTCGTAAGCCGTCCTTGTGTAAGCAGAAAGACATGTTAGTCAGTTTAAAATTACCGTGGTAGACAATCGACATTACTGTGCGAACATGTGTATATTTCAGTTTGAAGGATTTATCTAATTAATTCACGTAAGTTGTGTGATTTCTGCAGTATGTACCTGACGAGATGCAGCGAAATATGCCAGGCAATAAATCGTGCAATCTATTGTTTGTGTCTTCGTTATTCAAATTCATCACGGGAAAACATTGTTTTGAATTTCTGAAACGTCGCCTCCCATTACCAACAGTGAAGCGATTGGATGGATTACTCAAGCTGAAGTGTAAAATATCGGTACAGGAGTGTCGATTGAGATTTCTCGAGGAATGCCTAAAGACGGGAATATTCCCTCACCGGTATTTCAGATCTCTCAGGGCGGACAGAATATGTCCAACAAGAAAAAACCTGAGACGACTGACAAAAAACCAGATAGAAGAAACCCAGTCTAAGCTGGCCAACCTCAAGCGCACACACAGTTCTGCCTACTACGTCACCAAAGAATTGAGCTTGTATGGCTACTTGAAGTTCACCTAAATTCTGTACAGAACAGTGTACAAGGTGAAAATCGCAGAGAATGCTCGCCTCAACAAATCACTGAGCACTGAAAAGATAACTACGTCAGTACTAGACAACCCAGAGAAAGTATGTGAGGAACTTATCGTCGTACGTACTCAACAACATTGAAACGGAGGCCCTTGCATACGGATTAAAATTCTGCATAAAGCCCAAACACATTAACCGTGTTGAGTCGCAAGCACAATTTGAAATGGTTGTTTGATCAAGTCTCCAAGTTATCACCTACTTCTGCTGAGTCAGCTCGGTGGCTGAAGGCCAAACTGGTAGATTTAGAACACCAGTAGCGCACAACCCCCTCTAAAACAGACATGTCCGCTGACCAACGAACACCTTACTGCCTTAAAAGCGTTAAAGGCCAACAAAACCCTTGTAATATTGAAACCTGACAAAGAGAGTGGTGCAGTACTGATGGACATATCAGACTACCAGAGAAAATGGATGATATATTATCAGACGCATCTAAATTCAGAGTAGAGCAAACAGTCAACAAGTCGGAGGACCTGGATGCAAAAATGAGGAAAGAAATCCAGTCACTTGTGAATGCAGGACTCATCAGTGAGGCCACTGCAAAAAAGCTCACACCGCGTGGCTCCCAAACACCTCAGATGTACGGTCTACCCAAGCTTCACAAGCCCGGCATCCCACTAAGACCGATCCTTTCCATGGTTATCTCGGCACAACACCGAATGGCGAGATGGCTAGCTTTGGCA
>JACEFZ010023928.1:0-190000 GCA_014155875.1 Cepaea nemoralis
TCCTCACATGTTATAGAGTTTGGTATTGCTGATTCTGAAGAGTGTTTCTTGTTGGTTAGCGAGTTAATAGACTTCCATATATTTGTGTTATTTGATTTATCTACAATCAAATTTTTGAAATGATCTTTCTTTATCCTACGAATTTCATATTTAACTTTATTTCTTAGTCTGCGGTAATTGATAGATAGATAGATAGATAGATAGATAGATAGATAGATAGATAGATAGATA
Source organism: Cepaea nemoralis (assembly GCA_014155875.1). Classification (NCBI taxonomy): domain Eukaryota; kingdom Metazoa; phylum Mollusca; class Gastropoda; order Stylommatophora; family Helicidae; genus Cepaea; species Cepaea nemoralis. Next base: position 232 of record JACEFZ010023928.1, read on the forward strand.
GATAGATAGATAGATAGATAGATAGATAGATAGATAGATAGATAGATAGATAGATAGATAGATAGATAGATAGATAGATAGATAGATAGATAGATAGATAGATAGATAGATGGATGGACGGACGGACGGACGGACGGACGGACGGACGGACGGACGGACGGACAGTTAGAGATAGCAAGATAGGAACAAGAATTCCTGTTTGCACACCTTGAGAAATACTGCATACATGGTGCTATCACCCATAGATAGATAGACAGATAGAGATAGAAAGATAGTAACAAGGACTTTGAGGAATACTGCATACATGGTGCTTTCACCCATAGATACTTAGATAGAGATAGAAAGATAGGAGCAAGGACTTTGAGGAATACTGCATACATGGTGCTATCACCCATAGATAGACAGATGGAGATAGAAAGATAGGAACCAGGTCTCCTGTTTTCACACCTTGAGGAATACTGTGTACATGGTGCTATCACCAAGAGATAGCTAGACAGATAGAGATAGAAAGATAAGAACAAGGCCTCCAGTTTCCACACCTGGGAGCCCAGGTCAATTATAGAATATCCACCTGAATGGAGATTCAAACACAGACCAGCGGACAAGTATATATACAAAAGTAAACTCCTCATAATGCAATATTGTATTGGTTAGTGCACTCGCATACTAACCCAGTAGTTCTAGGTTCAGTAACCCTGGCGGTGAGATTTTATTCATAACTACATAGTTACAATACCCAGCCTGATTAAAAGCACGCCAGAAGATGTTCTGGGGGTAAAATGACTGGTGTGATACTGGCTACATCGCCTGTCAGATGGCAATAACAAAAACAGTGACCTAGCATCACATCACTTACACTTGCTGTTCTGTTTCTGTTGTTGTCTAATATTAGCTTCTTAAGTGATGTATAATGAAATCATGTATGAGAGCAGAAAGATGAGAAGGACAGAATGTCAGACAGGCCTGCATGCAGAATTCTTAATCCTTTGAAAATAAAGTCTGTTCGTTCACAAACAAACCATGGAAATCATGTTTCTTTACCCTTACTTGTATTATGTTTCTGTACCCTTACTTGTATTATGATTCCTAACCCTTACTTATATTACATTTCTTAACCCTTACTTGTATTACGTTTCTGTACCCTTACTTGTACCAGTCAAGGAAGTTCATGTCAAGAATCAACAGAAATCCCCATGGGTCACTAGTGAAGTTCTGGAAATCATGAGAGAGCGAGACGCAGCACACAAAAATAAAGACTTCACCAACTACTGGAGACTAAGAAATAAAGTTAAATATGAAATTCGAAGGATAAAGAAAGACCATTTAAAAAAAATTTGATTGTAGATAAATCAAATAGCACAAATATATGGAAGGCTATTAATTCGGTAACCGACAAGAAACACTCATCAGAGTCTGCAACACCAAACTCTATAACATGCGAGGATTTCAGTTGTTTCTTTCAATCAGAAATAGAGAATCTAAAGTCTTTAATACCAAACTCATCATGTAATGTAAGTTCATTGTCATCATTCTGTGAAGAGAAGTGCACTAGAAATATTCCCGCTGAGATTCCCTTTATGTCGGTTGCAGAAGTATATAAATATCTCTCAAACCTCAAAGCAACAAACTCACACGGCCTAGATGGGATCAGTAATAGAATACTCCGCTGTGCCGCCCCAATCATTAGTGAGTCTTTACCGTTCATATATAATCAATGCCTGGCCAAAAAATACTTTCCATCTGCATTAAAAATTGCTAAAATGTATCCTCTATATAAAAATGGCACAAATGATAACAGCGTCTTGGGTAATTATAGACCTATTTCCTTACTATCGTCGCTATCAAAGCCATTAGAAAAGCACATTCATAAAATAACATTACGTCATTTAATTAATAACGATCTGATAATTGACAGCCAATCTGGATTTCGACCTAAATATTCTTGTCAGAGTGCTCTAACAAAAATGACCGATAACTGGCATTCTAACATCAACAATGGCAACATTTGTGGAGCGGTGTTTGTAGATTTTAAAAAAGCTTTTGATATGGTAGATCACAATATCTTAATTAGCAAATTGAAACAAACGAAGACTAGTGCCAATATGGTGAACCTAATTACGTCAATTTTATCTGACAGACAACAAAGTCGTGTCCTTTAACAACCGTCTATCAATTCCTACACAGCTTAATATTGGTGTGCCCCAGGGCTCAATACTAGGTCCTGCTGCTTTTCGCAATTTATATTAACGACCTTCCTCTATATATCAATACTACATGTGATCTATTTGCAGACGATTGTACTATATATGCTGGTCAGGAGAACCGTAGTGAACTAGAAAGTTATTTACAAAAAGAACTTGATAACCTTACTAGATAGAGCAATGAAAACTGCATGCAAATTAACAATGACAAAACCAAATCCATGCTAATAACGACCAGACAAAAACTTCAGACACTAGTCATATCTGGGGCAGCGCTCGAACTCCGCATAGGCACATTACCTATAGTTAATGTAAATGCACATAAGTCATTAGATCTTTTAATTGATAGACATTTAAATTGGAGCTCCCATGTCCACGTTCTTACCAAGAAAATAGCATAGAAAGTTTACCAACTTGCTAAAATTCAGCACTTCCTGGACGAAAGCACGCGAAAGTTATTCTATACATCCTATATTCAATCTCATCTCGATTATTGTTCCACAGTCTGGGATGGTTGCCCTAAATCCAATATGAAACGACTTTGTTCTCTTCAAAAGCAGGCTATACGTCTAGTTTCTGACACAAAACACGCTGAAAGTGATAAATTATATAGTCATCTAAGGCTTCTACCACTTCGAAAGCGTTTCCTTTTTAACAAAGCCAAATTAGTGAATAACGTAATATCTAAAAATTCCCCAGAGTATCTTCAACCGTTGATTCAATCTCATGCAATGAACAGCAAGCACTTAAATTCATTATATATCCCAAAAACCTAGATTGGACTTATACAAAACTTGCTTTGTGTATTCTGGTGCCCACTTATGGAATGACCTTCCGAACAGATCTTAAAACTCCAATGAGTCCCTACACATTCAACCGAAAACTCTTTCATTACTTACTCCATACCGACTATATGCCTCCATAAGTCACCTAGTGGTATCATTTTTCACTATATGTTTGTGTGTGTGTGTGTGTGTGAGAGAGAGAGTGTGAAAGTGCGTGAGTGAGTAAGAGAGGATGTAAAAGAGTAAGTAAGTGAGAGAGTAAGTGTGAGACACAAAGAGCGAGAGAGTATGTGTATATGTGTGTGAGAGAGTAGGAGAGAGAGAGAGAGAGAGAGAGAGAGAGAGAGAGAGAGAGAGAGAGAATGAGAGAATGAGAGAGAGAGTGTGAGACAATGAGAAAGTTAGTGTAGTGTGCGTAAAAGAAAAATAAAGAGATATATGCTATTTGATACTTCTTCTGTATTCTCATCTTTCATATTATCATTTTTACTGCCACTTGAATTTAATATGTAATATATGCACTTTGTATTTCATCATGTTTATGTCCAGAAATTATATTCTTTATTGAATTGCATAACCTTTCATTCACTACACAATGTATAACATATTGTTTTAATTTTAACAATTATTCCATTTGGGGATGTGTGTGTGAGTGGGTGGGAGATATGAGTGTGTGAGGGTTGCGCGTGTGTGGGGGGAGGGGGTGTGTTTTTGGTTGGCCCTGTGGGTGGGGATATGGATTTTTGTCTTTTTGAGTGGGTGTTGGTGGGTAATAGAATTTGTGGGTGTGAGTGGGTGGTAATGTGTGAGTGGGTTTATGGGTGTGTGTGTAGGTGGAATGGGGATGGGTGTGGGGGTTGTGTTTATGGGTGAGGGTGTGTGGTGAGGGTGTGGTGTGAGGGTAGGGGATAGGAATGTGGATGGGGGATGAGTGTGTGGTGGGATGTGTGGTGGGGGATGCATGTGTGGAGGATGTGTGAGTGGGTGAATTATGTGTGTGTGGGTGGGTTGGGAATATGTGTGCAGGTGGGAGTTGAGGGATGCGTGGTTGGGGGATGGGATATTGAGTGTGTGGGGAGATGTGTGAGTGGGTGGTGAGTGTGTGTGGGTTAGGGGATGGGTGGTGATGTATATGTGGGTGGGGAGAGATTCTTGGGTGAGGATGCGTGTGTTGGTGGGTGCGAGAGATAGTGTGGGTAGTGGATGTGTGGGTGGGTTGGCGGGGGTTTATGTGTTAGTGTGTGGGTACGCATGTTTGTGTATGCAAGAAGGGAGAGAGATTTGAGCACACGCATGACATGTAATGTTTTGAAACATGTGCCATGCTGACAGACAATGATGGTTCGCAAACTCACATGATCACCAGAGGCTTGGATTACATCAAGTTTGCCAGCTGTCACTAAGTTTTCAAGTTATCATGTACAAAAGATTAATAATTAATTTATAATATTCACTGCTACTGAATTTATTATTACTTGATTTCTTTCTTACACGAATAAAAACTGTATTAGTACCATATGTATGTATACACATAAGTAATAAATTTGTTAATATGTTCAATTATTTTAGCTGATAAGCTACTAATTCTTGTCTTGTATACAGAATGGCTGAATTTATTAAAAATGCATCAATCTATATATATATATATATATATATATATATATATATATATATATATATATATATATATATATATATATATATATATATATATATATATATATATATATATATATATATATATATATATATATATATAAGACGATGTATGTATGTGTATAGGGATGTATTTGATGCGTTCGATAACGGTCCATCCGATTGAGATGAAATTTTCTACATGTATTCTTTTCATTCCCGCGCAGCCAACTGTCATAGTTTGTTAGTGTACAATCAGCTATTTACTTACTAAAATTTAATATTTAAATTTACATTATCATTTATACATAGCGAGGGGACTTAACTTAAAAAATATTTCAAGGGGCATAACTTTTAATATCATTGCTATATATTTTATATATAGATTGTTGCATTGTTTATAAACTCTTTGTCTACAGTTATTTACAGCCATATGAGTTATAATAAATAATGATATAATCTTTAAGGCATTTTCAAAGTTTTCATAAAAATAATGCATTTTTTTAAATAGTGAAAATTTTCTAACTCATCTTTTTTTTTTCTTCAACAGCACATTACTTTTTTTTTTTTTTAACATTCTCATATGTATGGCGCGTTACACCCACGTTGGGTATTTATGATGCCCATGTTAAACATTTCCTCAACGAGTTACTTTTCATGCATTTTAATGCTTATTGTTCGTTTGTTGTCAAAGAATTGCTTCATAAGAGATGTTGAATGAAAGAATGTATGAGAGGACATAGAGAAGAAGGGCAGAATGTAGGACGGGCCTGCGAAAGATTTTCGTTCGTTGAAAAAAGAAAGTAATTTTTTGTGAGAGAAAGTAAGTTGCATATCGTTTGCAGTACTCTGCAGTCAACCCACCGCCCACCATTTATTGGCTGTTCGTGATATCTTGGTAAGTTTACTTTAGATAGATCTCTTCCAATCATATTTTCTACTATCAATCTATCTATTCTTCTATTCTATCTATATTTTTAACGGTAACGGGCCGAACATAGACAGACAGACAGACAGACAGACAGGCAGGCAGGCAGGCAGGCAGGCAGACAGACAGACAAACAGATAGATAGATAGATAGATAGTTAGATAGATAGATAGATAGATAGATAGATAGATAGATAGATAGATAGATAGATAGATAGATAGATAGATAGATAGATAGATAGATAGACAGACAGACAGACAGATAGTCGGGAACGGGAACGAGAGATTATATGACTACTTATATGAATTAAATGAGATGCTCTCCACCAGGGGCTGGGCGAAGCCGGGTCAGACAGACAGACAGACAGACAGACAGACAGACAGACAGACAGACAGACAGACAGACAGACAGACAGACAGACAGACAGACAGATAGATAGTCGGGAATGGAAGCTTATATGACTACTTATACGAATTACATGAGATGCTCTCCATCAGGGCCTGGGCGAAGTCGAGCCGGGTCGGACAGACAGATAGACAGACAGACAGGCAGACAGGCAGACAGACAGACAGACAGACAGACAGACAGACAGACAGACAGACAGACAGACAGACAGACAGACAGACAGACAGACAGACAGATAGATAGATAGATAGATAGATAGATAGATAGATAGATAGATAGATAGATAGATAGATAGATAGATAGATAGATAGATAGATAGATAGATAGATAGATAGATAGATAGATAGATAGATAGATAGATAGATAGATAGATAGACAGACAGATAGTCGGGAACGGGAACGAGAGCTTATATGACTACTTATATGAATTAAATGAGATGCTCCCAACCAGGGGCTGGGCTAAGCCGGGTCAGACAGACAGACAGACAGACAGACAGACAGACAGATAGTCGGGAATGGAAGCTTATATGACTACTTATACGAATTAAATTAGATGCTCCCCATCAGGACCTGGGCGAAGTCGAGCCGGGTAGGACAGACAGACAGACAGACAGACAGACAGTCGGGAACGGGAGTTTATATGACTACTTATATGAATTAAATGAGATCCTCCCCACAAGGAGCTGGGTGAAGCCGGGCCGGGTCAGACAGACAGACAAGACAGACAGACAGACAGACAGACAGACAGACAGACAGACAGACAGACAGATAGACAGACAGACAGACAGACAGACAGATAGATAGATAGACTAGACTAGATAGACTAGACTAGACTAGATAGATAGATAGATAGATAGATAGATAGATAGATAGATAGATAGATAGATAGATAGATAGATAGATAGATAGATAGATAGATAGATAGATAGATAGATAGATAGATAGATAGATAGATAGATAGATAGATAGATAGATAGATCCCCGCCAGGAGCTGGGCGAAGCAGGGCCGGGTCAGCTAGTAACATATATAAGTTTATGAGCTATTGCAAATTTATAACAAATGGAGAATTAATTTGCTCGTAATTTAATCGTATATGTTACGTAAATTTAATCCTGTTTGTCAAAAGCCATAATTAAGATATCAATATATTTATGAATATAAAAAAAAAAAATACCCACACATAAAACTACACGCCAACCAAAAATCACAACCACCCACGAAGAAATTGAAAACATCACAAACTGTGAACATCTTGGCTCTACAATCAACAACCATGGAGACTGTTCACAAGAAATCAGACATAAACTGGCCGTAGCCATACAGAGATAAACAACAAAAAGAGTCTATGGCACAACACCAGCAAACACATGCAAGTAAACTGTGTTAGAACAAGCACAGAGCTTGACATCTGACAATCGTTACATGGGTTGTCAAGGTTTTCTTTTCTCAAAGTGATTTTGATTTTTTCAAAATTGTGTTGGGCATACACCACAATTTACATATACACGAACACACAATTTTAAATATTTGCAGACAGTAGTAGACAGTAGTTGCTGTAGTAGCCATAGTGGTAACTGTAGTAGTAGCAGCTGTAATGGTAAAAAGTGAAGTACCTTGCTTTTCCATTTCTTTAAGCACTGAGTATATGGTGAAAGAAAACACCACATTTTTGTAAAACTCAATGGGTGATGTGGTCAATAACGCACACTTCGTCTTTACTTTCCAGAACATTTCATGATGCTTAGTTTCAGCTGAGTCAACCCGGGAGCAATAGTGGGGATTCAATTACATGATCTACGGGTTAACCATCCGCTATCGTGCTCTCGACGGCCTGTGCACTTCTTCTTCTTCTTCAGCGTTCCGAGCCATTGAGGTTCTTCGCTTCAGATACAGATACACCACAAATTGACGAACCTTACATTTGAAGAAATCCTATATGTAATCACACGATTTAAAAACAATAAGGCAACTGGGACTGATGGAATTGCTGCTGAATTTATAAAGGCAGGTGGTCATGCATTACATCTAAAGCTATACGAACTAATAATAAAAATCTGGAGGACAGAAGAATTACCCCATGACTGGAAAGAGTCATTATTGATACCTATCTTTAAGAAAGGAGACAAGTTCCAATGTGAAAATTATAGAGGAATATCACTACTGTCCACAAGCTATAAGATACTATCCGCAGTATTACTAAAAAGACTAAAACCATATTCAGAAGACATATTAGGTGACTACCAGGCGGGTTTTAGACAAAACAGATCAACAGTAGATCAGATATTTATCTTACGACAAAGAGCCGAGAAAAATTGGGAATATAAAAGAGATCTCCATAACATTTTTGTGGATTTTAAAAAGGCTTATGATAGTGTCCATAGGAATAGTCTATGAAATGCTATGCAGGAATTTGGAATACCAAGGAAGTTAATCAACATGACCAGACTATGCATGGAAGATACTTATAATATAGTAACATATAAAGGCAGGAAATCAGACCCTTTCCAAATAACATCTGGCTTGAAACAAGGTGATGCACTATCGCCGCTACTCTTCAATCTGGCTCTAGAGAAAGTTGTAAGGAAGGTAAAGGAGGAATGTGATATTGGAGGAACATCCAAGCTGCTTGGTTATGCAGATGATATAGATATTATAGGGTAAAGTGAACAAAAGACATTGGAAATATTGACTCACTTAAAGGAAAAAGCCAAACAGATGGGGCTGGTTATCAACCAAGATAAGACAGAATATATGGTAATTTCAAGAGACGGAATGGCTAAAAATTCTGGCCACATACAAATAGATAATATGGCCATTAAAAGAACGGAAACATACAAATACCTGGGTACAATCTTCAACTGCTCCAACATCATAAGGGAAGAAATACAAACTAGAATCAACTCTGTAAATAAGATATACTATGCACTACAACATCTTCTAAAATCAAATGCGCTATCTCGTAACACCAAAATCACAATATACAAAACATTGATCAGACCAGTTGTGCTGTATGGCTCTGAAACCTGGAGTACAACGAAAGGAGACGAAGCCTTGTTACAAACCTTTGAGAACAAAATTTTAAGACGCATCTTTGGACCCATTAGGGATACACACAGTGGAGAGTGGAAAAGAAGAAGTAACAAAGACATTTATGATCTGTTTAAGTCCCCGCTAATCACTGGTATCATGAAGGCTAATAGACTACAATGGCTGGGGCATATAGAAAGAATGGAAGATAATAGGGAAACAAAACTCGCTTACACTCAGGAAATAAATGACCGTAGACCCCTAGGTAGACCACGAAGACGGTGGAGAGATAATACATATACAGACCTACAAAGCACTTGGAATCAACGACTGGCAAGAGAAGGTCCACCAGAGAGACGAATGGAGACGGATTGTATCTGCAGCGAAGAACCTCAATGGCTCGGAACGCTGAAGAAGAAGAAGAAGAATAGTGCCCTTACAAAAATGACCGATAACTGGCATCTTTGTATCAGCAATGGCAACATTTGTGGAGCAGTATTTGTAGACTTTAAAAAAGCATTTGGTATGGTAGATCATGATATTTTAATTAGAAAATTAAAACAAATGAAGACTAGCACCAATATGGTGAACCTAATTACGTCATTTTTATCTGACAGACAACAAGTAGTGTCCTTCAATAACTGTCTATCAAGACCCACTCAACTTAATTTTGGTGTGTCTCAGGGCTCAATACTAGGTCCGCTGCTTTTTGCAGTGTATATTAACGATCTTCCTTTATACTTCAATACTTCATGTGACCTATTTGCGAACGACTGCACTATTTACACTAGTGAAGAGAGCCTTTGTGACCTAGAGAGCTCTTTACAAAACGAACTTGACAACCTTAGTAGATGGAGCAATGAAAATCGCATGTTAATTAACATCGACAAAACCAAATCCATGCTAATAACGACCAGACAAAAACTACAGACCCTAGCCATAACTGGGACACCGCTCGAGCTCCACGTGGACACGTTACCTATAATTAATGTAAATGAACATAAAACATTAGGTCTTTTAATTGACAGACATTTAAACTGGAGCTCTCATGTTCAAGTCCTTACCAAGAGAATAGCACACAAATTTTACCAACTTGCTAAACTTCAGCACTTTTTGGATGAAGGCACACGAAAAATATTCTATGCATCCTATGTCCAATCACCTCTCGATTATTGTTCCACAGTCTGGGATGGTTGCCCTAATTCTAATATGAAACGATTGTGTTCGCTTCAAAACCGCGCTATACGTCTAGTTTCTAGCATAAAGCACGTTGAAAGTAATATATTATACAGCCATCTAAGACTTCTACCACTTCGAAAGCGCTTCCTTTTTAACAAAGCCAAATTAGTGAATAAAATTATATCTGAAAATACCCCAGAGTATCTTCTACCGTTAATTCAATCTAATGCAATGAACAGTAAGTGCTTAAATTTATTACAGCTTCCTAAGCCTAGATTGGACTTATACAAAACTTGTTTCGCATATTCTGGTGCTCACTTGCGGAATAGCCTTCCACCAGATCTGAAAACTCCAATGAGTCCCTACACATTCAACCGAAAACTCTTTCAATACTTACTTCATACCGACTATATGCCTTCATAAGTCACCTACTGGTATCATTTTTCCACTATCATTTTTCCACTATCATTCTTCACTGTATGTGTGTGAGCGAGACAGTGGGTGAGAGAGTGAGTGAGAAAGAGTGTGAGTGGAAAAATTAGTATGAGTGAGAGTGAGAAAGTATGCATGCGCGCGTGCCTGAGTGAGTGTAAAAGTGAGTGAGTGTGTGTGGACATATGTGTGAGAGATTTAGTTAAAGAATGAGTGAATCTGAGAGAGTGGGTGTGTTGTGTGTCTGTCTGTCTGTGTGATAGAGTGTGAAAGTGAGTGAGTGTGAGTTAGAGAGTCAGCGAGTAAGTGTGTGAGTAAGGGAGCATGAGTGAGTGAGAGAGAATTTGTGGGTATGCGTGTATGTGCGCGAATGAGTGAGTGTGAGAGCGAGTGATTGTGTAAAAGAGAGAGCGTTGGTGAATGAGAGAGTGCATGAGAAAGTGTGGATGTATGTGTGTGCATATCTGTATGTGTGTAAGGGTGTATATGTGTGTGTACATGTGTGTATCTGTGTGTGCCTCTGTGTGTATGTCTGTACGTGTGTTAAGGTGTGCGTTCATGTGTTTATATGCGTTTATATGCATGTGCGTGTGTATATGTGTGTATGGATGTGTGTGTGTGTGTGTGCCCGTGTATGTATTGTATATCTTTGTGTGTGTAAGTGTGCATGCATGCAGTGTATGCGAGGGAGTGTATATTCGGGTGTTATGTGAGTACGTGTGCGTAAGTATGTGGATGTGTGAAGGTGTGTGTATGTGCGTGAGTATATGTGTGTATTTGCGTGTGTATGTTGTGTGTGGGTGTGGTGTGTACATGTGTGTGAGAGAGAAGAGAGAGAGAGAGAGAGAGAGAGAGAGAGAGAGAGAGAGAGAGAGAGAGAGAGAGAGAGAGTTGAGCGCACGCATGTCATCTAACATGCTGTTCCATATGTTTTGTGTATTCTCATTTTCATATTATCATTTTGATTTTAACATACATAAAATGTGTGTGTGTGTGTGTGTGTGAGTAGAGAGAGAGAGAGAGAGAGAGAGAGAGAGAGAGAGAGAGAGAGAGAGAGAGAGAATGAGTGTGAGAGTGTGTATGGAGAGAGAGAGAGAGAGAGAGAGAGAGAGAGAGAGAGAGAGAGAGAGTGTGTGTTGAGCCCACGCATGTCATGTAACATGCTATTCCATATTTGTTATGTATTTTCATCTTTTATATTACGAGGTATCATTTTGTATGCCACTTGATTGTCCTGTAACATGCCATTCCATATTTATTTATTTTTTTGTTTTTGTTTTTGTTTATTCTCATCTTATCATTTTGTATGCCACTTAATTTTATCATGTATAATATACCATTACTGTGATGTGTGTGAGAGAGTGAGTGGGAGAGAGAGAGAGAGAGAGAGAGAGAGAGAGAGAGAGAGAGAGAGAGAGAGAGAGAGAGAGAGAGCAAGAGAGAGAAGGGAGAGAGAGAAAAAAGAGAGAGTTGAATTGCATCACTAATTTTTACGCTACATAATGTATATGTACAATTTTTTCTCCATTTCTTGCAATTGCGAGAATTCTCATGACAATCGTCAGTGTCTCAATTGTGTGTAAAGTGTGGGAGTTTGTTCTTATTAGTTTCAGTGATCATGTGAGGCATCATGTATGTGTCTAGATGTGAGGATGTTTGTATGGGTGTGTATGTGATGGATATGTGTGTGGGTGGGGGGGGGGGGGGGTAATATATATGTGGAGGGGTTGTGTGTTGGGGATGTGTATGGGTTAATGGGTGATGTGTGGATGTGTGAAGAGATGTGTAGTCGGTGGTGCATGTATGTGTGTGTGAGGGATATGTGTATGTGGGGGGGGGGGGATATTTGAAGAGGATAGTTGGAAGTATGTGGGTGTTGGTGGGTTGGGAGGGTGTGTGGGTAGGGAATGTGTGTTTGGGTGGGTGAATGGGAGTGTAGGAGATTGTGTGCGTTGGAGGAAGGGTGTGTAATGGGTGTGGATGATGACTGTGGGGGTGTCTGTGAATGGGATATGTCTGACTGGGTGGGAGTGTGTGAGTGTGGATGGTGTACATGTGAGTGAGTGGTGAGGATGTTTGTAGGTGGAGGATGTGTGAGTGGGTGGGGAGATGTGTGGGCGGGGAGATGTGTGGGCGGGGATGTATATGGGGAATGTATGTGGTGGATGTGTGTGAGTGGGGGGAATGTGTTTATGGGTGGAGATTTGTATGGGAGGGGAGATGTGTGAGAGGTGGGGGAGGTGTGGGATGTGCAGGTGATTGAAGGATGTATGCGAGGATGGGGAATGTGTGTTTGGTTGGGTGGTTGGGGTGTGTGTGGGTGGGAGGGTAGATGAGAGATGCATGTGTTGATGGGCGCTTGGGTGATGTGTGGGTGTGAGTGGTTGATGGATGAGTACGTGAGTGGGTGGATGTGTGTGTGAGATTAGTGTATGGGTGGGGGAGGTGTGTAGTTTTGAGAAGATGTGTGTGAGCGGCGGATGTGTGTGGGTGGGTATATGTGGGTGGCGGGGTGTGTGTTTGTGGGAGGTGTGTTTTGGGGTGTTTATGGGTGGGGGATATGTGTGGGTAGGTGGGGAGATGTGTTTATGGGTGGGGATGTGTGTATAGATGGGGATGTGTAGTTGAGAGGTGGCGAATATTAGGGTGGTTGAGTGGGTGTCGGTTGGCTGATGTAGTGTGTATGGGTGGGTGGGGAAAATTGTGAGAGTGCGGGATAAGTGTGTGGATAGGTGCGGGATGTGTGGGTTGGCGGAGGTATGTGTGTGTGTCTTCTTCTTCTTCTTCTTCTTCTCTTCTTCTTCTTCTTCTTCTTCTTCTTCTTCTTCTTCTTCTTCTTCATCTTCTTCTTCTTCTTCTTCTTCTTCCTCGTCTTCAAATGTGTGTGGGTGGGGGATCAGTGGGTGGGTGGCGGCATGTATCTTTTCCTGGTTCTGTGTGAGTGCGTGGAGGTATGTGTGAGTGGGTGGGGGAGGTTTGATGGGAGGGGATGTGTTGGTGGCTGCGGGATATTAGGGTGGATGGGGGATGTGTCTCACAACATTGCAATATGCACTGTTTATGTTTACAACTTTCATTTGACAATTTTTTTTTTTGTTTTCTCATGTGAATGTATCATGCGTAATATGCATTGTTTATGCTTACAAATTCCATTTGACAATGTTTTTCCCCCTATGTTAATGTAACATGCACATTTGATGAATGAAAGATGAGTGATTGAAAGGGCCGAATGTAAGACGGGCCTGCGTGCCCAATTTGTTACCCTTTTAAAATAAAGTTTGTTCTATCTATCTATCTATCTATCTATCTATCTATCTATCTATCTATCTATCTATCTATCTATCTAACTATCTATCTATCTATCTATCTATCTATCTATGGGTAATAACACTGTGTACGCAATATTCCTCAAGAGTCCTTGTTCCTATCTGTCTACCTCTGTCTGTCTGTCTGTCTGTCTGTCTGTCCGTCCGTCCGTCCGTCCGTCCGTCCGTCCGTCTATCTGTCTGTCTGTCTGTATGGGTGATAACACTGTGTACGCAATACTCCTCAAGAGTCCTGGTTCATGTCTGTCTGTCTGTCTGTCTGTCTGTCTGTTTGTCTGTCTGTCTGTATGGGTGATAACACTGTGTACGCAATACTCCTCAAGAGTCCTTGTTCACATCTGTCTGTTTGTCTGTCTGTCTGTCTGGGTGATAACACTGTGTACGCAATATTCCTCAAGAGTCCTTGTTCCTGTCTGTCTGTCTGTCTGGGTGATAACACTGTGTACACAATATTCCCCAAGAGTCCTTGTTTCTATCTGTCTATCTCTATCTATCTGTGGGGCCAGCACCATATACCCTATACGCCTCAGGGTATATTTTTTCCCGCTCGCTCGCTCTGAACTCAAGTGTAATCCATAGACATTACTTCTAGTAGTGCTGGACTGAATTTTACATGTGGATTAGCTTTTCCTATTAACAGTGTCCCTCGCTATCAAGCGAACCCACTCTGACTTTAGAGGTACTTGTAATTTACGTCCCCAAGTCAAGGACGAGAGGTCAACATTTTAGTCCAGCTGTCCCTTGTAGGGTTTGAACCCCTTAACTCGGCATCAGCACACCAGATGTTTAAGACCATGTATTCTTATCCATTCGGCCATGCGCACCCCCCCTCCCCCACACACACACACACACCCCACCTCAGGGTATGTAAAGGGGGTCCTTTACTATACTGGACTGAAATAAAGCACAGCGAAAATGCTGGGGTTGATTGCGATGTCCTGTAAAGGATATGAAACTAACTTTTGTTTTTTACTGCCGTGGACTTGTGTGTGTACTTTAAACTTGGTTTTGTTGCAGGTTTGGCCCTGGTGCTGTGATATACTGGTTTGGTTTTGTCCAAGAACTGGCATAGACTGGTGAGAGGGGTATTCTCTTGTTGAGTGGTTTTCCTGAACCTGAGCAAATTGTACATCTGAAAGACATGCATCAACAGGAGGGGGAAGCTGCTGGACTTTGTTTAGTTCGTAATGTGGATAACAATGCTGATGATGATGATAATAGCAGGGCTCTTTGTGATCCACAAATGGGCAGTACATTTTCTAACTATGTTGATCCTATGTTTGATACTGATGAAGAAGATGAGCAAATACCAAGATTTACTGCAGCTGTTGAGACAAGCTGTATTTTGTCTAACATAACTGCAGAAGGGAGTAAAACATCATCGGAGGAACATTATAGAGGGATAGATAATGTAGAGCATATAATGGATTCTGGTATGGTTAAAACCACTAGGGATAGCTTACATGTTAGTGAGGCTGGGAGCCATGGTGAGAGTCAAAGCATATATGTTAATTGTGAGAATTCAGTCCTCGATCACCCAAGTCACATGGTGATGATAGTGTGTTTTTAGATAAAGATAATTCTCATGATGACTAGTGCGTGTTTAGATAAAGATAACTCTAATGATTGTACAACAAACATTGTTTCTGACAGTGACAATAAGCTAAGCAGTCTTAGTGATATCTCAGGTTGTGAGAGAGTTAATGAGCATTGGGATGTCAGTGAGACTGTCAAGACTTTGTGTGTGGATACAAATTTCAGTGGTCCGCAAAATCTTCACCATGCTGAAATAAATGCCAGATGTAATAAGCTTAGTGATACTCAAGATGACAGCATTTCACTGTGTTCAAGATCTGCTCTGGATGATTGCCCCAAGCCTAGTTCCACAAAGTACCCTGTGGATTCCATGAAAAATACCCCATTATGTCATGATAAAGAGATGCATAATAATTCAAGTTCTTTAATTTACTCTGATAAAAAGAATAAGAAGAAAAAGCCAAAAAAGGGGAAGAGGTAGAATGATTGTTTTTGCTATGTCTTACCAATGTCCACTTTCTGTTATGCTGGCGCTGTGGGAAAGGGGGCATGAATGTGCTTCACAATCCTGCATACTGTGTTTGAAACACAACTGCAGGCCAAGTGGAAGCAGGCTGCCTTGCACTGGTTTTCAATGAGCGTCAGTTGTTCAGAAAGCAATTGCGGGACACAAACTTGCCTAGTAAATCACAAACGGTCAATAAATGATGGGGTTGGCTGCAGCGTCCTGTAAAGGACATGCGACAAAAACTCTATGTTCAGGAAGTGTTATTATCATTAAGTGCATGGCCAAATGGCACCAGTGATTATACCTCTTCATAACATCATTCCCAGTTCTTAACAATCTATTCCATTTTTATTTGTCACATGACGTGACTGGTCTGATCAGTGTTTTGTAGTGCTATATGGCTCTGAAACCTGGAGTACAACGAAAGGAGACGAAGCCTTGTTACAAACCTTTGAGCAAAAAGTTTTAAGACGCATCTTTGGACCCATTAGGGATAAACACAGTGGAGAGTGGAAAAGAAGAAGTAACAAAGACATTTATGATCTGTTTAAGTCCCCGCTAATCACTGCTATCATGAAGGCTAATAGATTACAAGGGCTGGGGCATATAGAAAGAATGGAAGACAACAGGGAAACAAAACTCGCTTACACTCAGGAAATAAATGACCGTAGACCCCGAGGTAGACCAAGAAGACGGTGGAGAGATAATATATATACAAACCTACAAGCACTTGGAATCAACGACTGGCAAGAGAAGGTCAACCAGAGAGACGAATGGAGATGGATTGTATCTGCAGCAAAGAACCTCAATGGCTCAGAACGCTGAAGAAGACGAAGACATGACGTGACTGGGCCTGCTCCATAGCACGGTGGCTACAATGTTTGCCAGTTGGCCCAGTGGTCATGTGTTGCATCCCCATCGAGGCAGGTTTTTATTTTAAATTGACCTAGACTCATATTATGACGCAGCCTAAAATGGATATCGGGGAAATGTCCTGAGAAGTAAAAATGGCCGGTTGAGATATTGACCGCGTACCCATTGTGTGGCAGTCTATTAAAATATGTGGCTAGTACCATGTACCCAACATGCCTTGCGTGGAAAAGGGCATTTTACTTTTTCTTTATGACATGACTGAAGTCTGATTCCTTCTGTCTATGATAAGTTTCCTTTGTGACTCATTTTGGCTGTCTATGGCATGTTTATTTCTCTTTTGTAAAGCCACAGCTCTGCGACATACCATTTATGAGCTCAGCTCTCCACGCTGTGTGTGCAAGATATGGGTGCTGGGCGTATGCAAGATATGTGTGCTGGGTGTATGCAAAATATGGGTGCTGATTGTCTTCCATTATTGTAGGAATTTACTGTTTTTCTCTTGCAATCTCTCAGCGTGAACAGTTTGTCGTCTTTAGCAGAATTCTTCAGGGCAGAGACTGTCCTCCCTTCGTTAGTCAGACTAGTATCCATTTCCCATGATGTCCTGTGAGGGAGATGAGTGACCTAGGTTGGTGTGATTGCTTGCATGTCAGCTTCTTTGTGTCCTGTTATCACCAGTAGTCATTATGTTTCTTCATTGTGTCAACATTGTACAGTAATTACTGGTATAAAGTGGGATCCACTGGTAGTGCAGTATCTAGCACACTTGCCTGACAGTCCGGTGGCCATGTGTTCAGATCCTTATTGAGACAGATTTGTTTTTTTATTGACCTGGGCTCCCAGGTCAGCCTAGGTTAAAATGGGCACCAGGTAATGTCCTCGGAAGTCACGATGGTCGGTGTGATGTTAACATCACCCATCGAGTGCCAATTTTTTTTTTTTTTTTTTTTTTTTGGGGGGGGGGGGGGGTGCATATCCTTTACAGGACATCGCTGTCAACACCAGCGTTTTACTGCCGTTGTGATCTCTTGGCAAGTTTACGTTCAGTAATTTGCCATTGCTTTGTGGACGACCAGTTGCCATACCATTTTATTAAAACCCAGCTCAGCGCGATCTGCTGCCAAATTGTTTCGAATGCAAATAAGCAGAATTACGAACCGCGTCCGTAACGCCTTTTCTGCGGAGACCGGCGAGTGCCAATTGATCTAGAAAAATAAGGGACTACCACCATATGCCCAATACCCTTATAGCATGTAATAAGGTTCTTAATACCCTCATAGCATGTAATAAGGTCCTTAACACCCTCATAGCATGTAATAAGGTCCTTTACTAAGCTTAAGTTTTTCTAACTCATATATAGTAGGTTTCTCATTTGTAAAGAAGCACCATCATTGCACATTGATACCACCTAAAGTGCCCCAGTCTCCTTCCATTGATGACACAAAGAGAATCTTAGTGTATTAAATAAATTCTGCAGCATCAATTAAGTATTCCATTTGGTGTATACCATAACAGCACATGCTGTAAAATATTCTCCTGAGGTTGGTTTTATAGTTTTGAAACTGAGCTTGGGTGGCAATCTCTTTGGCCTGCTCTTTACAATTTACACCTTCTGAAGAGTTTCCTTTTTTATTTCTTTGACCCAAAAGGCTAGGTATTTCATCTGCTGTCCAGGAAGCATGGGGGTGTGTATGATTTGCTCAGTTTTCTTATTTTGAAATAGTGATTGTTCAAAATTCGACTCATGACCAGTAGTTCGCAAGCTAGAGGCATATTACAGTACCTGTAAGTCACTCTGCTCCCTATATACAAAGGGTTCCACTTTTAAACATTTCTCCTCGTGGCACTTTGCTTTACACTGCTCAGGCCGTCTTCCAATAAATGTGTCATTTTTCAGACTGCATACTCTCCAGGAGGTTCAATATGGGTATTTCTGCCATTGGTGGCTGAAACATAAATATATATGACACCTAGAGCTGAAGTGGATCTACTGCCTTGGCCATGCCAGTTTTAGTGGAAATGAAAGGGCTAATTGGCTGGCCTCCAGGGGCAACGCTGAGGTTGAGCAAGGGAGACAAGATATTGTGTATAACTGTCATCCATTACGCAAGGAAACGCATATCACTGACAACATGTGACTTTGATTGGTGGAATCAGGAATCCAACTTGACACTGGTGGGGAGGATCATGGCAGAGGACAAAAGTGTGTGTGCCAACTGGTTTCTGGAACTCTAAGCATCTACACTTCTCGTCTTATGAGGGAAACGGTGCACACATGGGCATGTCCGGAGTATGGTGGCATCAATGTTGGGTGACAAATTCTGACTATATGCGTCTGCACTCATCAGTGACCAGAAGCATAGAGTGAGAATATTCTAAGCGTGCATGTTTCTACAGTATCGATAGGTTATTTTACTCTTTTTGTAGTTACATAAATGATAGTTTTAACACGTTTTTTTGACATTTATATGCACTGACAAATAAAAACGGATGTTCTTTGTTTTTAATGCAATTTTTGGGAGTGGGATGGGAGGTGCCTAACCTACAATTTCTATAGCAATGTTGGTTCATTTTATTTTTTTATATTTTTGTAGGTCCTGTGCTAGATAATTAAACGGTAGTTTTAACTCATTGTGGTGCCACTTATATGCAGAGACAAGCAGGAAAAGAGAGTTCCTTTTTACTTTTTTTTTGGGGGGGGGGGGGGGGGGGGCGGGGGTGGGGGTTGGGGGAGTTGTCGATGTCTGGTTTCATATTCACCATACTTTAAGTGAGGTCTTAGTGTATTGCTATTTAAAGCTTGTAACTGTTGATTCTTTTGCTGTTTTTAAATGCTTACATTAAATCTGTGATGAACTATCCATTTTTCTTTCAGTGATTGTTCATTTGTGTGTTTGTTTTTGTGTATGTTTTGTTTGGGGAACTATTCCCTCGTGGGCCCTGATATTATTGACATATTACAGTAAAACAAACCATGCAATTATCTACACAGATACAACAGACTGAGATGCTTGAGCTTTGTTGAATGAATTAACCTTGTGCATCCTGTAGCAGGAGAAGCCTGGCAGCACCCAGGTCAACCCCACTAAAATAGGTGCCAGGAAATCATGTGGGAGGTAACGGCGACCAGCATGATATTGAGCACATCACCCACCGATTGGAGGTGGGAGTCTCTGTGGCGAAGTGGTCAAGCCGTTTGACTCGTGCTCCGAAGGTTGTGGGCTCGATTCCGGGCCGCGCCCTTCGGTTTACGAGTTAAATGTTTCGGAGACTCCTGTGGGTCGTCGCTTAAAGCTACGGAGTTCGTGCTTTGTGCAACGCTTTCAGTGCTGCGGAAAGAGACCGAGCCATATGGGATAAAACCCGGTGCAATGAAGTCGACCCTGTCGACTTTTAAGCGACTTTTTACCCACCGATTGGTTTAAAAATAATGGGGCTGGCAGTATACAGGGTGTTTGTAAAATCTCACTACACTTTGTATGTAGAACAATTGTTTGTTGGAGAGTGTTTTCCATTTGCAAACGAAAAACATACGCTCCACCAAACAGCAGTTCTACATACAAAGTGTAGTGAGACTACAAACACATACTTTACTTTGTCTGTTTTGTTTTTGTTGCGCTGGCTCGCTTTGAACTCAAGCATAGTCCATAAACACTACTTCCAGTAGTGCTGGACTGAATTTTGCATGTGTATTAGCTTTCCCGTGTCCCTCGCCATCAGGTGAACCCATCCCAACTTCAGGGGTACTTTTAATTAATGCCCCCAATTCAAGATCGATAGGTCAACATTTTTAGTCCAACTGTCTGGTGTAGGAGTTGAACCCCTTACCTCGTCATCAGCACACCGGATGTTTAAGGACGCACGTTCTTATCCATTCGGCCATGCTGACCTGTGGATACTTTACTATCATATAGCAGGTCCTTTGCAGAAAGTTACTCTTATCATGACCCACTGGAAAGACTCTTGATCTTTCACTAGCTTCCGTGCCTAATACATTTGCCTGCTGTTCTCTCTAAACCACTGTGATGTGGCCAAATTATTTTAATTTCCAAGATCCTGGGAAGGTTAAACTGGTCAACAAACTCCCAAAGTTGCATGTGTCGGTCTAAAGTCAACAAACTCTCAAAGAAATTGCATGTGTCGGCCTAAAGGTGCAAATATTGCAGCATTGCTGTAAAAGACACAACGCATTTATGTCCGAACAAACATTTTGGGTGAACAAGAAGAAGAATTTCCAAGACATGCTACTGTTCAGAGACCAGTTTTCTTCAGTCTTCAATTCTTATTGAATGTTTGTTCTTCTTGATCCATGGTATCTAAGAATTGTTCTGTCCCCTTTAAGTTCAAAATCCTCAATTTTCTACTAGGGTATGTGTTAAATGATCCATGATTGGCATCTGTATACAGCCATAGAAAGATGCATCTTCTTCTTCTTCTTCTTCTTTCGTTCACTTGAAATATGTCTATAACTGCAATGTTGTCTCTTGTATGAATCTAACAGTCTTTTTTAGTTCACTCCCAGTCCATAGAGTTTATCTTCCATTGTTGTCTCTCTAGGCCAGAAGGTTCGCCTGGATATGTTGTAGTTTGGGCAGTCTTGGAGTATGTGCTCTGCTGTCTGCATGTTCTCAAAATGTTTACATTAATTTTGTTTGCTGTGTTGTGCCATAGATTTGTCATGCAATTTAACATCTGCATTGCAGTGAGGGGCCGGCTTCGTGGCTTAGAGGTTATGACTTTTCTCCGTAATCTCGTATACTCTCGTCAGGTAACGTGATGACGGTTCAAATCAGCAGTGGTTCGAATCGCATCGGTAACTTACGGAGTATGTGAGCCGGCCGCTCAGAAAGCAATGGAAAACTACTGAACGTAATCTTGCCAAGAGATCAACATACAGCTAGCTGAAAGATGCTGGTGTTGACAGCTAAGTCCTGTAAAAAGGATATGCTAAAAAAAAAAAAAATTGCAGTGAGGGGAAGTCATTAAGTAACAGAACTTGTATTATAAAGTTCATGGAAGGGCATGGACAATTTAAAATCTTATTTCAGAATACAAGCTAGATCTTAAGCAATACCCTATGTTGTGGCCGTTAGAATTGAGCAGTTTACGCATGCACAATAGCAATTACAAAATGTCTGCCCCACTATTGTCTTGCTCAGTGAAAAGAACAATGAGGCATTTTTTTGTGGTCAGAGAATAAGACACCTTCTGAAATCTAAGAAGAATGATGTTTCCATATGGTGATAATTGTTTGAGTTAGGAGAGTATGAATGAATAGTGTATGAATGGTAGAAACACGTAGTGAAAACACTAGTCTTTGGTTAAGAAAACTTTCAAGACGTAGGAATCCACTGAAGAGTAATTGAAACGCCGGGGACTTCTCTCAAAAGTACTAATGTTGCTGCATGACAACGCCCGTCCTCATACAGCTACGCATACAGTGGTTACAGTACATTTCTGAAATTTGAGGTTTTGAAACATCCAGCATACAGTCTAGGCTTGGCGCCATTGAATTTCATTTATTTGGACCCTTGAAAGAACATGTGTTCTGTGCGTGTTTCTTAACATCATTTTATTCAAATAAGGATGAACCTACGACAGGTCCAGCAAACCGGTAGGGAATTCTTCTTCTTCTTTTCGTTCATCCGGAGTGTTTTTTCAGATGTGATTGCGGTGTGCGTTAGGCACCCTTGGGTTGAAAACCCTTAAGTCACACATCCGGCTTCCGCTTGCATTTTTGACCAGGTTAGCAATCCTGGGAGACTCTCACTTTTGTGATACCGTCCACATCCCAGCTGGTCAAGTTCGAACAGTCGAGGACTTCGGTCATCCCTAAAGAGAAGGAAGGCACAGTCCATAGCATTTTCCGCCATCCTAGGTTGCTTCCATAGTTGCAGGGCCGACACATAGCGCCCTGATACTGGGCTCACCGAGGGAATGGTCACGTCATGCTCATGGCTGCTTTAATTCCTCACTTCAATATATTTGGCATTTCGTTCGCCCCGGGCCGTTCCCGCACAAACCAGACAGGTCTGCAGAAGGTATTCACTCAGCGAGTTTTCGCACATGTGCTTGTCGTTGCGCCCGTCAGAGCTGTTCCAGGCACGACAGACATTCGGAAAACTACCTAGTCAGAGCTGTTCCGAACAAGAGCGGCATTCGGAAACTAGGTAGTCAGAGCTGTTCCTAGCACGAGAGACATTCGGACGAGACATTTCACTCGGACGTAAATGCGTAGTGTCAATTTTTAGTTTGCCACCCGTAGGACGACACTTCCGACTTCCGGCGGGCATTTTTTAGTGAGGTTAGCCTTCCTCTGGTTTCGAGGCACGTTATACTGTTGTAATGTCATCCACATCTCAGCTGGTCAAGATAGAACGATCAACGATATCGCGGTCGGCCCTCAAGGGAAGGCAGGGGCAGACCATGGGCATTATCTCGCTATCCAAGGAGGCTTCCATAATTGCAGAGCCGGCACATATTGCTCTGAGACTGGGCTCACCCAAGGAGTTTCCACGTCCTGCTCATGGCTGCTTTAGTTCCTCACTTCCATGTGTTGGGCATCCCGCTTGCCACTGATCGCTCAAGCACACACCAGGAGCGGTCAGACTGCGAGCGACATCCACTCGGTAAGCTTTTGCTTGTGACTTCAGACCACGCAATAGGTTCGCTCGCCGTGCGTTCCATTTCTCGTTGTTGAGACGTTCTTCCACTTTTGTCTACACTCTCTATGAGTTAGATACAGTTTCCGTAACTATGTCCTTCGACTGGGGCACTTTTCTGACTTTTTTGTACTCGCTCACGAGGTAGGCTACATGTGCTGCCGGCTCAGCACCTTACCTTCGTGCAGCAGTGAACGAGAAACGGCCAGGCCCTCTCATCCGGGAATCCCTCATATCCCCCAGCTGAGAGCCTTCGAACATGTATCAGACTTGAGCATGTACTCCGGAATCGAACCCTGATTCCCCGTTACCCGTTACAAACATGGTAGGCATGTCACGTACCATCGACATTTGATAGGGCAGACATTTGAAAGATGCGTCGCCGGCACGTAAGGCCATGCGATCAGCACAAAGTTATCCAGAGTCACCAGTGGGAACGCCGCGCCCCGCGAAGGGCAACGACGATTGGTTTTGAACTAATAAAAGCGCTCTTTCCGCAAGGGTCGGAGCTTGGTAAGCATGTATTAGCTCTAGAATTGCCACAGTTATCCAAGTAGGATCGTGTCATCTAAGGAACCTCGACTGATTTAATGAGCCATTCGCGGTTTCACCGTGAGACAGTGTGAACTTAGACATGCATGGCTTAATCTTTGAGACAAGCATATGACTACTGGCAGGATCAACCAGATATCTATCGGACAGACGGACTATTCACGCACACGCAAGCCAAGAGTAGCATCGCTAAAGCGCGCCCTCCCGGTACAAGGTGATACATGCAAAACCACTGGACGCCTACCGACGAGCTTTCAAGCTACGCCGGCAGGACTGACCGAAAAAAAAAGCTATACCAGCTTACTGACTGCAGGCCCACTGCTCATCGAGAGAGAGTTTGCGCTTATCGAGACTTTGTCGAACGGTCGTACAAATTTTGCTCTTTTGCCCGCTCAAACCACGACCCTGGCTGCACGATGCGGTTACATTCTTGAAACGCCTGTCTCGCTAACTCACGTTGGCTGGGAAGATCCCATTTTGGTGCACCTCACACAGCCATCCGAGACAACGAACGCTAGACGCGGAACTGATCTAGCGAACCAGACCAGCCCCACAGTAGGGAATTTATTTGTTCAAGAACTATTTCTCGAGAATTATGGAGGAAATTGAAAGAAAAACGCAGCTCTATCAGCGTTCACGCCGGAAACGACACACCGAAGCGACATAACAACAAGCGACTAACGACGACTACTGCTAAATTTCGACATACTTCAAATAGAAAGGAGATTTTTGCAGCTTGGAATGTTACAGGTCTAGGACATAAGGAACCAGCTCTCGTAGAGTTCATGAAACAATCAAATATTCAACTATTAGGACTCGCAGACACTAGGAAAAAGGGGCAGAACACGAAAAGAACACACGAAGGTTACGTTATTATATGGAGTGGCGTCGATCAGCGAGCTACAGCTAAACATGGAGTGGGTTTTTTGTTACATCCAGACAAAGCGAAAGCTATTATCAACACTAAATTTATATCAGAAAGGATAATACTAGTACAGATCAAAGAAGGAAATAGAACAACAACTTTTATACAAACATACGCCCCATGTAATGACATTTACAGCGACGAAGACAAAGACGAATATTTTGATAAACTTGCAGACACGTTAAATAATGTCAAGGAGACAGATGAACTAGTACTAGTTGTGATGGGTGATTTTAACGGACGAATAGGCACACGAAGAACACCGTGGGAGGATTGCATGAGGCCATTCAGCGACACAGAGACTGATTGTAACAGCAATGGTCAACATCTACTCAACATATGTTCGGAACATGGACTAATAATAGCAAACAGTTTTTTTTTTTCAACATCGTCGTAGCCACACCAAAACCTGGTATAAATGGAGTGACTTAGACCAAGCATCTCAAATTGACTTTATTCTAATTAGGAAATCAGACAGAAGGCTACTATTAGATTCAAGAGCACTCCCAAATACAGATGTTGATACTGATCACAAACCAGTCATAATTAAAAAGATTTCACCACACAGGAAAATAAGAAACAAAAAGGTAACAATACATGTCATCAATTATAGGAGACTGCAGGAAAATACGGTTAAAGACGAATTCGGTCAAGAAATCCAAAACCTACATAAGAACATCCCTGATGACCACTCAAGCGTAGATAAGGAATGGACATGTTTCAAGGCTGCCATGCTCGACACACTGAAAAATAAATGTGGAACAAAGAGAGTAGGGCAGGACAAATGATTAAGAACAGCCTGGTGGAACAACGAAGTTAAAGATAGCATACTCAAAAAGAAGGTAGCATTCAAAAAGTGGATCACAACTAAATCTGAACAGGACTATATTACGTATAGAATAGCAAGACGTAATGCCAAACGAACAATTAGAGCATCTAGAGATGAATCCTGGAGAATATACGGTGAACAGATGGCGACCCTGAGCAAAGACTGCCCAAGAGAATTTTATAAACGTGTCACCACAATGAGAAACAGAGATGCATGTTACAACCCAACCACCATCATAAACAGCAAAAGAGGTATACCGATATTTAATCCACAATAAAGACTAGCAAGGTGGGCAGAATACTTTCAAGAACTACTTAACCCCACACATAACATAGAAAACCTCACTTTTGTGCCTAAATGCCAGGGACAGCAAGAACCAAATTTCATACCTGCAGAAGTCAAAGCAGTTATACAGAAAAGTCCTAAAAACAAATCACCAGGTCCAGATGGAATAACCACAGAAGCTATTCAGGCCTGTGGGGAAACATGAGTTAAATAGCTAACAAGACTTTTTAACATAGCATGGGAAGAAAGAAAAGTCCCAGATGATTGGCAACAGGCAATAATAGTACCAATATGGAAAAAGAAAGGCAATATGAGAGAGTGCGAAACATACAGAGGTATATCACTCCTGAGCCATATAGGGAAAATGTATGCAAAACTTTTGGAACAAAGAGCTAGACCAATAGTTGAACAACAGTTAAGCAAAGCACAATTCGGTTTTCGGAAAGGTAAAAGTTGCACTGATGCATTATTTACACTTAGACAAATTTGTGAAAAAACTATCGAATATAGTGACCAGCAGAATATTGTGTTTGTGGATCAGGAAAAGGCTTTCGATAGAGTAGACAGATACAAATTATGGACCATTCTTGAAGACTATGGGATAGAAGGGAAACTGCTAGAAAACATCATAGCCATGTACCACTCGAGCCAAAGTGCAGTAAGAACACAAGAAGGTATATCAGATATGTTCACAGTCAATACAGGAGTGAGACAATATCTACATGGACAGAATTTCCAAAGAAGCAAGTCTCGACAGAACAGATTCAGAAAATTTAGAAATCTTTACTCCAGATGAAACAACTGACTCACAAGGAATAAATGAACTTCTATTTGCAGACGATCAGTGCCTGTTTTACAGCGATGAGGGCAGACTACAAAATCATATTACTAATCTGAGTTCAACCTGCAGCAGATACAATATGAGTATAAACACAGCCAAAACCGAAGTAATGCAAGTTAGCAGATCGCCAGGCCCACTAAGTATACAGATAAATAACACACCTCTGAAACAAGTTAAGAATTCAAATACCTTGGAAGTATGATCACAGAAGATGGCAGATTGGACAGAGAAATTGAAATCAGATGTCAAAAACATATCAACTATCACCCTTACTGAAGCATCCAAACATACCCATGTCCGCAAAACGACAGATAATAAACAGCATATTCACACCAACCCTATGCTATCAATCTCAAACCTGGACTTTATCCAAATTACACCTTCGCAAAATCAACACCTGCGAAATGAGATGCCTGAGGAGAGCTGCCAACTTAACAATCCGAGACCGAGTAAGAAATGCTACTATCAGACAGACTGTGGGATCAACACCTTGTGCCACATTTATTGAAAGACAGAAGATCAAGTGGTTTGGCCATGTCGTTAGAATGCAACATCAGCAACTACCATCACTGGCCTTACATCAAAGATCATCTGCGACGAGACCACGAGGACGTCCAAGAAGAAAATGGATTGACGACATCAGAGACATTGTACAACCACACGGAATGACACTATCCAGTGCCGTCCACCGGGCGCTGGAACGCAAATTATTCCTCTCCACGACGCTTGACGGCAGAAGTGGAAGATGATGATGATGATGATGATGAAAGAACATTTATGAGGTTTACAGATGACGAGATAATGAAGGCAGTCCAAACTGATTTACAGCCACACCTAACATCTTGTTCCAAGAAGGCATAAACAAACTAGTGGACCAGGTTGCCAGGCAGGGGGACTGTGTTGAGAAATAACACACATACAATTTCTGGTTCGCACCAATTTAACAAAGTTGTTCGTAAAATTTTTGTTATTTAATTTCCTCTTGTGCATTCAGTCTCCAACCTCTTTTGAACAGACCTCATTGTAAGATAGTATAAAAGGAGTAAATTGGTCAGTTTTAATCCAGCCGCCTTAACTTTCCCATATCTCTGGTTGTTTGGTACCCATTTGGAAAAATGAGTCAACCCTAGAGGTTCACTGGTCAGACGAAAAACTTCAAAAAAATTCAGCCTTACCTCTGTATTGTATAGAACATTTTTTTAATGTTACAGGTTAATATTAAAAGTTACAGACCCTATTCCCATTATATATTTTCAAACTTCCTTATGATGTCACCGTGTTAGTCTGCACTGTGATGTCACATGCTGAACACTCTTGACATCCTTTACAACAATATTGACAGGTTACAAGATAATGTCATGGTTATTGTAATTTCTATCACACTGTTAAGGTTTTCATTTGAATCCCCCTCGTATGTTGCATACTGGGGATGTGGTGCTAGACCTATTATTTAAGACCGGTCGGCACTTCATGGGTGATGTCATCTATGTCATTCCCATTGTCTTTAACTTCCCAGAAAATGATCAGTTACAATATTTGTGAGGCTGGGCCGACCTCAGAATCGCATGGTCATATTTTAAAAATTCAACCCCCTAAAGATTTGAACTCTGGACCATAGAGTCATAGAGTGCACTAACTACTGCGCTACCTCTGTTCCTGTTAATTTGATTAATACAGGTTTGATTGAAACATGGCAATTGTCACAATACTAAGATTACAGAATGTCAAATCTTTGTAAACATCAAAGGGTTTATTATTTTCTTAGATTATGCATTGGTAAAAGACATCCTTGAAGTTAAACAAGAAAACTGGAATGTGAAAATGTAGTTTCTTGTTTTTCCCCTCCAAAATGATGTTTTCGCTGGAAAGGTGCAGAATGCTCAAATGACCTGCGCATAACTTAATGCAGAAATAGTACTGTGTCCCGTTCTTCTTCTAATCAGTTCTAATTTATTTACAAATTCAGCTGTGATTGATCTGGGGAAGATAAATTTAAAAATTCAAACCAGTGTTTTCCCATAGAGAATTTAAATAATGAAGGCACAAACAAAAGGCTGCATAATTTATTGCCTTGCATATTTTGCTGCAACTCATCTGGTGCATACTGCAAAAGTCACACACACAATATAAAATAAAGCAAAACATTGAATCCTTCAAGCTGAAATATACAACACACATATCCCAACAGTAATTTTAAGCTAGTGTGTCGTTTTGTTTACACGGCAATGGTTTGGCCATATTAATCTCAACTTCTTAAGGGCACCTTGACATTTATCTATTTTGTGTGTTGATCAACACGTGAAATTAATTATCTCTATCAATAACATGACTGAATTTCAGTAGGATAGATGGACAGAATGATAAACAACGAATCTTCTGGTAACCCTGTAAAACCTACAGACAGAAAATTACCCACTTCCTCAATAGCACACCAACTATTTTGGGATCGATTCAGGTTCATAAAATGGATACTAAGTAATTTTCAGAATTTCTTAGAAAGGAAGGAACACGCCACATTATAAATAACTCAAGTGTCGTATTCAGTGAAGGCTGACTGAATTGTACTAGGGGTGTTCATTTGAAACCCGTCCCAGTGGCTTTATTACAAAAGCATGAAAGAAACATTAATAGGTATGGTAGAATTAAACAAAGCATTCATTTTGAATGAATTATGCACCATGGGTTGGTCAGAAGAAGTCGCTGTAGGCATTCAGGCAAGCATCCCATTGCTTAGGTAGACGGCGAATGCCGTCCGCAAAAAAGGATTGTGATTGCTCACTGAACCAAGTGTTTCATAACATCTGCATTTGTGTGAAATCGTTGCTCCTTGAGAGCTTTGTTTAGAGGTCCGAACAAATGAAAATCAATGGTGACAAATCAGGACTATAGGCTGGATGTTGCAGAATTTCCCACTTCTTCCTTGCTAATGCTTCCAGCACAATCTTTGCGACATGCGGACGAGCATTATCGTGCAACAAAATCACACCGCGAGAAAGCATGCCGGGTCGTTTATTCTTGATGGCTTTTTGCAGCTTGTCTAGTGTTTGCAAGTAGTGGGTAGAGTTGATGTTGACACCAGGTTCTTTAAAGTCGGCCAACAATAGCACTTCATGGTCAAAAAATGCGCTCAGCATAATCTTACCAGCGGAAACCTGTAACTTTAAGTTTTTGGCTTTTGGTGATCCAGCATGCTTCCATTGCATGCTCTCTCTTTTGCTGCTTGGCTCAAAGTGGTGACACCCTGATTCATCACCTGCCACTATGCGGAAGAGAAATGCATCACCCTCCACTCTGTAATGCAGCAAATGGTTCAAACACCATCCCATGCGTTCCTCTTTTTGGTGGTCGGTCAACATGCGTGGTACCCACTGTGAACACACCTTCCGATATTGCAGTTTCTTACAAACGACCTTTTGGATTGTCCCAATTGACACATCAAATTCTATCGCCAGCGAACGTATGCTTCGACAACGATTCATCTGTACTGCTGCATCAATTTTGGCTATGGTTTTTTCTGTTGCAACAATATGCACTTGACCCAGACGTCAAAGATCTGTCGTGAACTGACGTCCTTTCCGAAACATTCGTGCCCAGTCTGTCACTGTTGTCTTCGACACACATTTGTTACTGTACGCTGCCTGCATTCTTCGATGAATGTCCACTGGTCGACATCCTTCAAATGAAAGAAACTGAATCACCACTCTTTGAGCTTCTTTGACAGATTTTGGATCAACCCGGCCATTTTCTCAACGGTCAGAAACAGAACCTATGCATCATGGGAGGATAAGCACTTGCTCTTTTATTCATGTGTCAGTACTTATCACATGACTTTGACATGATCATGTTCAACGTACGCAATTACGCACGGTGCGACACGAACGGATTTCAAATAAACGTTCCTTATATTTTCAACACTTTATATCTGTAGCTTTGATTGTACAATCCGTCAGACTCCTGTTCGTCAATCTGTTGATATTATCTTCCTACTTGTATTGTTGACTACGTCTTGCTAACCTGCCTTCAACAGTTCTCCCAATATTGTTTTTATGAAAGCCATAAAATTGCTGTCCATGGGATATACAGCCGGCTCCCTGACATAGGTGTTAAGGACGTTGTTCGTAATCTGTATACTCTCGTACAAAATACATCTGCGTGAGATTCGGCAGCAGCTGAAAAAATGCTGGTGT
This sequence comes from Cepaea nemoralis, assembly GCA_014155875.1. Classification (NCBI taxonomy): domain Eukaryota; kingdom Metazoa; phylum Mollusca; class Gastropoda; order Stylommatophora; family Helicidae; genus Cepaea; species Cepaea nemoralis. The sequence goes on from JACEFZ010023928.1 coordinate 31,349, forward strand.
TTACTGCAATGTCCTATCAAGGATATGCGGGGGGGGGGGGGGGGACACGGGATATAAATGGGGAAGTACCTATCTCTTTTACGGTGGCCAGCATATTCCCATTTGTGACCTGAATACACCACAGGACGTTGCAGTCAACACCGGCATTTTTCAGCTGCTGTTGATGTACTAGGCAAGTTGTTACCTTCAGTAGTTTGCCATTGCTTTCTGAACGACCGGCTCATATACCCCCGTAAGTTACCAGCGCGGTGGGAACCGCTGCCGATTCTCGCAGCTGCTGCCCCCCCCCCTCCTTACCTCCAACTACGTGGAAATACGGGATTACGAACAATGTCGTTAATGTCAAGTACATGTTTAAAGTTATATAGAGGTGCTGGTTATGAGAGTAAATAATTATTCAGAACTTAAAACCCGCGGCAGTTATAAACAGAATGAGAACTAATAAACTACAAACATTTACGAAGTGATGACTGCGCAGAATAGTGGGAATAAAATTGTATGATATCATCAATGTAGATAGAGCTCATGGGAAGCACTAAACAAATTTTAGTGTACCAAGATGAAAGAAAAAGAGGCTGACACTGGATAACCCCCCCCCCCCCCCCCCCCCCCCCCCCAATTGAGAAAACCTGAGAATAGTATAATTACACACACTCTTGTCTGGAACACACAAGGCAAACGAAATAACGGAAGATCTAAAAAAAAACAAAAAACGAAGAAGAAAATGACAGAGATGAATAATACTGAGAGAGCCTGGGAGAAGCTGCGGGAGATAGCAAAAGATAACAGGGCTTGGTGTGGTTTGCTTGAGGGCCTATGTCTCAATGGTGGATAAAGGGCAGAAGAAGAAGAGTAGTGGCGATGGTCGGAGTCTTTCCATCGGGTCTTGGTGAGAGTGACACTGCAAAATCTACAGATTATGACTGTCTATGGAGCACTACACCTGTAAATTCGCTCAGGTGAATCCTCAAAATAAATTACAAGGATATTGTAGCAAAGATACAAATCTCTGTAAAGGAAAAGAACGCGCGATCTTACTTCTTGGAGATGATGTGAGGGTCGTGAACTGATTGGAGAAATCAGACGTAGAGAGTCACAGTTTTTGGACGCGTTGTGACAAGAGGTGGATTGGAGGTTTTGGTGGGGGGTGGCAAGATTGAGTGGAGGGGAGCAGGGGGAGGGCGGAGAGATAAATACCTAAATGGCTTGGTCAAGTGGTATGTCAAGACAAGAACACACAGCTAATCCACGACTCTGGTGATCGTGTGATAAGGCACAATACCGCCCATGCTTATCGGCATGGCACATGATAATGATGAAGTTGTTTGTGTTATGCTCGAATAAACAAAAAGGCATCTACAATGAACATGAGGAAGGCTGTAATACATGTCAACAGATAAAATCATGCAAATAACAAACAGCAGTCAGAGTACCACAAGAACCATGAATAAAACGTATTGCAGTCAAAGTTAATTGTTAAGATGGAGCTTAAATTTATCTAAATTTTATCTGAAATAGAAATAGCAGAATCTCTCTCTCTCTCTCTCTCTCTCTCTCTCTCTCTCTCTCTCTCTCTCTCTCTCTCTCTCTCTCTCTCTCTCTCTCTCTGTGTGTGTGTATGTGTGTGTGTGTGTGTGTGTGTGTGTGTGTGTGTGTGTGTGTGTGTGTAAGGCTGAGCAGGATATAGCATTTCTGTTTGGCGTAAAATAAAATGTAAACGTGTTTTCTCGACATCTAAGACACCCCCCCCCCCCCTCCCGAATTACACCTGTAAGAGTAATAAAGATCAAAATAGTAGTACTGCTGCCGCCTGGTGGGTAATGACTAATGAAACGCTGAATAAACTGACAGAAACAAATGCTGAAGTACTGAAATGTACAGGTTCCAAATGTTGCTGTTATGTAGCCGGGGGCGAAGTTGGGGTGAGCGCCTAACCTTGCATAAGTACCCAAATGGCTCGTGAATCCATCACTACTGCAGCAAAAATCCAACTCCTGGCCTTCTCGTGGCGGATCTGTTGTAACTAACAGGAGAAGGAACAGCGGCGAGTCACTGGTGCCGAGAAATAACCAGAACGCTCAATATGTGAATGCACGTACATGCATGCGCAGACACGTGTGTGCGTGCCTACACACCTAAACTCGAGTGAGACCACAGTCTGCTCAAGCAAAGGAAAGGTGCTGAAGACGAAGGCAACCAGCCAGGAGGCATATCACAGAAATCAGGATATCACGCGATGAAATATGTCGACTACTGCTAAATGTTATGGTGCTCGCCCTGCTTTGGACCCTCAGGCAAGTGCAGTGCCGGGCACTATGCCTCTAAAGGGTCCAACCACAGCTACTGGAGGTCCTTCTCAAATGTCCTGCGGGGTCAGGGGACCTGAGAATAGAGCGTCTGGCCATACCAAACAAAGACTAAAACTAATGCACTTGAATGGGGAGGGAGTCAGCAACAACAACAACAACAAAAATAGAACTAGAAGACATCTTGGACCAAGAAAAAGGAAGCATATGTTGCTTCAAAGGGCCAAACTGCAGGCCATGACGGAAAAGCTGACAGGAGAAAATAGAGTAATTGAACTTTGAAAGAGACACAAGGAAGTTGTGGAAGCTAATACAACAACTTAACGATGAGGGCACATGGAGAAACTCAAAAATTGCACTAACATAGAGACGGAAACATCTTAGCAGGAATGCATGCAGCTAACCATTTTGCGGACTCATTCGCACAAGATAACAATATCGAAATTAGCCCAGAGACACAACAAGAGATTCAAGAGAAATGGCAACATACAGGACAAAATGAAACAGTACATGAGGTTCTGGAGGCACCCATCACAATCAGCGATCTGGAACTAGCCATATTAAAACTGAAAATGAGAAAGTCACCAGGAGCTGATGGTATCTCCAATTAAATTATTAGGAACCTAGGAACAGAGGCCAAAGCCAAGCTATTGCAGATCTTCAATAACAGCTGGACCTTAGGCAGTGTTCCACAAGCCTGGAGAGAAGTAATTATGATACCCCTCTTAAAGTCAGGGAAAGATAGTTCCATTGCCTCCAGCTACAGACCAATTAGCTTCACCAGCTGTCTCTGCAAAACAATGGAGCGCAACATCAATCACAGACTGCAGTGGTACATTGAAAGTGAAAACATACTTGTGCCACAGCAGGGTGGGTTTAGGCAGTGCTACTCTACGGAAAATCAGACAACCTACCTCTCTCAAGAAATTGAGGATGCATTCCAAGAGAAGAAACTGGTGTTTGCTGTATGGATAGATCTGAAGAAAGCCTTTAACAAAGTCTGGAAAGAAGGCCTGATGAATAAACTGAGAAACTATAAAGTGAATGAAAGAATGTACCAATGGCTGAAAGCATACCTGCACAACAGAAGAGCCCGAGTATAGATAGATGGACTCAAGAGCAAGAAAGTACTACTGCGTCATGGTGTTCCCCAGGGCGGAGTCTTGTCCCCCATACTTTTTCTAATCTTCATCAACGATATTGTTGCTAATCTACCGCATAAAATTAAAGCGGCAATGTACGCCGATGACCTGGTTCTATGGAGCCAAATGAACATGCATCAGTGGCCACCGGATTACTACAAAGAGCTGTAGATACATGTGTTGCATGGGCAAATAGATGGTGTGTCAGCATAAACACTGACACTTGCAGCACCACTCTATTTACCCTCTCTCCGAAACAAAAGGCAGGGATCATCCAGATAAATGGAACACCCCTAAGAGAAGATAAAGAACCAACATACCTTGGAGTAACATTTGATGGCAGGCTGACATGGAGAAAGCACATCAACAAAGCAGTAGCAAAAGCCAGAAGGAAAATAGCCATCCTGAGAAAACTAAGTGGAACCACATGGGGAGCCAGTGGGAAAATACTTAGCAAAGTTTATCAACAGAGCATACGACCACACCTGGAATACGGGTCAACTGCGTGGTGTTCAGCATCAAAATCCACACTACAAGAGCTGGACAAGGTGCAAAATCAAGCACTTAGAGTCACCACAGGAGGGATGAGATCAACCCCTAAAGTGGAGATGGAGAAGATGGGGAGGACACAAGCTCTGAGAGAGCGCAGAGATACGAAAACGCTAATACAAGCAGAAAAGTTCCTCAGCTTGCCAAGTCACCCTATGAAGAACAGATTTGAAAACTTAGCTATGGGGCGGTTGAAAAGAAGCAGTTTTATCCACCAGGCCAAACGACTCTGCAGAGAAACCACCGATCTGCCCACAGTTGGTATCTCCCTGAAAACTATTCCAGAGCGAACTCTATGGAAAGATGAACATAGACTATCACTACAAAACCAGACAAAAGTTAGAGGAATATTTGACAAGTAAAAACAGAACAGTGTACAGCGCAGAACAGCCACTCTCAGCTTCCTTAATGAAGAATACCCACAGGACCCCTAGATCCGAGTCTACACAGATGGGTCAGCACAAAATGCTGTCCGAAATGGAGGAGCAGGAGTGTACATAGAATACCCAAATAATACTAGGGACACGACCAGAGCACCAACAGGAAAGTACTGCCATAACTACGATGCTGTAATTGAGGCAATCAAGACAGCAACAGAGAAATTACTAAATACCAGCCATGGTACATAAACTGTGGTGCTATTGACAGATGCAAAAGCTGTACTCGATGCGCTACTGTCTGGGAAATTGCCAGTACTAAGGTCACTACTTTCTGAACTTAGCAGTCAACATATAGTCACCATACAGTGGATACCATCCCACTGTGGAATACCCGGAAACGACAGGGCTGAGCGATTGGCTAAGGAAGGAGCAAAAGAAGAACAGCATGGTGTGCCTGTTACATACCACCAATAGAAAAGAATGATCAAATCAGTCAAAAAACCACCAAAACCTGCTCACGATGACTACCACATTATGGACAGACCAGAACAAGTCATTATTCTGCGCCTCAGAACAGGACACAATAGATTACGCAACCACATGTGTACAACATTCAAGATTGGTGAAACAGCCATGTGCACATGTGGATTGTCGTCGCAGACAGCAGCGCACATACTCCAAGACTGCCCAAAATACAATATTGCAAGGCAAACCTTCTGGCCTAGAGAGACAACAGTGGAAGATAAACTCTATAGACCGCTGAGTGAACTAAAAAGGACAGTTAAATTCATACAAGAGACAACATTGCAATTATAGGCGTATTTCAAGCGAAAGAAAGAAGAAGGCGAATTGAAATGTACACCTGTTACAACAAAGACAAATGAAATGCATGAGGCATATTAATAGAAAAGATGGAATAATGAAATTAGTCTAGACAACTGAAACAGAACAATTTACGTTGAAGTTGATAGTTTAAAGCTGGGCGACAAATAATAATTTGAGCAATACCAACTTCATCAAAATATCAGATAACAGAGAGGAATGAAGAGTCGTATTCACGAACGTCTGCTCCAGGTCAGACATCCGAAGAAGAAGACGAATTATGACTAGCGAAAATAAATAATTTTGAATAGCTACCTCCTAGATTCAATTAATCAGGTGCCGTCTCCACAATGAAGGTTGGCTGTAATAAATCTCCAACACTGTTTGTCTCTCCGTCTGATTGTACATTCTTTCAGATTACTGTTGGTAGGCCATCTCTTGATGTTATCTTCTCACTTGAATCGTTGTCTACTTCTTGCTCTCGTGCCTTCAACCTCCCCCCTCCCTCCCCCCGCAGTATGGTTTTAATAAGAGTAGTATGTCTTTTAACATGGCCGAAATATTTCACATGCCTCTTTTTTATTTCTTTCATAACCCTCTTTTCATTCCCAGTTTTTCTAGAACCTCTGTATTTGGTTGTTTTTTTTTTCTTCTTCTTCATTAAATACGACATATTCTTCTATATATCCACATCTCCAGGGCCTCTATTGGACTTTTTAATTGCTTATTCAAAGCCAAGGCTTCTGCGCCATATAACAGTGTGGAATATACATTCAACCTCCTACGTTGTAAGAGAACAAAATTATAAATGATGACCTCAGAAATAAATAGTGCTACACTCTTCACTAAATGTAACAAATACATTTGTTCACATGTGTTGCCGGGGCCCATAAAGGAAGCAAAAAATAGTAACACTGTAAACTACCATGTATGTAGTAAGAGGCGACCAAGGAGGATTGGTCTGAGACTGGCTGCCTCGTCCTGTAGCAAACTGTAATCTAAGCAGTTAAGAATACGTCAACAAAGGGCTTGGTGTGAGTTCGTTTAGAATCCTATGCTTCATTAGGAGATGAAAAGAAGAAGATGAAAAAGGGGAAGGGTGGAGAAGAAGAAAAAGGAACAAGAGGAGGGCAGAAAAGAGGAATAAGAAGAATAAAATGGTCAGAATAAGACATACATAAGTCCAATCAGTTACAAGTGTGTGCTTGCAGGCGAAGAAGCTCTGGCTGAGGAGCTACAATAAGACCAAAAATCAGATAGATAGATGAGTCTATACAAACACAAACTCCGCGCAGTTAATCGACACATTTGCTCTAGATCAGTGTTTCCCAACCTTTTTTGTGATATGCCCCACCTAAGCCTTTCTAAAATGCTTATTCCCCCCCCCCCCCCCCAACATATGCATCATTTTTAATATTCAAAATTGAAATGTTCACTAAAGAAACTTGAATTTTTTTTTAGAAGGGCTCACGGTTCCCAGAGGGGCCAGAGCCGCCCCCCCCCCCCCCCCCCAGGTCCCGCGTGTGTTGGGTGAATTTTTTTTTTTTTTTTTTGGTTTGGCGGTTACCCCAGACAAACTCTCAGAAACCACTGAACATCTCAAACGAACCCTTAGTTTGTAATTCATGCCGGAATAGACGTATATAAAATCTTGATCGCCGAAGAAGGGGAGAGGACGACGATAACGAAGAAGAACAAAAAGAAGAAGAAACGGGTAATATTATATAGATACCAGGATCAAAGGTAGTAATAGTTTGATACGCAATTCTCGAGTATTGATTTGCACTCAAAGATGTAAACGAAATAAACATGGATCAGTATATACACTTTTTTTTTTTTTGCATATTCTATTTACAGGACATCGCTGTCAACACCAGAATTTTACTGCTTTTGTTGACTTGGCAAGTTTTACGTTCAGTAATTTGCCATTGCTTTCTGAACGACCGGCTCCCGTGCCAACACGTTAAACCCCCATCGCGACACGGTCTGCTTCCAAATCGGTTGCCGCACACGGGGTTAGCGGCTCATGAATCACATTCGCAAGACCTTAGCCACGGAGTCTGGCAGTGAATACACTAGATCAGTGGTTCTCAAACGGTGGGGAATTTTCCCCCAGGGGGGAATTTTAGGGTTTCTGGGGGGGGGGGGGGGGGGGGGGAATTAAGATTATGTCAAGATCGCGTTAATACAAGAACCGATTACTTGATATTGTTTGTCCCTTCATAATGTACGGTTCTGTACGTCTCACCCTTCTAAAATTCATTTTATAAAGTAAGTAGACCCACAAATCACGTTTTATGTGGACGTCTAGACTTGTTTTAGTATGTGCTATTAAATTTAGCTTCCATTATTACATATACTGTGTAGGGGCGGGGGCGGAATTTTTAGGTAGTAAATACGAAAGCGGGGAATGACGTTCTGAAAATATGGTGAAGGGGAGGGGGCACGGGCCAAAACAGGTTGAGAATCACTGCACTAGATAATACAAAAATTGAAAGCTGTAAACATGGCGAGGCGTCGCTTGCAATTGGGGAGGGGGGGGGGGGTGGCGGCAGGTTCGAATCTAAATGTACATATAACTTTCAACGTGTATATTGTCTAGTGTACCCTATCATATCTGCTTATATCCTTTAACTGTTTGGGTGCCTGTCAATACATGTTATTATATTGATCGTGCATTTTCAATACATATTTCCTGTGCGAGATACGGTGAATCACGGGCCATTTTGCAGTCACTAAAGAATAAAAATGGAGCTCAAGAGATACAGACACATTCTTAGAATATCGTGGACCAAGAAGAAGAAACATATTGAGATTCTACAAGATCTGAAAGTTGAGGAAAAGTGGCTTATAAACAGTAGTATAATGTTTCGGAAATTAAAATACTCTGGCCACACTGGCTTATATAGAACAGTGACGGGAGATTGGTTCATGAAAGAAGAGACACGCGTTGACCGACACGAAGATGGACATTGCAGACACCTCGAGCATGAAGCGGGAGATATGGCAAGAGTTCTAACGGATTTTCGGTATACCGTAAAAAGAGCGACGCTCTGCAAAGGACCTGCTACTTTATGAATTTGAATGGCCTCAAGTCCCAACAAGGATTCCACAATAACTGATATTTCTTTGTATTAGTAGAGTGTGTGACCTACTTTACTCTTTTAATACTCGAACTTACTACATCATCATCATCATCCTCTTCCAATTTTGCCGTCAAGCGCCGTGCGGAGGATTAGATGACGTTCCAGTGTCCTAAGTGCCTATTTATTCTGTGTGATTGTACAATGTCTTTGATGTCTTTAATTTATTCTCGGACGCTCTCTTGCTCTCGTATCAGTCATCTGTTGTGTATCTGTTGTGTGCCTGTAACTGATGGTGTTGCATTCTAACGAGATGGCCAAACCATCTGATCTACGGTGTTTCAATGTATATAACACAAGTTGTTGAACCCACTGACATCATTTCTTACTCGGTCGCGCTCTTCTTCCAATTTTCACTATAATTCTTGAGTCTCATCTCATCTCATCTCATATCATCTCATCATTTTGCTCTTGTACCTTGAGTAATAATAATAATAATAATAATAATAATAATAATAATTAATAATAATAATAATAATAATAATAATAATAATAATAATAATAATAATAATAATAATAATAATAATAATAATACTTGAACAAAAAATTCCCTGCCGGTTTGCTGTACCTATCGCAAGTCCATCCTTATTTGAACACTTTGATATTATAAAACACACACGAAATACATATTTGCTTACTGTGTAGTTTTGGAAAATGCCGCTGCTCTCTTCGCCTGGGCTTATGGGGAGGAAAAACACACCTTTCATCATTTTCAACGTGGGGACTACACGCTCCGAGGACATCGCTAACCATTTCTTCTTTATAGCGTTCCAAATGGGCTCGTTGTTTCCGGCACCAGTCTTGTTCTTTCGTCCTCTCAATCTCACATCCCGTATCGTGAAAGTCGTGAGGGAAATCAGCAGCACATCGACGTTGTGTTCCACAAACTAATGAGCACATGACTATATATGCCTAGCTAATCCTTAGCTGGCTCTCAGCTTGAGACGTACATAATTAATAATGCAATTTGTAGTCTTGGTTATTAAACATCTCCTTGGTAACCACGAAGGAAAGTTTTTTTAATAAACCGGATAACATAATAGGGCTCTTTCTTTCGTTTCCTTCCCAAGGGAAATTTTGTTTCAACAACATGATCAAGACGGGCGTGACCGATAATACTTCTTCACATCTTTTGAACTTTCAGAGATCATGTCGTTTATGTCAAAACGAATGCTCGAAAAGGTTTGTCAGCAATGAGAGTCATGGCGACTACCAATATCGAGCAAAGACTGCTAATACTTCTGTTCCAAGGACTGGTGCTTTCACCCATCGAGTATGCCCTGGACACCCTTACTGTCAGCCCTACACAGATTGGAAGAACTAACTAACTAACTAACTAACTAACTAACTAACTATTTTTCTTTCCACCACGGTACACACATTATTTCGAAAAAAATATATATATATATTTTAGGTACAATGGTAAGATAAACTTTGAGAATATGTCTCTTGCCTTTTTTTTTTCGAGTGGAATATTCACACACAATTGCATGCTAAGTTATTCATTGAGCTTGATCCAGAAGGTTGCATTAAGTTTCACGCCCAGGCATTGCATTCAAACCAAGTGGTGTCGACAATTGCAATTCGTAAGGTTGCATTTTACCAGGACAATCAGCTTTTGTTGACAATGAAAGAAGAGCGGGAGTTGTTGAGTTGAGTTGAGGTAAGAACCGACATCACTGCACTCAGTACATTCCCATACGTGCTCCGAACTCGTTCAACAGCCAGCGAAGAGTCATACTACTAATCGTTCCCACCGCTATCTGATTAAACGTTCTCCTGGTCTTCCCTCTCACTTTTGAGATTCTTCCAAAACCCCTGCCGATCCCCCGCAATCTCATTCTTTCCACATATGGGTTCTCAATCTGTTCCTCCGCCTTCTCCACCTGGTCCCACAAGCGCACGACCACCTCCCCCTTGTCCATAGGCAAACTACCACCAAGAGGTGCATTCCCTGCTAGCCTATCAGCCTGTTCATTCCCCCGTACCCCCGCATGGCCAGGGCAAAATATCCATACAATTCTCACAATCTGTGACCTCTGAAGCGACGAGAGCCATTCCACACGAAACATTCCTTTCTCCACCTTACTAAGCATACTCTTTGAATCCGTAATGAATACAACGTGTGTTGCAGTAGTCTCCTCTAGCCACCGGAATGCCGCTGTTACTGCCTCCACCTCCATTCTCATGCTGGAGGTCGTAGTCTCATATGCCAGACTCTCCTTTTTCAAGACTCGTCCATTAGCCTTTGCAATAAAGCCCCAGCCACTACGTCTGTTTCTCACCACTGACCCATCGGTGTAGATGACTATGTCACCTTGATGTGTGTTGCTCTGGATCAGCTGTTGCACTTCAAACTCAGTGCGGCCCGCTGCCCATTCTCTGCACTCACGACCCAGTGTTATTATTACATTGTGCCAGTCCGTCATGTCTTCCGGAACTTCAACCCACTCTCTTTCACGATTGATGGTCTCTAGATCACACACCTGACTTATAGAAAGTTCTGCCTGTGCCATCCAGGACCTGCCTCGTCTTAGTCTATGACCCTTGACCATATCCATTGCTGCATGCAGCGGGTGATCCCTGTCTGCGGCAACTCTCAGGTACCATTTGGCCTGAAGGACCCTATGCCTATCCGTCATTGTTGGTAGCGCCAGGATATGCCTCATGCATATAATTGGTGTGTCCTTTGTGCACCCCAGGATTAACCGCATGGCAGCATTCTGTATGCGCTCCAACCTTTCAAGCTGGCTCTTTGATACTGTCAGCAGCCCCAAACCATACTCAATGACAGAAATTATTAACTGCTGAAAGAGCCTGTACAGCATCCTCTGATCTACCCCGGTTGCTGCCATAGCCCTCAATGCATTAAGTCCCCTACCAGCCTTCACCACCAAAGCCTCCACATGATCCTTAAAAGACAAACACCTGTCAAAGGTGATACCCAAGTACTTCAATTTACTCTCTCGACTAAGAGGACATCCATTCAACATAATACCTGGGACATCTGCCTTGACGATCCGGTTATCCAGGGAGTACCACACAACCGATGCCTTGTCTGGGTGTATAATGGCCCCTGCGTCCCTGCACCACTCCGCCACCCTGTTTACTGCCACCTGTAAGTCTTTCGCCAAACTGGCCCTGTCTCTGCCCTGTCTGTACACCAGCACATCATCTGCAAATGTCAAGATTCTACCCACACCTGGTGTCTCAATAGCTGCGATTTTGCTGGTGTAGACATTAAAGAGCACTGGGGACAAGGCAGATCCCTGCGGCAACCCAGGTGTAATAGTACAGGGGTCAGAAGTCCAGGAACCCATGCGCAGTGCAACCTTACGCTCATAAAGGACTGCCGCAACCCATCTAACAAGGCAAGGGCAGACTTCCATGTCCAACAGTGTGTGTATCAACCGATCATACCTGACCCTGTTATACGCATCCTCCAGGTCAAGAGCTACCGCCACTGTCTCCTGTTTATCCTGGAAGCCCTCGTAGACATCAAATGCAAAAGTTGCAGCATTGGCCCAGGTGTCCTTCCCAGGCCGGTAACTCCCGAGTCCTTGGGGAAGCAGATTACGACTTTCCAAATGTCGCTGGAGCCTGCGTGCTACTATCTTTTCGAGGACTTTGCCATACGTGTTTTGCAGGGTTATGATTCGGTATCCATTAAGTCTGGAGTGATCCTTACCTGGCTTTGGGAGTGGGACCAGGTAGCTATGCAGCCAATCGTGGGGTATTTCCGCCGTATTGATGCTTAGGTTGAAACAAAGAGCCATCTCCTCCAAGTCCCCATCATTTATGTTCCTCATATGGGAGTACCTCACCCCATCCGGACCTGGCGCTGTGTCTTTAGCCCGCTTCAGTACCCGTCTAATATCCTCCACTTTAATCTCACAGTCCTCCTTCCTAGTGACCCGTGACAAGGCTTCTCTGACGTTATCTCTAATAGCCCTATCTTGCTGATCCGTCTGTTTTAAAAATCGCGCAAGAAAAGCCTCCCCTTTGTCCTTGTCAGTTGTCATAGGTCGGTTGTTATCATCATAAACGGTACCATGTGTACCAGGCATCGCCTGTCTCTTCATCTGCCGGTGCAGCCTCCAGAATTTTCCCAATGTCACATCCCCACCGACTTCATTGATAAACTGTTCCCACTTCATTCTCTTTGCCTCTGCTTCCTGGAGTTTAAAATCCTGCACCTTTACTTTTTTATATCTTTCAGCCTCTTCCAATTCTGTGTCAACTGAATTGGTTGCTCTCCGCACCCTCTGCCAATTCCTTATGGCCGCCGTCTTTTCCCTCCATGAATTCTCCACCTCTGGTGTCCACCATGGTGGTTGGGTGAAGATTCTTCTTGTTGGTTTAGAGATCTTCCCTGTGATCTAAGGCGCCCCAAGAGCGAAGAGTGGTCGCGATCATAACTGAATGCCCTGCGAGCTCTTATAGCCCTAACTATGCTGGACTTAGGTATCAGCACATAACAGGGGAGGTGGTCACTTCCATGGTCTCCAAGGACGCTCCATTTTATATCTGATGCCTCCTCGTGGGATACAAGCGCCAGGTCGATGGCCGTGTCAGGGTTCCCCTGTCTCATTGCTAGCCTAGTGAAAGCGCGGGAAAGATGGCATTGTCTCTATATTAGAGGGTAAACTAATGGATCGGATGCCGGCGTTGCACTCAAACTTCCTGTTTCGACCGCGGCGTAGTGTGTTCGTTCCACACACCGGTCAGTTGGACTTAAATGTTATCTTCTTGTTCTTGACATGGGGACGTATATTACAAGTAACCCAGAAGTCGGCGATGGCTTGGAAAACTGGCGTACTCATTCATTCAGTAGCATGTCCTTCTTAGAACCTCACTTCAAATAACATCATCATCATCAAGTGCCACGTCGACTGGCGTAGGCGTTCATGACTCTCCACAGATATCGGTCTATGGTTTTCTGGATCAACTCTATCGCTGATATTCCTCCATGCCACCGTCGCAATCCATCCAGCATAATGTCTCTTGGTCTGCCTCTGCCTCTCTTCCCCTCGATCTTTCCAGTTGTCACAATGTTCTCCAATGCCTCTCTTCTCATCACATGACCAAAAAATGTTGTTTGCCGCTTTCTTATTGGTGTATATAATGTTCTAGTTTCATTAGCCTCTTTCAGGCATTCATTATTAATTACTTAGGCTGTCCAAGGAATTCGCAACATTCGTCTCAGGAACCACATCTCTGTTGCTTCAAATCTTTTCCTAATTTGTTCATTTACATTTCAAGATTCACAGCCATACAGCAAAACAGGTTATATATAGTACCTTAGCACTCTCTTTCTTACTCATCTCTCATCTCATCATGTTCTTCTTGTACCTTGCGGTGTCGAGGTGAAGTATAAACAGCGGGAGAGTGCCCGCTTATGGGCTTCATGTATCGATATTCCCATGGACTCTATTATTCCCTGCGTCCATCGTTTACGTGGTCGGCCTCTTCCTCTGCTTCCCTCTGGTCTGTACATCATTGCTTGTTGTGGTATACTGTTAGTTGGTAACCTACTTGCATGGCCAAACCATTTGACTTGCTGCCTTCTAATAAAATCTAGTGCAGCTATAACCCCCACTTTAGTCCTGATTTCTTCATTTCTGATCTTATCTCTTCTTGATACATTGAGTATTCTTCTCAGGAATCTCATTTCTGTTGTTGTGATTTTTCTTTTCTCTTTTTCTGTCATTGTCCAGGTTTGGCATTGGTAACATAGAGTTGGTAGGAAGATTGTGTTGTAAAGTGCTTTCTTAGTAGTTATTGATACATGTTTGTTCTTTAGTATTGGTGCCATTTGTCCAATGAGTTGGTTTGCCTTATTGCATCTATTTTCGATCTCGTCTTCTGATTTGCCATTTGATATATTATTTCTTAGGTACTCGAAAATCTTTACTTGTTTCATGGGATGTTCGTTTAGGTGAATCGTTGTTGCTTTTTCTTCTTTAGTTATAGTCAATACCTCTGTTTTACTTGTGCTAATTTTCATGTTATGTTCCCTACACATTTCGTTTAGACTATTCATGTGGTCTTGTAATTCAGCTTCTGATTTTGCTATTAGTGCTTGGTCGTCCGCAAACAGGAGTTCTCTAATGGTTAGATTTGCAGATGGTTCTTCTTCTGTGTTCTCGTCATGCGGTGTTCTTGCGGTCTATGTTTGCCTGGTTTCTTTACATATGTTGTCTATATATGTTATAAACAAGAGAGGGGACAGGACACAACCTTGTCGTACTCCGGATCTTATGGTGAAGGGTTCTGAGTGTCCTCCAGTTGCTATCACTATGCATTCACTGTTGTTGTATAAGCTTCTACATAGGTTTGTTAGATGTGTACTCACTCTATATTGTTTAAGGATTTCCCACAGTTTGTTTCTATCTACTCTATCAAATGCCTTTTCTTGGTAGACAAAGGCTAAGTAGAGTGTTTCATTGAATTCGATTGATTTTTCTATAAGTTGTCTAAGAGCAAAAACGGCATCTGTACATCCTTTGTTTTTCCTAAATCCAAGTTGTGTTTCGCTTAGCTGCGGTTCTAAAATAGTTCGTAATCTTTTCTCAAGAATTTTGCAAAATATTTTCCCAGTACGACTCAACAGTGAAATGCCTCTGTATTGTGTGCAGTCTCTTTTGCTGCCTTTGTTTTTCGAAATTGGGATAATTATGGCGTTTCACCAGTCTCGTGGTGTCTGTTGTTCTACCCAAACGTGGTTGAATAGTTTATGTAGCCATGCTGTTCCTACTTCTCTTGCTGCTTTAATTAGTTTATTTGGTATTTCATCTTGTCCTGGTGATTTGTTCAATGGGGCTAATCTCTTTCTTACATTCAATGATATTGACTTATTGCATAAGATATTCTTCATTTTCTGAAATGCAGCCTTTTTCTTGCCCTATTCTGCTCTTAATCTCTGTTGTGCATCTTCCATCTGATGTTATAAATGTACCTAGATATTTAAAACTATCCACTTGGTGAAGAGTTTTCCCTTCTATCTCTATTTCACACTTGGGTGTTACCTGTTTCTTTGATATCACCAGTGTTACTGTTTTCTTGATATTCAAGGAGAGTCCTTTCTTTGCACTCTCTGTTACTACGATGTCCAACATTTATTGTAGACCATTTACATTATTCGCCATCAACACTGTGCCATCTGCATAGCGTGTATTATTTATATTATAACCTCCGAATATTATTCCTGGCTTTTCTTTGATCTCTCTAATTATTACTTCGCTATAGAGGGAGAAGAGATCCGGTGACAAAACACATCCCGGTCTTATTCCCAGCTTTATGTGTTCATAATTTCCCTCTTTATTTCCCATTTTAATTGCTGCTATTTGGTTCCAGCAAATATTTTTATTATTATTCCGAGATCCTTCCCAATAACAACATTCCGGAAAACTTCTCGATCATAAGCAAGATGTCCCGCGTCCGACACACCCATTTGGAGAACATCCGCAACATCCTACACCCATATTCTCTTTGGCCTTCCTCTTCCTCTCTTCCCAGATATGTACCCCTGCATTATTGTTCTCTCCAAACTTTCACGACGTTTCAAGTGACCAAAATATTTGAATTTTCTTTATCTTATCGTCTTTAATAGCCAACCCTCTTCAATATCCAGCTTGTGAAATAAAAATTCAAATATGGGAGCATTTTTTATCTTCTGTATCCAAGATATTCTTAGAACCCGTGTGTAACATTTATATTCAAAGGCATTTATGCGCTGTTCAGTTTGTTTAGCAAGTGTCCAGGTCTCACAGGCGTCTGTTGCAATGGGACAGATGCTCGCTCTTAAAAATCTGACTTTTGTAAAACTCACGCGTTAGTGTAGTAAGGTTACGAAGTTATGCTGACTCTATAGATATAGGACCAGCGCGTTCGAAAGTGGATTCGGTATTAGCTCTTGTCAATCGCAACTGGAGGGAAAGACCATTGCTCCGCGCATTCAGGCATACAGAATATGATGGTACATAAACATCATATGCTCATAGCGGGCTCCTGCTTAATATCAGTCTGATCAATTTGATTCATATTGTAACATTGTTTACATCTGCAACTCAGTGAATGGTCTCGCCATGTTAGTGTTAGTCGTTATCAGGGCCGTGCTATGCTATGATATAGAGAGACGGCCGCATCCAGGCGGCACCGTATGGGGTTTCATAAAGGGGCGGTAATTTTAAAGAAAACAACATGTAAGGGGCGGCATTTAGAAGACTTTCATCATACTGAGAAAATCCACAGCACGGTACTGGTCTTTATAGCCATGTATTAGTTTAATTTACCATGTCTGTTTGTGTTGCCTTAATATAGTCAATGCAGTGTCATCTCCGTGGTTTATATGTTGCTGTGTTTTCTTGTGGTTTGCTGATGAAGGCTTGTTGCTGCAACGTCCTTTGTTTTTTGGTAACTGTGTTTTGTAAAGCCATCTTTACCGGCCCCGTGGCGAAAAGGTTACGGACGCAGTTCGTAATCCAGCATTCGAAACGTCTACTTTCGATTTGGAAGCAGACCACCTTGCGTTGGTTTTTTTGTTGTTTTTTTAATGAAATGGTATGGGTGCTGGTCGTTCAGAAAGTAATGGCGAACTACTTAACGTAAACTTGCCAAGAGATCACAAAGCAAACAATGTTTGTGTTGACTGCGACGTCCTGTAAAGATACAACTTTTTGTTTAGTATGTCCTATGTCAATCAGTACCTGTTAATTTATTTCCTGTTATTTTAAAGGCCTTAAGAGTTTCCCAAAGATTGATATTTTTAAGAGGCTGAAATCCCCGTATTCAGCCGGCAAGCCTCTGATTATTGAGAGAAACCGAATAAATGATTGCATGCATGCTCATCAAGTGTCATCTCCGAATTGAGAGTCGGTCGCATTAATCTTCAACACACTCCGTCCTGCGTCTTCATAAAGCACACACTCAGGCATCTTTAAGTCCAGTTATCAACGTTATCCATCTATATGTAACGCTGCCGTCCTCTTGCTCGTTTACCATCCAATTTTCCTTCCAAAACAACATTTAGCAACAGATTCTACACAACGCGGCAGATTGATGGTGGTTGGTAGTTGGTAGTGTTGCACAATTTCAGTACAAAGTAACTGGGTGAACTGATTATCAGAATGGGACTTCACTGAGTCAACCACATAATTATTATTACAATACGAATAAGCGCTGTAATTTGAACTATTTAATACAATAATTATAATGTGATGATAAAATATTTTAAGCTACGAACTTAACCAGGAACATTTGTTTACAAATGATCGGGTATTCACTACTCTACCGGCGCCAAACATAAAGACGTAAAGATGGCAGCTGTGCAGCTGAAGAACACGATCGTGGCATCGTTTAAGATGCACGGCCTGACGTTAAGAAGGTACATTCTTTATCCGAACGTTTCAAATGTTCAGTGTAAATAATGCGAAAATCAAGTTTTAATTCGGGTTTCAAGCTAAAAAGAAGTACGATATTTCTAACATCGACAGTGACGACAGTGTTGTCATTCGCTTACTGATTTTGATACTGTCACTCTGTCAGTAGTGTCAGTGTCAGTCAGTTCACCAGCGAAAAAACAAACCACAAACGAGAGCATTAATTATTAATTAGAATGTGTGTACTGTACATGATCTTATTATTGTTTATGATTTATGTTCGTTCACAAGTGCAAACAAGTGCAACGTCGCTGGCGTTAGGAGTTCGTGCTTCCTACAGCGCTTCCAACATACCACCTGTCGAAAAGAGACGGTATGGTATGGTCATATATATATATATATATATATATATATATATATATATATATATATATATATATATATATAGGATAAAACCCGGTGAAATGTTTATGAAGTCTAGCCTTTTGCCTTTTAAACCTTTGTACTTTGTTTTTTCATTGGGAAACAAAAAAGAAAAGGGAGAGTTTATTCACAACCAAGTTGTGAATAAACAAAGTTTCTATTCGCAACAAAGAGTAGATAGAAACAAGCTGTGGGAAATCCTTAAACAATATGTATATAACGTATATTGGCTATACTTGCGTTCAAAGCGAACGAACAAACAACAACAAATTCAGATATCCTATAAACCTGTCGTATATTTGATATTTCCGTGAATTAATCGGGACACTGTGATGTATGGCTTGGTTTGGCAAATCAACAGAATTTTTTTTTTTTTTTTAAATTTCCGGGCATGTTTATGTTCAGTAGTTTGCCATTTATTTCTGAACTACCGGCACTCATACCTCTGTATGAAAACCAATGCAAGGCGGTCTGCTTCCAAATCCCCGCAGCTAAGTCTCGAATGTGGTATGCAGGATTACGAAATGCATTCATAACCACTTCACTACAGACTCGGCGACTATTCATGTTTGTTTCAGAAGGTACAGTTAGTTGGATGTCTTTTACAGGACATCAAAATCAACCACGGCATTTATTCCAGAAGTTGGTGTTGTTGATGCCTTCCACTTTTGCCATTAGGCGTCATGGATAAATAATTACTATCAGTTACCAGTAAGTTAGCTAATTTTGTCAAAATGCCGAATAACTGTCTTTGTACATAGTTATCTTTTCGCTTTCACTTAATTAATTTCTGAAATATGAAGAAGAAAAAAAAAAACATTTTGCTGGTGGGGAATCGAACCACGGTTACAAGCAGAGATTCTCACCGCTATGCTACTGAGGCCACGATGAAAGCTAAACACAAATGTATAATATAGTCAAACACATGTCCCGATGACGTCACGCTATGTCACGTGACTAGCCTTCGGTTGCGAATAGAGACTTTGTTTATTCGCAACTTGGTTGCAAATAGACACTTTGAAAAGAAAAAGAAACAAATCATGAAATTACACAAAAATCTAAATAATAAGGTATTAAAACAAAGGTGTATGTCCTTAACAATGAATAGGATATCACAATCAAACACATAATTTTTTGGCTGTTTTTGATTTACTAAGCAAGTTTACGCTCTTTAGTTTGTCATAACTTTCTGAATGAGCGACACTCATAAAATTGTTAAAAACCAACACAAGGTAGTCTGCTTCCAAATCGCATGCAGCTGACTTTGAACACACTATGCAGGATTGCCAATCACATTCACTACTCCTTTTCCACAGACGCTGGCTTTATAATGAATATTATAATAATGACTTGGCCACATGGCATGGTCGAGACAGAAACACGGAGCTCATCCACGACTCTGGTGATGGAGTGAGATGGCAGAACATGACCGCCCACGCTTATCGGCATGGCACATAATGGATGGAATGGATTATAATAATTAACACTATAACCCCCCAATGCATGTCGTAAGTGCTGACTAATGAGAGTTGGCATGGGACTGTCTGCCTCATTTTGTAGAAAATTGTAGCTGCAAAATTCAACCAGTCTTGAATAGGTCTACAATGTCCTTGGCACAAGTTTCTTGAGGGACTATACTCCATTGGGGGATAAAAGACAGCAGAAGATTATAATGCCACGACAGTGGTCTGGGTTCAATCCCCAGCAGAGGCAGGATTATTTTTTTCTGACCAGTATGGCTCAGGGGTCACTCCAACCTCAAACATTAACAAAATTTCTTTTTGCGCTAGCTCACTTTAATCTCAAATGTAGTCCATACACACCACTTCTAATAGTGCTGGACTGAATTTATTATGTGGATTAGCTAATTAGCTTTCCCTTTTAACAGTATCCCTTGCCATCAGGCAAACCCACTCTGACTTCAGAGGTACTTGTAATTTACGTCCCCAAGTCGAGGACGAGAGGTCAACATTTTAGTCCAACTGTCTGGTGTAGGGGTTGAACCCCTTACCTGTGTGTGAAGTGTGACTGTATGTGGAGGATGTGTGTGAGTGTGGGGATAAGTGTGGGTGGGGGTGCGTGGGGGTATGCGTTTGGATGGGTTGGGGTATGTGGGTTTTGGTGGGTAGTGGTATTTGTGGGTGTTGGTGGGATGTGTGGATGGATGTGTGGGGGTGAAAGTAGGGGTGTTGGAATGGGTGTGGGGGATGTGTGTATGGGTGGAGGATATGTGTATGGGACGGATGCGGGGGATGTGTGTTTATGTGGGTGGAGATGTGTGGATGGTTTGAGGAAGTATGTGTGGGAGGCGGGTTTGTGTGGATAGGGGATTGTGTTGGGTGGATTGGGGATGCAAGGGCGGGTGGGGAGATGTGTATGGTGTGTGGGTTTGAGATATGTGTGCGGTGTGTTGGTGGGGGATGTGTGAATGATGTGTGGGTGGAGGTTTGTGGTGGTATGGGTGGAGGATAGTGTGTGGTGTGGGGGATGTGTGTGATGGGTGCGGGGAATGTGCGTATGGGTGGGGTATATGTGTGGGTGAGTAGGGGATTGTGGTTGTTGGTTGAAGTATGCGGGGGTGTGTGGGCGGGAGATGTGTGTGTGGATGGGGAATGTGTGGGTGGGGGTGTGTGAGTGGCTTAGGGATGTGTAGGTGGGTAAGGGAGTTGTATGTGTCGGGGTGGGATGTGTGTGGGTAGGGGTATTGTGATCGAGAGATGTTTGGTTGGGGGTGGGGGTGTGTGAGTGCGTAGTGGAGGATGTATGCGTGAGTGAGTGTGTTTGGTGGACGGGTAGGGAATGAGTGTGTGGGTGGGGAGAGGTGTGTGGTGTGTTGGTTGGGGATATTGTGTGAGTGAGGTATGTGTGTGTGGGTGGGGGTATGTGGGGTGGATGGGTAAGGGTATCTGTGTGGGTGTGGGTGGGAATATTGTGTGGTATCTGGGTGGGGGATATGTGTGTGGTGTGTAAGTGGGGATGTGTTGGTGAGGGATATATGTGTGTGTGGTGCGTGGGTTGGGAATAGTGCGTGGTAGGGGGTGTATGTGATGTGCGGGTGGGGGATTGCGTGGTGGGGGTTTAGGTTAAGGCATGTGTGGGTGGGTGGAAGTTGTATATGTGGGTGGTGGGGTGTGTGGATTGGGGATGTATGGGTGGTTAGGGAGGTGTGTGTGTGGGTGGGGGGGGGGGGGTAGGGACATGTCAGTTGGTGGGGATGTGTGTGTATGGTTTGGGGATGTGTGAGTGAATGTGCGATGTGTGGGTTGGTGGGGGATTGTGTGCATGGGTGGGGAATATGTTGTCGATGGAGATGTGGCTAAGGGATGGGTGGTTTGAGGTGTGGGTGGGGAGAGGATGTGTGGGTTAAGATGTGGATGGGCGTGGGATGTGTGGGTTGGTGGGGGAATGTTTGTGGGTGGCGAGTGTGTTTTGGTTGGGGGATCAGGTGAGGGCAGTGTGGGGGGGATGGGTCGGTTGGTGGGGTATGTATGTGTCCTTGGTGTGCGTGTGTGTGGGTAGGTGGGGGTGTTTATGTGTCCCTTGGTGCGCGTGTGTGTAGGTAAGTGGGGTTGTGTGGGTGGGGTGATGTATGGATAGGTGGGAGATGGGCTTCATAACATGGTAATTAGCCTTGTTTATGTTTACAACATTCATTTCACAATGTTTATTTTTCTTCCTATGTAAATGTATAATGCTCTTGATGAACGAAAGACGAGTGATTGAAAGGGTCGAATGTAAGACGGGCCTGCGCGCCCAATTTGTGACCCTAATAAAGTTGATTTGATTTGATTTGATTTACCTCGGCATCAGCACACTTGATGTTTAAGAACATGCGTTCTTTTCCATTCGGCCATGCTGACCTCCTAACCTCAGAATGAGTTAGTTAGTTGCATATCCTTTATAGGACATAGCAGTCAGCCCCAGCATTATTTGGCTGTTTGTGATTCCTGGGCAAGTTTAGGTTCATTAGTTTGCCATTGCTTTCTGAGCTACCGGCACTCATACCTTTGTATGGGAAACCAACCCAAGGCGTTCTGCTTCCAAATTGCCTGCACCATGTGTTTCAAACATGGTATGTGGCATTACATTTTGCATTTGTGAGCCCTTCGCCACAGAGCCAGCCCGGTAGCAGATAATTTTCAGATCAGGAAAGGTGACGAGAAAGGGAACTGGCCACCACACCTTATATGTCATGGCTTAGTGTATCTGGAGGCTTAACTCTTCACACCTTATATGTCATGGCTTGGTGTATCTGGAGGCTGAACTCTTCACACCTTATATGTCATGACTTAGTGTATCTGGAGGCTGAACTCTTCACACCTTATATGTCATGACTTAGTGTATCTGGAGGCTGAACTCTTCACACCTTATATGTCATGACTTAGTGTATCTGGAGGCTGAACTCTTCACACCTTATATGTCATGGCTTGGTGTATCTGGAGGCTGAACACTTCACACCTTATATGTCATGGCTTGGTGTATCTGGAGGCTGAACTCTTCACACCCTATATGTCATGACTTAGTGTATCTGGAGGCTGAACTCTTCACACCTTATATGTCATGACTTAGTGTATCTGGAGGCTGAACTCTTCACACCTTATATGTCATGACTTAGTGTATCTGGAGGCTGAACTCTTCACACCTTATATGTCATGACTTAGTGTATCTGGAGGCTGAACTCTTTACACCTTATATGTCATAACTTAGTGTATCTGGAGGCTGAACTCTTCACACCTTATATGTCATGACTTAGTGTATCTGGAGGCTGAACTCTTCACACCTTATACGTCATGGCTTGGTATATCTGGAGGCTGAACTCTTCACACCTTATATGTCATGGCTTGGTGTATCTGGAGGCTGAACACTTCACACCTTATATGTCATGGCTTGGTGTATCTGGACGCTGAACTCTTCACACCTTATATGTCATGGCTTGGTGTATCTGGAGGCTGAACTCTTCACACCTTATATGTCATGGCTTGGTGTATCTGGAGGCTAAACTCTTCACACCCTATATGTCATGGCTTGGTGTATCTGGAGGCTGAACTCTTCACACCCTATATGTCATGGCTTGGTGTATCTGGAGGCTGAACTCTTCACACCTTATATGTCATGGCTTGGTGTATCTGGAGGCTGAACTCTTCACACCTTATATGTCATGGCTTGGTGTATCTGGAGGCTGAACTCTTCACACCTTATATGTCATGACTTGGTGTATCTGGAGGCTGAACACTTCACACCTTATATGTCATGGCTTGGTGTATCTGGAGGCTGAACACTTCACACCTTATATGTCATGGCTTGGTGTATCTGGAGGCAAAACTCTTCACACCTTATATGTCATGGCTTGGTGTATCTGGAGGCTAAACTCTTCACACCTTATATGTCATGGCTTGGTGTAAATGGAGGCCGAACTCTTCACACCCTATATGTCATGGCTTGGTGTATCTGGAGGCTTAACTCTTCACACCTTATATGTCATGACTTAGTGTATCTGGAGGCTAAACTCTTCACACCTTATATGTTATGGCTTAGTGTATCTGGAGGCTGAACACTTTACACCTTATATGTCATGACTTAGTGTATCTGGAGGCTCAACTCTTCACACCTTATATGTCATGGCTTGGTGTATCTGGAGGCTGAACTCTTCACACCTTATATGTTATGGCTTAGTGTATCTGGAGGCTAAACTCTTCACACCTTATATGTTATGGCTTGGTGTATCTGGAGGCTAAACTCTTCACACCTTATATGTCATGGCTTGGTGTATCTGGAGGCTGAACTCTTCACACCCTATATGTCATGACTTAGTGTATCTGGAGGCTGAACTCTTCACACCTTATATGTCATGACTTAGTGTATCTGGAGGCTGAACTCTTCACACCTTATATGTCATGACTTAGTGTATCTGGAGGCTGAACTCTTCACACCTTATATGTCATGACTTAGTGTATCTGGAGGCTGAACTCTTCACACCCTATATGTCATGGCTTGGTGTATCTGGAGGCTGAACTCTTCACACCTTATATGTCATGGCTTGGTGTATCTGGAGGCAAAACTCTTCACACCTTATATGTCATGGCTTGGTGTATCTGGAGGCTAAACTCTTCACACCTTATATGTCATGGCTTGGTGTATCTGGAGGCTTAACTCTTCACACCTTATATGTCATGACTTAGTGTATCTGGAGGCTAAACTCTTCACACCTTATATGTTATGGCTTAGTGTATCTGGAGGCTAAACTCTTCACACCTTATATGTCATGACTTAGTGTATCTGGAGGCTAAACTCTTCACACCTTATATGTCATGGCTTGGTGTATCTGGAGGCTGAACTCTTCACACCTTATATGTTATGGCTTAGTGTATCTGGAGGCTAAACTCTTCACACCTTATATGTTATGGCTTAGTGTATCTGGAGGCTACACTCTTCACACCTTATATGTCATGGCTTGGTGTATCTGGAGGCTAAACTCTTCACACCTTATATGTCATGGCTTGGTGTATCTGGAGGCTGAACTCTTCACACCTTATATGTCATGGCTTGGTGTATCTGGAGGCTAAACTCTTCACACCTTATATGTCATGGCTTGGTGTATCTGGAGGCTAAACTCTTCACACCTTATATGTCATGGCTTGGTGTAAATGGAGGCCGAACTCTTCACACCCTATATGTCATGGCTTGGTGTATCTGGAGGCTTAACTCTTCACACCTTATATGTCATGACTTAGTGTATCTGGAGGCTAAACTCTTCACACCTTATATGTTATGGCTTAGTGTATCTGGAGGCTGAACACTTTACACCTTATATGTCATGACTTAGTGTATCTGGAGGCTAAACTCTTCACACCTTATATGTCATGGCTTGGTGTATCTGGAGGCTAAACTCTTCACACCTTATATGTTATGGCTTAGTGTATCTGGAGGCTAAACTCTTCACACCTTATATGTCATGGCTTGGTGTATCTGGAGGCTAAACTCTTCACACCTTATATGTTATGGCTTAGTGTATCTGGAGGCTGAACTCTTCACACCTTATATGTCATGGCGTGGTGTATCTGGAGGCTAAACTCTTCACACCTTATATGTCATGACTTAGTGTATCTGGAGGCTGAACTCTTCACACCTTATATGTCATGACTTAGTGTATGTGGAGGCTGAACTCTTCACACCTTATATGTCATGACTTAGTGTATCTGGAGGCTGAACTCTTCACACCTTATATGTCATGACTTAGTGTATCTGGAGGCTGAACTCTTCACACCTTATATGTCATGACTTAGTGTATCTGGAGACTAAACTCTTCACACCTTATATGTCATGGCTTGGTGTATGTGGAGGCCAAACTCTTCACACCTTATATGTCATGGCTTGGTGTATGTGGAGGCCAAACTCTTCACACCTTATATGTCATGGCTTGGTGTATGTGGAGGCCAAACTCTTCACACCTTATATGTCATGGCTTGGTGTATCTGGAGGCCAAACTCTTCACAACTCAGTCGAACAATCTGCTAGGGGACTATCTTTATAGTGTAATGGGATATTACCTGTTTATTAAATTAAACTGAGGAGCAGCTGGCCGAGAGGCTAAGAATGTCTGGTTCTTGTTCGGAAGACCCGGGTTCGGATCCTTGGTAAGGTGTTGATTTTTTTCGGTCACTGCCTTAACCTGCACAGTTCGCGTCGACTGCACTAGGCAGGCAACCTTAATTCCTCAAGCTTAAGACCCCCCTTTTATACACCACAGGGTACTATAGGCAGTAGACGACTGACAGTTTTTAATAAATTAAACAATGCAGCAAATGGATTTACCTGTAAAAAAAAGTACACTGTAGGTTCTTGAAAGTAAAGAGAAATTGGCTTTAGGCTATCCTTGATTATGGTCACAGTACTCTTTTGTTAATAAATGACAAGCTTGTGATGCAGATACAAAGACATTAATGAAACTAATAATACCATATTTACAAAAACAATCCAACATTTAGTGAGGCATGCCGGTACTTGGTGGAAGTCTTGACACCTGTCAGCCAGAAGGAAAGAGACCAGTGGTTGGACAAAATCATTGATGCTGTTCAGAAGCAGCCATGTAAGTAAAATGTACATGCATTTTTTACCCATACGTTTTCAAATAGTAAGGTTTTTCCCCCTTAAAAAATCATAAAATCTTCTGTTTCTTCATTTGAAAATGGTAATATTGTGTTTCTCTACTTCTTCTTCTGCCTCTCATATCCAAATTGTCCTTGCCCAGCTCATGACAAAGTTATTTATAGACTTATTCGTTGAATTTTGCAGCTAAGTTGTCTACTGGATGAGGTAGCCAGTTTTGTGCCAACCTTCCTTAGTCATCTCTTATGATATGCATATTAGGTTACATTAACACATGGGTCCTTTAACTTTTCAAAGTATCCTTATTAATTTTCTTTTGAGAATATGATGTTATCTTCTTTATTAATTTATATTTTCTGCCGAGTTGTTGAGCTTATTTCTGTACATCTTATTATCATCTTTTTTGTAACCCATGGTGACAGAGGGCATTATTTTTCACCACTGCTCAGTCAGCAGTATCTGTTTATTGTTAAGAAAATTCAATTATTACACATTAAAAAACCAATAGGTTCTCTGTGCCTCTGAAAACCCTGTTCTGGTATCATAATTGTATAGACCAATCAGCACTCGATGGGTGATATGGTCGGTGGCTTGCTGGCTGCCTTTACTTGTCAGAACACTTACTGCTTCTCATTCCAGACTGAACTGACCTGGGAGCCCAGGTCAACTTTAACGCTTTACAGGGCAGATGTTTGTCCAATTTTTAGCTCTGAATGGGCAAGATTTTTCAGGTTCTGTAAAATTTCGGATTACGTTAGTAAAAACATCACATATAAGGTGTTAGTCAACAGATTTTAGTAAAATAAAAAAAATGAAGGGAAAAGCGTGCAGATTATTTTACTCACGTGAATGTTGCCGGTAATCCACACATGAACACAAATATTTACAAAATACAACATATTGTTTGTGATTGTCAGTCTTATACACTATTTACAAACACTCAGAATCAGAATCATTTTCTTCAAAGTCCGATAGATCCGAAGTGTACACTATCCACCCTGGTATCACTGATATCTAGCTGCAATTCATAGTCATCTTCGTGCACTTCAGTGTCACTTAAATTGAACCCAGCAAAATCTCCGCTATCACTTGAAAAATCATCAAAATCCATTGATGAGGATTGGAACACATGCCCGCAGGTTTGGCAGGCAAGCATAGCCACTGCACTACTGCAGCTCCCAGTTGAGTGAGGTCACTACTAGCTCCCAGTTGACTGAGATCACTAATGCAGCTCTCAGTTGAGGTCACTACTGCATCCCCCAGTTGAGGTCACTACCGCATCTCCCAGTTCAATGAGGTCACTACTGCATCTCTCAGTTGAGTAAGGTCACTACTAGCTCCCAGTTGACTGAGATCACTAATGCAGCTCTCAGTTGAGGTCACTACTGCATCCCCCAGTTGAGGTCACTACCGCATCTCCCAGTTCAATGAGGTCACTACTGCATCTCTCAGTTGAGTAAGGTCACTACTAGCTCCCAGTTGACTGAGATCACTAATGCAGCTCTCAGTTGAGGTCACTACTGCATCCCCCAGTTGAGGTCACTACCGCATCTCCCAGTTCAATGAGGTCACTACTGCATCTCTCAGTTGAGTAAGGTCACTACTAGCTCCCAGTTGACTGAGATCACTAATGCAGCTCTCAGTTGAGGTCACTACTGCATCCCCCAGTTGAGGTCACTACCGCATCTCCCAGTTCAATGAGGTCACTACTGCATCTCTCAGTTGAGTAAGGTCACTACTAGCTCCCAGTTGACTGAGATCACTAATGCAGCTCTCAGTTGAGGTCACTACTGCATCCCCCAGTTGAGGTCACTACCGCATCTCCCAGTTCAATGAGGTCACTACTGCATCTCTCAGTTGAGTAAGGTCACTACTAGCTCCCAGTTGACTGAGATCACTAATGCAGCTCTCAGTTGAAGTCACTACTGCATCCCCCAGTTGAGGTCACTATCGCATCTCCCAGTTCAATGAGGTCACTACTGCATCTCTCAGTTGAGTAAGGTCACTACTGCAACTCCCAGTTTAGTGAGGTCACTATTGCAGCATCCAGTTGAGTGAGGTGTCTCACTTTAAATTGAGCCCAGGTTTGAAAATGAAGTAACCACTTTATCAACACCACCATCATCATCATCTGCCTATCTTGGCTGCACAGGTGATCTTTTTGCACAGCCTACTGCATCTCTCAGTTGAGTAAGGTCACTACTGCAGCTCCCAGTTTAGTGAGGTCACTATTGCAGCATCCAGTTGAGTGAGGTGTCTCACTTTAAATTGAGCCCAGGTTTGAAAATGAAGTAACCACTTTATCAACACCACCATCATCATCATCTGCCTATCTTGGCTGCACAGGTGATCTTTTTTCACAGCCATCTGTCATCTGTGTCCTAATAAGCTCAACCACTTATTTTATTTGTGTAGCTCAGTCTTCTCAGGTGTAGACCCATAAATACCCATAATTGCCCTCTGGTTGTCACAACAAAAAGGATAATTATCCTTATTGTGATTAATCGAGTCCATTAATTGTTGTTAAATATAGGGGAAGTTTGAAGTTGTTCTTTTTTGCGCCAAATATATCACAACAGATCTGTTTATTTTGAGTTTATGTATACATTCTTTAGTATCCAATGTATACTTCACCCTTCTTTCCTCTATAGCTAATTTAGCTGTCATTGCAGGTGCATAGCTTTAGCCTTCTCATGTCAGATTCACTTTTGTTTTGCTGTCTATGTAATGTGAATGATTGATTGATTGATTGATTTAGAAATCGACATCACAGCATTCGGGGCATTCCCATAAGTGCTCCGTCCTCAGCAGCCAGCGAAGAGTTCCAACACTAATAGTACCAGTAGCAATCTGATTATAAGTCCGTCTCACCTTTCCTTTGAGCGTCGGCCAGATCCCTTCTCACTCCTCATTGTCTCATTCTTGCCAGACCATGGTAATCCATTTGCTCCTCCGAGGTGTGCACGTGCTCCCACAAGGCCGCAACGACGTCTGCCTTGTCATGTATCAATACTCCACCAAGTTCTGCAGAGCCAGCCAATCTGTCCGCCTGTTCATTTCCCAGCACACCGGCATGCCCCGGAGAAAAGATCCAGGCGATGCTTGTCACTCGTGACCTCCGAAGCGAAGCAAGCCACTCCGCACAAAGTCTGCCCGTCCTCACCCTCGTCAGCATGCTTTCTGAGTCAGTTACAATCACAATGTGTGTGTGTCGTATTCTCCATCCAGCGGAGAGCCGCAGTGACTACCTCCACTTCCATTCTTAAGCTGCATGTTGTGGTATCATATGCCAGGCTCTCCTGCCACAAACATTGACCATTAGCTTTGGCTATGAACCTCCAGCCACTTCTCTCACCTCTTGACACCGAACCATCTGTGTAGATAATCACATCACTTGAGTGAGCATTGTCCTGAATTAGTTGCTGGATTTCTACTTCCGTGGCCCCTGCTGGCCACTCCCTGCACTCCCGGCTTAATGTGATTATAACTCTGCACAAGTCTGGCTGCTCCGCTGGCACTCTGACCCACTCCTCTCCACGCCTAATGTTCTCCAAGGGGCACACCTGTCTGATCGTATCCTCCGCCTGAGCCATCCATGATTTCCCTCTTATCAGTCGCTGACCCTTAACTGCGTCCAGCGCCTCATGCAGTGGGTGGTCTGTGTCTGCAGCTACTCTGAGGTATGCCTTCGCCTGCATTGAGCCTACCAGCAACAGTCGGCAGACCAAGGATGTAACGCATACACACTACTGGGGTGTCTCTAGTGCATCCCAGAATGACCCGCATAGCTTCGTTCTGTATGCGCTCTAACTTCACCAGCTGACTCTCTGAGACAGTTAGCAGACCTAATCCATAATCAATTACTGAGAGGATCAAGTGCTGGTATAGTGTGAAAAGCATTCTCTGCTCTGTGTCCATTGCAGCCATATTTTTAAGTGCATTGAGTCCCTTTTGAGATCTTGTTACGACCGTCTCCACATGGTCCTTGAAGGATAGGCTCCTGTCAAATGTGATCCCCAGATACTTCAGTAATGTAATGTGAATTCAGTGTGTAGTTAAAATATTGCTAATGCAATTTTATATTCTATGTTATGCTGTGTCCCATGCTGTTGATAATTTGTTAGTACAGAAGTTTATATATTCTTGTAGTCCATACTGTGTGGCTTTTGGTATCTTAATTCACAGCCTTCTGTCTCATGTATGCCAATCATTTCTGATACAAATGTTACTCTTTACAATGGTGTCATCATATTTAGCATATTATCTCTGGGTCTGCCCTTGTCTCTCTTTCCCTTCAGCTTTCTTGATGTCATGACATATTCCACAAGAATTAGCACAGGTATTAATTGGCACACATAGAAATAATTTTGAAATAAAGGAAAGTAGTACACATCAGAGGACACACTATATAATATACACATTTAAAGTTATAACGCATCTGGATTGAAACCTGCCACCTCTAAATGATTACATTGCCTTGCTGAAGGAACAACTCTACTGTGATGCATGGCCAACACATTCCATTTTACTCTTATCATGACACGTCCAAAGAATGCATGCTGTCTACTTCTGATATGAGTAACCAGTTCTCTAAATGAGTTGATTTTTTCCCCTTACTACGTCTTCATTATTCTTATTGTCTGTTAAAATGTTCTGAGCATTATTCTTTAGAACCAAGTATTTGTATCTAAGTAATTTCTCACTAATCTGCTTCATTTCCATAAATTAGTTCAAACATTGTTTCATAAATCTTTAAGAACCACTAGTTAATCTATTTAGCTTACTGTATTTAAACTACATAAATGAACAACGGAAACACATCACAACTGGAAAGATTTGTGGAAAAAGAGATAGTGGAAGACAGCTAGAGAAAATTCTTGACAGTTGTGTGTCATGCTATGGAAGGGAATCAACACATGAATTTATCCGTGCTGTCAGAGATAGCAGTTTGTGGAGAAGCATGATCACCATTTCCAGTCAGCAAGGTCTTGATGAAGATGAAATTAATGGATTTAACTGCGGTAAAGTTGTGGAAATGTTGAATAATTGTCATAAGCATTTTGTTTGATTAGTGACAACAGCAATGGTGGGCAAGACAGAGTGTGAGGCTGCAGTTCAGGAGTGCAATTCAGAGCAAGAAGATGATAGGTAATCAGTGAGTTATTGTACAGTCACACAGAAAAGCATGACTTAATTTTTATATATGTTTGATTGGTTGGCTGTGAATCTTTTGGGAGACTGAGTTTTATTCTTATTGGCTGGTGTTCAGATCGTCTGAAAAGGGCTTGCATCTGTCAGAGTGAGATTGATGTAGCGACTTCTCTCATGATCAAGTACCTTCTGCCATATCTATTATTTATTATTTCAGATATCTAAAACTTAAAAAAAATATAATTACCTCACTTAATTCTCCTTTATCCTTGATTGGGAGAAGGAGGTTGGGGGGGGGGGGGGATATACAGTTGAGTCAGTTGTATTAATTTTGGGCAGGTACAGAAATTCAATGACAATGACAGAAAAAGAGAAAAGAAAAATCGCAACAACAGAAATGAGGTTCCTGAGAAGAATACTCAACGTATCAAGAAGAGATAAGATCAGAAATGAAGAAATCAGGACTAAAGAGGGGGTTAAAGCTGCTCTAGATTTTATTAGAAAGCAGCAAGTCAAATGGTTTGGCCATGCAAGTAGGCTACCAGTCAACAGCATGCCACAACAAGCAATGATGTACAGACCAGATGGAAACAGAGGAAGAGGCCGACCACGTAAACATTGGACGGAGGGAATAACAGAATCCATGGGAATGTCGATATACGAAGCCCATAACCGGGCACTCTCACGAAGTTTATACTTCACCTCGACAAGGTACAAGAGGAACATGATGAGATGAGACAGAAATTCAAGTATCTAGGTACACCGATAACATCAAATAACGATGTATCACAGAAATAAAGAACAGAACAGAACAAGCAAAATGTGTTTGTTATAAATTGAAGAACATATTATACAGTAAATCCTTGTTATTGGAGCTTAGAAAAAGAATTATTTAATGTTACATTGAACCAGTTTTAACAAGTTTGGATGTGAATTCTGGAAAATTAGTGAACAAGCAAAAGTAATCTTTTGAAGCTTTAGAGATGTATTTTATAGAAGATAGAAGCGTGCCGAAAATTCCTTGGACAGCTACAATGAGTAACTTTAATCTTCTGAAAGAGACTAAGACACAAAGACAACTTACCTCAAACATCAGAAAGAGGCAGTTGTCATTTTTTGGCCACATTGTGAGAGGAGAAAAACTGGAACATGTTCTGACAACTGAAAAGATTTGTGGAAAGAGAGATGGAGGAAGACCATAAGAGAAGATTCTTGACAGTCTTTTGTTAGGGTGCGAGAGGGGGTTGTGTTGAGACACAAAGGGATGGAGAGAGGGAAGAGAGAGAGAGAGAAGTGTTTTTTAACCAGATCCAATTGTGTCTTGTCTGCACTGACTGTGTTTGTACTATCTCCTTTGATACCTTGGTCTTTCTCTAGCTCTATAGCTGAGCATCTTTGATTGTAGCCACAAAGCGCTAGCTGATTTTGCTTCATTCTTATATTCTTATAAGATTTCCAAAGGGAGCCTCCATGGTGAAGTGGTCAAGCTGTCTGCCATGCACTCTGAAGGCCTTGGGTTTGTTTTCAGATGGCATCATTCATAACACAACTGCAGTTTTTCCAGAGAACCCTGAGGGTCATTGTTCGAGCTACAGAATTTATGCTTTTTCTGAGGCTTTTGACAAGTGGCTTGCCATTCTACTGAAAGAGACCAGGCCAGATGGGTTGAACCCAGTGCAAGGAAGTTTATCCTCTTGCTTTTAATCTATATAAGCAATCAAAACCGCTGTCTTTGTTGTCTCTATAGTCTCCATACGTCTTGCGTTGGTTTTCATTCAGTGGTATGCGTGCCGGTCATTCAGAAAGCAATGGCAAACTACTGAACATAAACTTGCCAGGAAATCACACACTGCCAAACATTTCTGGGGTTGACTGCAGCATCCTGTAAAGGATATGTAACTAACTTTTTTGATTGTCTGCATATGAAGAATTGGACCTATTATATATCTATCATTGTTTCTTTGCTTCTTCTTCTGAAACCCACAACTTTTCTTAAGCATTTCATTTAAGATGTGTTTTCTTCCTTTCTTGTAAATTACACATCGTCCATATATATTATGCATTGACACAATATAGCAGCCATGCTGTTACCAGCAATTTTAAATTGATTGAATATATTCAGATGATATTGACTGAGAACATGGTTAGTCATAGAATCATCACAGAATAATTTGGTTTAATTGGTTAAGCAAGGCATAAAGTCACACCCATGTGTTACAGGGGCCTTTATGGAAACCAAAGAATATGAACCCAGACCCCCGGGAAGGTTAACCCGGTCAACAAATGCCCACAGAAGTTGGATGTGTCGGCCTAACGGCGCAAGAACACAGCTCTGCTGTAAACAGGCACAACGCAATCACATCCGGAAAAAAAACTCCGGATGAACGCAGAAGAAGAAGAAGAAGAACCCAGGCTACAATGCATGCCAGGAGAAACAATTAAAGAGGGTAGGAATGGGGATGGCTACCCTATTGTAAAGAAAACTTTAGCTGCAAATATCAAGCAACCATGAATAAGTCTAAAGATAAAGATAAGAAATAGAACAGCTCAGCCAACCAAGAGAAAACAAATGGGGAGGACAAGGAGTGAGCTGGACGATATGGCAAAA
This sequence comes from Cepaea nemoralis, assembly GCA_014155875.1. Classification (NCBI taxonomy): domain Eukaryota; kingdom Metazoa; phylum Mollusca; class Gastropoda; order Stylommatophora; family Helicidae; genus Cepaea; species Cepaea nemoralis. The sequence continues at coordinate 65,359 of JACEFZ010023928.1, forward strand.
GATGGGACTGCTTGCATAAGTTGGTTGAGGGCCTGTGCTCCAGCAAGTGATGAATGGTCCCGATGAGAGCATTTAGTCAGTATTCATTGATATGTTGTTTCTATTTTAAAGGGACGGTTAAATGAAGTCCGAATAGAAATATACAAGATCAGCCAATTATTGAGCTTAATACAAGGGAAGTCAATAAGTAAGTCACAAATGGCTGTAGAAAAATAATTAACTATGATAACAATTTGAAACCAGTTTATTTTTATACATACATTGTCCCGTTATTTCTCAACATAATTTCCACCAACATTGATGCACTTATCCCATTGTTTTATCAGTCCTCCCAAACTGGCTGCATAGAACTGCTTGCTCTGTTTTCTAAACCACGTTTTCACTTCACATTCAACTTTGGCGTCATTCGCGTCTTTGAGAAAATTTTTATACCCAACTATGCACTGCTTTACGAAACAAACATTTGTCAGCATGAACAGGAAGTATTTCCTTATAAATGTCCTTTGCAGGCAGTCCTTTTGCCCACAAAAAACGCACAACAGCATGTTGCTCTTTGGTTGTACACTCCGTAAGTACAATCACCATTTTGTTTATGCGCTGCGCATGAGACACCTAGCACCACCTGACGAACGGGAATATAAAGTTCAGTGTTGCTGTCACCTAATGACACGCGTAGAAAACACCAACTACATTTACCTGCCATCCGACAGAACTGTGTGACATACTTATTGACTCGCCTTCGTATCTGTATCTCTAAAAAAAATAAGAACAATTCTGAATTTGGTAGTTCGCAGCAAATATTATCATTCATCAAGGAAGTTGCATATTGAGGTTTCAAATTAGTGTGACTTAAAAAAAATTAATTAAAGTTTGTTTTATTTCTCTGTAGTGGCTCCATTTTCAATATCATTGATGCCTTTTCGGTACCAAGATTATCTTATGTCAAAGAGAGGAAAAAATTTATTCCGTAAGTATTCAGATTTTATTTGTGTAAGATCCATTCATGGAATATTTTTGTTTGAATGTGTTTGTTTATGAATGATATTTTAGGTTATCCTTTTCCTATTTCAATTCCATGCTGAGGAGGAGTAACTTTTCAGATCTCAATAAGTCCTGAAATCAAACCACTGACCCCATGTACCGAATGGGTACCATCAAAATCTCAAGGAAGAAAGGGTTGTAATAAAGGCCGCTCAACCTCATAACGTTGTTTCCTTTGTCTTCTGCTCTTTATCCCCCATTTGAGCATAGACACTCAACAAGTTCAGTGTCAAAATGTCCTATCTTTTGCTTTCTCCTGTCCTCCCCATATTAGTCATCTCATTTTTTAATTCTCTTCACTATGTGTTTTAGGTCTCCCACTATTTTGTTCACCCAGTGGATTTCAGACAAGGGAGTCCTTAGGTTTTCTAAATGTGTCTCTTATCCAGCACATCGTTTCCTCATTTCTTGATTCTCTGAAATCTGCCAAGTTACTTTGTCTAAGTTCCTGCATGAATGGCTCTGTCATTATATTTTAGTTCTTCTTGTCTGCAAAAGAATCATTTAGTGCAGTAGTTCTCAACCTTTTTTGGCCCGTGCCCCCCTTCATCATATTTTCAGAACGTCATTCCCCCCTTTTGTATTTCCTCCCTACAAATCCCCCACCCACCCACCCACACACACACACACACACACACACACACACCCACTCCTCACTCACTCACTCACTCACAGAGAGAGAGAGAGAGTATACATAATAATGGAAGCTAAATTTATTAACACATACTAAAACAAGTCTAGACGTCTACATAAAACATGATTTGTGAGTCTACTTACATTATAAAATGAATTTCAGAAGGGTGAGACGTACAGAACCATAAAGTATGAAGGGAAAAGCAATATCAAGTAATCGGTCCTTGCATTAACGCGATCTTGAAATAATCTTCATTCCCCCCCCCCCCCCCCCCCCCTCCCCTAGAAACCCTAAAATTCCCCCTTGGAAGGGGGGGGGGGGAGGGAATTCCCCACTGGTTGAGAACCACAGAGTTAGTGAATATTTGATTTGTAGCACATTAGTTTTTGTTTTAGTCCTCAATGTTTCTGATCTATACATCAGTACTGAAGTAACATTGGAGTTAAGTTGGGTACTAGTTTTTAATTTGTTTTACCTACACAAATTTCTAGTGCTCTTGTGATTTCTTATTTCAATATGTCTATCTGTTCCCCAATCTTTGTCTACATTGCTTCTTAAATGAATATATGATTCCACCTCTCAAAGTTAGGTTTCTTGAAGGGATATCATGTTATCATTTGTTTGATTTATTCTTGTCATCACTTTCTTTCTCTGTGCATTCTTAGATCTTAATTGGTGTGACCTTCAATCAGGTAATATGTATTTATCTTGCATCTGATTTCATGTTTGGTACAGTTACCCTCTAATGGGAGGTGAGCACAGCACAATGTTGTTGACATAATTGAGGATAGGGTAATGTCATGGCACTTCCTGTCATAAAAATATCAAGTGGTTGGCTTCACATACAGTGATGTACTAATAGAGTTATGAGGCAGAGAGACCAGCTTCTTTCTCAGATGCTTTTTCTTCCTAGAGACATTTCTACTTTACATATTACAAGGTAAGGTTGAAGTTGTGCTCAGTAAGAAAGCAGTTTTCTCCTTAGCTGAGACTTGAGCTTAGGGCATATTGCTGGTAACCCAGGGTGCTTTATTTTGCTTATTTGTTTCAAGTCATCTAAAGTTAGTTACATGTCCTATACAGCGTGTTGCAATCAACCTCAGCATTTTTTGACTGCTTGTGATTTGCCAGGCAAGTTTACATTCACTAGTTTACCAAATATTATACTTGTTTCTTGTATAAAAGAGTTGAAATCACTTGTTAAAAATAACAGTAAATGCACAGCTTCATAAAGTACTCAGACGTTTAACTGGTTGAGTGCCTTGGGATGATTAATCGTCTTAAGTGACCTACAGTATCTGCCATGGGCTTATATACAATAGTTGTCCCTATTGCAACTCCCTTTAATTTGATATATATATATATATATATATATATATATATATATATATATATATATATATATATATATATATATATATATATATATATATATATATATAATGCAACATGTCTGCTACCATATTAACAACTTTTAAGTCATAAGATAGTGGCTTATTGGAGTGAGAGGGGCACATAGCAGACATGAATAAAGACTTCGTTTTATTTTTTAGGGATGCAAATTTGGATAAACCTGCACCAAGCTTACATGGTACCCCATCAGATAAAGCGACCTATGTTTAGAGATCGTTACATGATACTGCGCCAGGTTTGTTGTCTCTAACTCATTGTTATCCCCATTATTGTTTAGTTTCGAGCTGTTTGTTTTGAAATGGGCATTGAAAGTGATATTTCTTCATCTTCTTATGCTAGCGTATTGAATGTCATCAGTCGCACACTGCCAAATGAGTATATCATTTATGTATTATTTACTCAACAATTTAAGTTGTTTAACCCTTTACAGGGCAGACGCTTGTCCGTTTTTTAGCCCTGAACGGGCAAGATTTTTTCAGGTTTGGTAAAATTTCGGGTCGCGTTAGTAAAAACATCACAAATAAGGTGTTAGTCAACCGATTTTAGTTAAATAAACAACACAATGAAGGGAAAAGCATGCAGAATATGTTACTCACGTGATTGTTGTTGGTAATCCATATATGAACACAAATATTTACGAAATACAGCATGTTGTTTGTGATTTTCCGTCATCTATACGGCAATTTACAAACACATTTTCAGAATCATAATCACTTTCTTTAAAGTCCGACTCAGACTGCTAATGCAAAGTAACGCTTTGCACTGATATCTAGCTCCGATTAATAGTCAACTTCGTGCCCTTTAATGTCATTTAAATTGAACCTAGCGAAATCTCGGCTATCACTTGAAGAATCGCCGAAATCCATTTTGAAAAACAGCGTAAAAATCCCGAAAACTATCAAAAAAAGTCCGTAAAAGTCCGTTCAAATTCATACTATCGCGTTTACAAATGGCGGCCACGTTGTCAAGCTGTCGGCGAAAGCGAAAGTAGCCGTCGGAAGTGTCGGAAAGCCGAGACATCGCGTTTTTACAATGCATAATAGTATCGGACGTAAATGGCCGCTATGCACGTTTAAGCGATCGGCCGTTAATGGCCGCTCTGTCCTGTAAAGGGTTAACTTAGCCCTTGTACAATGTGATGTTAACTTGTGCCGCCTCTCTTTCATATGACTGCTTAAATGTGCTATGAGATAATTAACTATAGTTCACTTTTATTGTACTTTATCATTTTTATTATTCTTTGTTCACTTTTATTATACATTGTCAGTTATTATACATCATCTCTTTTATTAAACATTGTAGAGTTTGTTACACACATACACAAATATTACTGTCTTTCATTGTCACTTTTGTTACACATTCTTTTTTGTAGATGTTTTTTAAAAACATATTGTCACTACTGCTATACATTGTCACTTTTGCTGTAATATTTTTTTCACATATCCTTTACAGGACATCGCTGTGAACATCGACATCTTTCAGCTGATTGTTGATTTCTTGGCAAGATTACGCTCAGTAGTTTGCCATTGATTTCTGAGCGACTGGCTCACATACCCCGTAAGTTACAGGCGTGGAGAGAACCGCTACTAATTCTCACGCACGTCACGTTACGAGAGTATACGGGATTACGGAGAAAGTCGTGCAACCCCTAGATGTCACAACCGCTATACATTTTCACCACTGCTATATATATTGTCACTACTGCTGTACATTGTCACTTTTGTTATATACATTATCACTACTGCTATACATTGTCACTTTTGCTATATTGCTTGTTATGCTGCGTGACTTTATCTCACAACATCACCTTCTTCTGCAGAGAACCCTACGACATGACCTTTTCACACCTCCAGCTTTAGGGACAATTGATGCTGACAGCAACAAGTTTCAGGTCAGTGCTGCCTCTCATTTGTGCATTGTTGGGATTTGTAATGCTTTCACTTTGTCCTGTATGTTTATTTTGCTTGTTTGTTTAGCTGCATATTTGAAGTAAAATGTGTTTTCTAATGAACAGTTTGATAATTTAATGTTAGAATATAAAGTACTGGTTTTGTTTCTGTAAAAAAGAATTTTTATTTAAAAAGTTTGTATTCTTCCCCTTCCGCACAGAATGCAGTGGCAAACTACTGAGCGTAATCCTGCCTAGTACATCAACAGAAGCTGAAAAATGCTGATGTTGACTGCAGCGTCCTGTAAGGGATATGCAAAAACCCCCCCCCCAAAAAAAATTCTTCCCCTTAGATTCTCGTCTCATATCATGCCATTTTGTTCCCCTTGTACCTTGCGGTGTGGGAAGCATAAACGGTGGAAAGTGCCGTTTATGGGCTTCATATATTGAAATTTCCGTAGCCTCTGTTTTTCCCTCTGTCCATAATTTATGTGGTCAGCCTCTTCTTATGGTTCCATTTGGTGTGTACATCATTGCTTGTTGTGGTATATTGCCAGTTGGTAGCCTACTAATAGATTGTATGGAAATAAAATGGCAAGACAAAATAACAAATATAGAGAAGTGAGGAAGAGGAACTAGTGCTGGTTGGGTACACATAAAAAAAACCTAAAAACAGCATAAATAGCCTTTCTCTGAAACCCATTTGGCAAATAAAATAGAGGAATACCTAAAACATGCACAGAAGATAATTATAATTATAGACAGATGAAAAATATGGGGAGGACATGGTTGAGATGGCAACAGATAGGCTATCTTGGCATGTATTGGTTGTGGGTCTATCCTTCAGTAGAAAATAAAGAGCAGCAGAAGGCGAAGAAGTAGATTATATATTGCGAACATTTGAAAATTTAAGAAATTACTGTGATGTAAATAGCATTAACCTCTTCATGAAAGATTCAAAGTGCAAAGAAACAAAATGCTTAGAATGTCATTTTAACGAAGCCCTTATAAGCATTAGAATGTGGCTTAGGGGCAGTGAATACAATTTCACAATGCCACATACAAGGTTAAAAATCAGCTGCATTCGATTTGGAAACCGACCATAATAGATTCAGCAAGCATCTGCAAACTCATTCATTCATTCAGTAGCATGTCCTTTGCAGAACCTCACTCCCATAACAACCTTCCAGAAAACTTCTCGATCATAAGCTAGATGTCCTGCGTCCGATGCACCCATCTGGAGATCATCTGATCTGCCACATCGTGCACCCATTTTCTCTTTGACCTTCCCCTTCCTCTCTTCCTGGACATATACCCCTCCATTATTCTCTCCAAACTTTCATGTCATTTTAAGTGACAAAAATATTTCAATTTTCTTTGTTTTATCGTCTTTAATAGCCAACCTTCAGTATTCAACTCTTGTCATATGGATGCAAGTATTCTTTTCTGTATTCAAGATATTCTTAGAACCCATCTATTTCATGTATGCTCAGAAGCACTTTTGCGCTGTTCAGCTTGTTTATTAAGTTTCCAGATCTCGCAGGCATATGTTGCAATGGGAAAGATGCATGCTCTTAAAAATCTAATTTTTTTAGGTCTATCTGTCCCATGCCAGAATTTATTCAGTTTGGATTTTTGAAGAGCAATAGAGATTTGTCTTTTTAATTTCATTCATTGTGTCACCATCGTTGGTAATTAATGACCCAGGATATTAAAAATTGTCCACCACCTCCAATGTTTCCTCATTAACTTATATTTCTTTCTCCATATTAGTTTTATCTGTGTGCATTATCTTTGCTTCTACTATGTTAAGATATAAGTTGTGATTTTCACTACTGAACATAAAAGTAGTTACAAAATCACAAACAACCAAAACATTCCAGGGTTGATTGTGAGGTCCTTTAAAGCAGTGCTTCCCAAAGTGGTGGTTCGTGGACAGGTACCGGAGCCCTTCTTCGCGGTCTGCAACGTGAGTTGAAAAAAGTAAAAAAAAAGTGACATATTTTCTCCTTCGAGGTTCTGATTTGGTATCCTTTTCCAAGATATATTTTATTTTTATTTTATATTGGTGTTCATTACTGTCGGTGTATACGAGTGTATATACACCCTTACAATAAGACTTAAATGTAGTTTTGACATTTAAAATATTTTGTGATTTGTAAATCTCTACAATGAAACTTTCTCATGAAAATGGGACCACCATTAAATAAATCACTGTCATCCAATAATATTATGGAGCAGTATTTAGTGAAACCAGGACAACACCCACAATTATGTTAAATCTTATATTTATATTAAAATGTATATTGAGGTCATATAAAATTCAAGATTACAAGGAGAAAAATGTTTTTAAACAGCACAGGTCCCTGGCGCAAAAGGAAAATTTTATGTCGGTCCGCGAAAGTGAAAAGTCTGGGAAGCACTGCTTTAAAGGTCATGCAACTAACTTTTGCTTTATAATAAATGTCAGTTCATCTGATTAACACAGATGCTTTTTTGTTTTAATTGCAAAGGAAAGTGTCTTATCGCAATGCCATGACTTTATATATGGTAGTATCTGACCCTATTTTATTTATGGAGCATAGGTCCTCAACCAACTCACACCAAACCTTTTGTAGACTTGTTCATGATGGCTTGGATTTTACAGCTAAAGTTTTCTAAGAGATGAGGTATCCAGTGTTATGCCAGACCTCTTTAGTCACCTTTCATCACATGCATGATATTTACTATTCTTTACTTCTTTTATGGGCTCTGGTAACACATGGGCTAACAACTGTTCTACCACAAACTTATGGTAGTCTCCTGGCAGATACTGGTGTCAAGGCTTTCACATATTTTTGGTCATCACGTACTGAGGTGGCATGACAGTTTAATTTCTCGCTGCTTGTCATTTCTAGACATTTCTCATAATTCCAAGAAAGTTATCCTGTATGCTTTTTATGAGGCTGGGTCCACTCCAGGGCCAAACTGGTCAGAAAAAAAGAATCTGGCCATGGCTAGGGATTCAATCTGGACCAATGTGTTGGTAAACAAGTGACTAACTACATAATGTTGAACTTCTGAATAGAATGTTTGTAGCTGTTATTAGCTAAACAGGCAATCCTATATGTGTGCTTAGTTTTCAGTAAACTTGGGGATTATTAACCAGTCACCTTAATATTTTTGTTAGTTCGTTCGCATTGTTAATAAGAATACATTATGTTGTCAGCTTTGTTAATGTTAAGATCATAGTCTCTGTTCAATGGAGGAAAACTTCTAACTGCACCTGCTAGTGGCAGATAATAGGCAGTGCACATAAGTGTGCCAAATGTAGTTCTGGTGAGCATGTATCCACTGGAATAAGTAAGTGGTCAACTCTTCCCACAGGAGAACACTACATTCATTTCCTAACAGCTGGAAATTGCTGTTAGAACAGAGATGGCAGATCACACATGTAGATGTGGAAGACAAGGAGGAAACCACCACATCTTCCCAAGATTGAGAGCATGAGTCTGGATTGGAGGAGTGATATATTCATTAACTTCATAGGTCTTAGCACTGCATAACCTTACATGATAATGTTAAAAAAATCATGAAAGTCACTAATTCTTTTATTCCCTTTTAACAGCTGAAGCAAGTAGAATACCTTGTTGGCAGCACAGCCAGGCTGGGAAATGTTCTTGTGTTGGGGATGCTTGTTCAGTTGAAGGAGGTGAGATCACAGAGAGGAACGATAAAAGATAAAAGCAACCCTGTGTCAGATATTGCAGTAGGAATATAGAGTCATAATACTTCATTTATTTAGACTGACTATATTCAGTATGAGATACTGCCATAAGAATGTGGAATCTTAAGACTTCATTTGGTTGGACTGACCATATTCAGTATCTTATACTGCCATAGGAATGTGGAGTGATAAGACTTCATTTGGTTGGACTGACCGTATTCAGTATCTATATACTGCCGTAGGAATGTGGAGTGATAAGACTTCACTTGGTTGGACTGACTGTATTCAGTATCAGATACTGCCATAAGAATGTGGAATCTTAAGACTTCATTTGGTTGGACTGACCATATTCAGTATCAGATACTGCTGTAGGAATGTGGAGTCTTAACCCTTTACAGGGCAGACGCTTGTCCATTTTGTAGCCCTGAACGGGCAAGATTTTTTCAGGTTCTGTAAAATTTCGGGTCGCGTTAGTAAAAACATCACAAATAAGGTGTTAGTCAACCGATTTTAGTAAAATAAACAACACAATGAAGGGAAAAGCATGCAGAATATGTTACTCACGTGATTGTTGCCGGTAATCCATATATGAACACAAATATTTACGAAATACGGCATGTTGTTTGTGATTTTCCGTCATCTATACGGTAATTTACAAACACATTTTCAGAATCATAATCACTTTCTTTAAAGTCCGACTCACGACTGCTAATGCAAAGTAACGCTTTGCACTGATATCTAGCTCCGATTAATAATCAACTTCGTGCCCTTTAATGTCATTTAAATTGAACAGAGCGAAATCTCGGCTATCACTTGAAGAATCGCCGAAATCCATTTTGAAAAACAGCGTAAAAGTCCCGAAAACTATCAAAAAAAGTCCGTTAAAGTCTGTTCAAAGTCATTGTAGCACGTTTACAAATGGCGGCCACGTTGTCAAGCTATCGGCGAAAGTGAAAGTAGCGATCGGAAGTGTCGGAAAACCGAGAGATCGCATTTTTAAAACGACTAGTCATCAAAGACGCGATTGGGCGCTACGCCTGTTTAACGCATCGAACGCTATCAGGCGCTATGCCTGTTAAAGGGTTAAAACTTCACTTGGTTGGACTGACCATATTCAGTATCAGATACTGACATAGGAATGTGGTGTCAAAATACTTCATTTTACCCGGGAAGGTTAACTCGGTCAACAAATGCCCGCAGAAGTCGGATGTGTCAGCCGAAAGGCGCAGGTATCGCAGCTCTGCTGTAAACAGCCACAATGCAATTACGTCTGAAAAAATACTCTGGATGAACACAGATGAAGAAAAAGAAGACTTCATGTGGTTTGACTGACCATATTCAGTATCAGATACTGCCGTAGGAATGTGGAGCCATAAGACTTCATTTGGTTGGACTGACCGTTTTCAGTATCAGATATTATCATAGGAATGTGGAGTCATAAGACTTCACTTGGTTGGACTGACCGTTTTCAGTATCAGATACTGCTATAGGAATGTGGAGTCATAAGACTTCATTTGGTTGGACTGACTGTATTCAGTATCTTATACTGCCGTAGGAATGTGGAGTCATAAGACTTCATTTGGTTGGACTGACCATATTCAGTATTAGATACTACCGTAGGAATGTGGAGTCTTTAGTCTTCACTTGGTTGGACTGATCATATTCAGTATCAGATACTGCCATAGGAATGTGGAATCATAAGACTTCTTTTGGTTGGACTGACCATATTCAAGGTCTAGCTTCTTTGCACTGTTGTCCCTATCTCCTTCAGACTATACAGGTAGGTTCTCAGTTCAGTCCAAAAATGTATAGCAGAAGCAGAGATCCCAATTGTGAATACTAAAATTCACACATACTATAAATATTCCATTACCAATCATGATGCAGCAAGTCTTTTAATTCGCTACCCAAAAATCTGTGGAGGATCATGTGTAAAATAAGTTCTCTCAACTGATATGTGGACATCCTGTTTGTGTTTGCTGCCATATTTATTACATCATTTGGTCAGAGTTTTCCAGCTGTCATCTGTTGATAAGTTACTATGATATTCTTTCAGACAAACTATGTTTGTGAACCATATGCCATCTCATGTTCATCAGTCATTTAATTGGCATTGAAAGTATTAATTATGCCTCGGCTAGTGTGTCAGTCTTCTGCCATTCTCCTCGGTGCTACATATATCTGCACTGACAAATCTGTGCATTCCTGAGTAACAAATTTCTTGACAAATCTTTTCCCCTGCACTCCTTCAATGATGCTAATTAATGGTCATTTTTAAATTGATGTAGATTATTATTAATATGTAAACAGCTATTTTCATTAATTTTTTTTTCCACATTATGTGAACCTTACTGCACTATACATTTGGAATTTATGATGTGCTCTCTAATATTGGAAAACAGACATATATTTATTGCAAATAAAACTCCTGGGATGCATACATTTTGAGAATTGCGTAAGATGATTACTCACATATACATACAGTAAACTTTAAATTTAAAATATTATATATACAGTATAGTGAAACTTCAATTATTTCCATGTACGTACAGTTAGTTAACTTATATTATTCACCTATTTCTCTTAATTTCAGGGAAAATGGTTTCTGGAGGATCCAACTGGATGTGTCCAAGCTTGATTTCTTTGATGCCATATCCTTTATAACAGTATAATCATTCTTGCCAAGTGAGCTCATGTCAAGTTTTGAGCATGCAGCATGCATTGAGCGTGATCACACGCATAGACTAAACAGAAGAGTTGAAAATGCACTTGTAAGAGGCAGTCGAGCTGAGACTGTGGTAGGAAACACATGGATCGAAAGCCGAGCTGGCTATGGCAAGTGATATTACCACATTAAATAAAGAGAGAGAGACCAATATTATTTAAGAATATTATTTTAAAGATAATACGACTGTCAGTTGTATTCCTGATTAGAGAAGAAATTATGGGATGTAAAACAGTTCAGTCTCCTGTGCTGTGATTTCATAATTCTATGTGTTATTGGTTTCAGAAGGAGGAGGAGGAAGTTTAAGGCCCACTATGTAATTTGGCAGTAACAATATTAACGAGCAAGTAATAGTAGCTACTATTATAAACATAGCAAGAACTCCTGTACTACATTCAAATAAATGAGACTGGAAAGTTCGATGCAGGTTGGAGGATTGGATCTCCAGAAGTCGGATGGCAGATTAGCAAAGCTAACGATATTATCCTATTGACCTCTAGCTCCATATCCCATATTAATTCAACAGCAGTAAATTGAGGTTAGTATCTGCGTTCTGACGCCAAATCAGTTCTAACAAACTGATATCAAACTAATCAGAGGTCAAAACTCGACCCCTAACAATACACTGTAGCTAAAATGTCCTTTTTTCTATTCCTATGTCCTTAATTTTTGTACCTTATATTTGTCACTGTCTTAGTATTCAGCATTTGTTATTACAGTGTCTGATTTCAAAATGTTACTTTTACTTAATGTTATTATCATAGCACTTTAGATAATTGGATATGTGAACAGCCTTCATGATTATATAAAACTGGAGCAATAGACCGACTTCAGCTTCTGAAACAGATTTATGTGTGTAGCAGCCATGCAGGCTACGCAGTTTGAATTTTGCAAAGCATAGAGACAACAAATACTCTTAAATCAATTGTATAGCATGAATAAGGAATGTACAAGTATAGACAGGATAATCCATATGGGGAGCAAAAAAAAAAGTAAAGTTGTGACCTACCATACATGACGGACTTGACTTAGATGGGTTGGCCTGAGACTTACTACTACAGTGGTTCCCAAGCTTTTCAAGCAGAGGGCCATATCTACTATTTTCGGTAGTTAAGCGGGCCACAGCGTTATAAAATTATAAAAGTCGCACAATATCATTCTTACCTTTCTTAACTTTCGTCAACAAAATTCTTAAACTTTAAAGGCAGTCACTGTCAGTATTACATTGCGGTAATTTTTTAGCTTACAATCAAAATTCCATTTAACAATAAACCTTTAATCAGTTTCGAAAATCGCTATTAATGTAATTAATGTACGTACAATTGTAACTGTTCTTCATAACCAGTTATTTAAGTTCAGATGCCAGTTTATCCATGTCTGGGCACAAATCTGTCGAGCCCAAATTCATAAGCGCAGCTAGGTTACTGTCGGTGAGTCTGGAACGTTGCTTGTTTTTTATAACGGTCTTTGGGGAAAATGACTGCTCGCATCTGTAAGTCGAACCAAAACGACAAATGTATCTCTGTGCGAATGAACGCAAGTGTTCAAACTGTTCGACAGGCAATAGTCGCCAGAATGAAATCATATGATCAGCTGAAGGTGAAGCAGGCAGCTCCAGAAATTACCATCTCAGTGCAGAATTGCATTTCAAATCAATTACTTCGTGCTGAAGGTTTTTGCTGTAATTAACAGAGCTTGGCAATAGGAAATACGAACGGATTTATGAAGAGAGTAACACCACCCTCCTTTATTTTGAACTCCTGAAATCTCGACTGAAATATATCCAGAAGACTTTCAACTTTTACTTTGTACTGTAACAAGTCAAATTTCTTTTACACTACAAGTTGGAAACACCCCTAAAGTCCTTTCAGTCAGCTGTGCGATAAACAGTCGTAGTCTCATTTTAAATGAAGAAATGTTATCGCACACATTTGTGAATAGTTTTTTTTTCCCCTGGATCCTCACATATAAAGAGTGTAAATGAGACGTGATGTACATCAAAAATACCAGGTCATTAAGCCAGTCATCGTTTAGCAGACATCCCCGTTCTGTAGGCAATGCATTTTGCATTTTTCCCACAGACAGAAAAGATAGACACTATTTTTCAGTACCCAGAAACGTGACAGAACTTTCCCTTTAGATAGCCATCTGACATCACAGTGTAACATTAGCTCACCGTATTCCTCGTTCAGGTCTGATAGAAACTATCTGAACTAACGCCTGTTCAGGGCCTTACTTCGAAGTTTGTTCACACATCTCAGAACAACACCCATGACATGTTTCAGATTTAAAGTCGTTCCACACAGAGCTTCTTGTTGAATGATACAATGATATTTTAATATCGTGCTGCCAAGAAACTGTTCCAATAATGCTAGACATCCACCCTTTTTCCCGTCAAATCCGGAGCACCGTCGGTGCATGCACTGCCCAATTTGGTCCATTCTACTTTGTTTTTCTCTACACACAACTTCAGAGTTTGAAACAGATCAGTCCCTTTGGTAGTCGCATGCATTGATTCAAGTCCTAGAAGTTCTTTAATGACTTCAAAATTATCGTTTATTGCTCGAACAAAAACTGCGACCTGAGCTGTGTCAGAAATGTCAGTGGATTCATCCGCTGCCAATGAAAGAAAAATTTACAAATGTTTGATATGGGCTGCTTCTTGATGAATAGTTTTATATGATCAAATTTTGTTTCGCTTTTTATTGCCAAGCATTCTAGCAGCAATTTTCACTGAAGGCTTGATTATTTCTTCTGCATTGGTAAACAGTTTCGAGCCAACAGAAGAGCGACTTCGTACGATGCAACAAAATCACTCTTGTTCTGTTCGTAAGCCTTGGTAAAAAACTGACTGCTGCTTGGTCATAGAACTTTCTCTATGAAATCTTTTCTTAACTCCGAATTGATCGGATATTGAACATTTATGCCTGAATGTGTGGTCGTGAAGTGTCGTTCCAAATAAAAAAATTTTGTAACAGAAACACAACATCCGCAGATTAAGCAAACTGGTTTACCACTACGGCTAGGCAAAAACATTAATTTATCCCACCAATCTTCGTTGAATTCACGACAAGCAAAATCTTCACATTTTTGCTTTTTACCATTGTTTGATTTTAGATTTTCCACACCCATGTTTATAGGCTTTAACGTTAAATTTTTATTTGAAACAATCTACTTTCAACACAATACTACCGACTCTGTTAAACAGTTGTAACAGACGATAACATGGCGTCTTGCGCACTCTGATTGGACGACAAGGCTGGGGTATGGGAACTTCATAACGTTTCGTTGTGAACTGAACAGGTGCATTCGATAATATATAAGCATAGCAACCACGAGCAGAGTAAATTAAACATTGAGGCCTTGCGTGCCACTTTCATACAGCTGACGGGCCACAAGTGGCCCGCGGGCCGTGGTTTGGGAACCTCTGTACTACTACATCCTGGTGGAAACTTTGGCTACAAAATCCAACTAATCATCAATGAGCCCATGTAAGCAGATGACTGAAGAATATTAATATATCAATCAATCTAGAAAACAATTCTGCTTTATAGAAATACACATAGGAAGTTTCTTATATTTTCTGATTTGATTCCCTTTTAAATGATATATAATATAATGATCTCTGTCATTGCTATTATTTACACTTATTAACTAGTATCACAATTTTCAGTTGAGACTGACTTCATAATCCACAAATTCAAAATAAAGTGGCGAATGCAGTTCAATACTGATGAAACCCATACTGGATGCAAAAGTCAAAGGTAGATGATCAAAAGGTAGGCAGCAATATAAGTGCATCAAGAGATGAATTAAATGCACTCTGGCAGTGTACAGTCAGAGCGAGAGACAAAGTGGAGATGGCACTTGATTGATTTATTACTTGTTTAAACTCTTAACTAGTGTAACATTTTTCAGCTCCTGGGAAGGTAACACGGTCAACAAATGCCTGAAGAAGTTGTATGTGTTGGCCGAAAGGTACAAATATCGCAACTCTGCTGTGAACAGGCACAACGTAATTACGTCTAAAACATTCCAGACGAACGCAGAAGAAGAAGTTTTCAGCTTGGACTTAAGGTGTACATGTTATCCCTCTGGAAATAAAGTGTGAAACAATATAGAGTTTTATAGCTGTTGCTGTTTGAATTCCTTAGCCTGTGTCACAATTTTCAGCCAGGACTGTTTACGGAGAACTCTTTTGTCCTAGCAGAAGGTTGGTACGAGGATGGAATATTTCATATTGAGGCTTTTGGGCTACCTCCACCTGAGAAAGCTGAAACAACTAGGTCAGTTCTGTTCATTTAAGATTCATTATTTGTACAAATGTAAACATCAACCTTATAATCATGAAAGGATAGTGGATCATATAGTGGCTTAACGACAGTGATCTGGGGTTCAAGACGATTAGTGGCATAATTTTATCTAACTATGGCTCCAGGACTCAAATTTGTAAAATGGCATCAGAAACTTGCTTTTGAAATGAATATGGTAAGGAGCAACCTTGTGCAGTAACCTAATAAATTTGAAGGACTAATACCTCGTGCCCCTGAGATCATTTGCCATGGGTCTTCCTAAAACTATACATAAAGAAACTGTATATACAATTAACCCAGGAAGGTAACCCGGTTAACAAATGCCTGAAGAAGTCGGATGTGTCAGCTGAAACGTGCAAATATAGCAGCTCTGCTGTAAACAGGCACAACACAATTACATATAAAATAACATTCTGAACGAACGCAGAAGAAGAAAACGACGAAGATATATTTAAATATAGACTAGATAAAGGCGTGGTAGGATAGCATTTGGTGTACTTGCTTGTCAACAGCAAAGTAAAAAAGCAGAGACCCCTTGAATAATTTTGGGTATATGGTGCTAACCCCATAATGTTACAGACCAATCAGCACTCTCTGGTCGATGTGCTCATTATTATGCCAGCCCCCTTTACTCTCCAAGAGCACAGGTCAGTTTTAATAAATCTTCCTGGATGGGGATTCAGACACATGGTCACTGATCTGTGCTAGATTAGAGAGGAGTTGCAGACCGAGGATTGACTTCATTGTACTGGGTTTGATCCCACATAGCTGTCTGTCTCCACAGAGCAGCCAATCACCTGACAAAAGTGCAGCACAGATCACACTTCCATAGCTCCCGAGGGTGTCTTAAAAAATTGCACACGTGAACTGAATGACGAAATCTGAATTACACACACACATTGGCAACTTGCCGTCTTGATAGACGATAGTTTGTGCTTCAAAAAGGCTTAATAACTACAACCCATGGCGGTGGCGAATGAGACTGTTGATCAATTTGCGCTGTAAATGTTCGTCCACAGTGGATGCATGTGAACACAATGTCATTTTCACTATCATGCACCATCTTACATCTCACGCTCGGTGTGTGACTTATCTGCAATAATTTTCTCCTTTGTCTTTATTTCATTTCTGATATTTGCCCTCCATGCAACACGTTCAGCGGCGGCTTGCTCCCAATGTGCATTATCAATGCCTGTATCAATCATGTCCCGCTTACACACATCTTTGTATCGTAGTAGAGGCCGACCCTGAGATTTCCTACCCATCTGTAATTCACCAAAAAAGATGTCCTTTGGTATTCTACCGTCATCCATCCTTCTAACATGCCCTATCCATCTAAGTGTACGGAGACTGAGCATGGAATATTCCGTCACACAACCTGATCTTTCCAATACTTCAGTATTTGTGATTTTGTCTTGCCATTTAATACCAAGTATTCTTCGCAGATACCGCATATGAAAGCTATTTAAACGTTTCTCTTGGTGTGAGTAAGTTGTGACATAATCTATGCCTTCATTTTGCTAATTGTTAAACCAAATTCAGAACAAGCATTGGAGAATGCAGATAGTAGACGTAATTCTTCCTCAGAGTGGGTCGTAATTGCAGCATCATCTGCAAAAAGCAACTCTCTGATCAGTACCCTCCTAATTTTGGTCTTGGCCTTCAATCTCTGAGCATTGTAAAGGCCGCCATCTGAGTGTGAGTGAATGTATATACCATCATCCTGATCACGAAAGGCATATTTCAGTAGAAGTGAAAAATATATTCCAAAGAGAGTAGGAGCTTGTAAACAACCTTGCTTAACTCCACTCTTACTGTGGGAACACTAACATAACTATTGTTAAATAATATAGTCATTGACTCATAAGTACACACATCAGCTGAATGGAATTCTCAAAGAAAGCTATATACAGTATCAGCGGACATAGCAATGGAAATGTAGTTCCTGAGGAAAATGCAAAGAATACCATGAACGGACAGAACATTGAATGTAAATTGGTTAAAGAAATTAGCATTATACTGTGAACAATCTTTTCAGTAGATTATGGAGAGAAATTAACTTGAAAACTTAATGACAAATGGCAAACATGATGGGAAAGAGCAAAGGGAAGACAAAGAGATAAATATCTGGATAGCTTGACTGCATGGCTTTATCAGGACAAAAACAAAGACCTGATCCAGGACTCTAGTGATCATATTAGATTACAACCAGTGACCACCCATGCCTATCTGCATGACATATTGATGATGGCAGTATCACAGACAACTGTGCTGTGTTTACATTTCTACTTATAAAGTAGTACTTTCTTCATCATGAGAATGATCATGGAAAAGTAATGTACACCTTTAGTTTCTAGAGAAATCTCTGCCACTCATATAATGTGGCTTGTCAGCTACTTCAGGGTCGCACTCTCTGGGAACAATGTCATCCAAACACAGCACCACTGTGTTAGACCTAAGTATGCTAACCGCTACATCACCCTTACTTGTAGAATAATGCTTGTCTTTTAGGAGTTTCTGTGGCGAAGTGGTCAAGCCGTCATGTTCGGGCTCCGAAGGTTGTGGGTTCGATTCCTGGCCGCGTCCTTCGGTTCACGAGTGCATTTTTTAAACTCCTGGGAGTTGTTTCTGGAGCTACAGAGTTCATGCTTTGTGCGACGCTTTCGGCAGTTCGCTGTGGAAAGAGACTGAGCCATACGGTATAAAAACCCGTTGCAATGAAGTCGACTTTTAAGTGACTTTATGCTTATTTGATACAGCTATAGAGGTCATCATTGCTTTATTACACTGTGACATAGGGGTAGTTGGTTCATTCCGCTTACTGGTTATTTGGGCGTAAACATTGAATTCTCATTCATAAAGCAATGGCAAACTAATTACTAAGCTTAAAATTGCCTAGAGAATCAAACGGGTTGATCATGTTGTCTTTGCAAAGGGCATGCAACATAGTGTTTTCTTGTTTATATTGCGCTCGCTCGCTTTGAACTGAAGCATAGTCCATACACACTATTTATAGTAGTGATGGACTGAATTTTGTTTGCGTGTGGATTATCTTTCCCTTTTAACAGTGTCCCTCGCCATCAGGCGAACTCACTTCGACTTCAGAGATATTTGTAATTTACATACCCAAGTGAAGGATGACAGGTCAACATTTTAGTCCAGCTATCCGGTGTTAGGGCCCGCTCCCTGGCCGAGGGGTTAGCAGCTTTCTCCGTAATCCCGAATACTCTCGTGGTTGACGTGAGTGCACGAGAATTGGAAGCAGTTCGAGTCGCACCAGTGACTTATGAGAGTATGGAGCCGGTCGCTCAGAAAGTCGTGGCGTTCTGATGAGCGTAATCTAGCCTAGGAATCAACATACAGCTGAAAGATGCTGATGGTGACTGCAATATCCTGAAACAGGATGGAAACGTGGGAAAAAAAATTATCCGGTGTTAGGGTTGAACCGCTTACCTCGGCATCATCACAACAGATGTTTAAGAACACGTGTGCTTACCCATTCAGCCTTGCGGGCCTGCATAAAGTGTGTTTTAGTATATATATCATAAAGTTAACATGCATCCAAAGTATTTGATGATGTTTGGTTATACTCCTTTTCATCTTTTCAGTCTGCATGCTCTTCGTGTTTGCCTCATTTTTTGTTGCTCATCTTGTTTCCAGGGCATACTTTGGTAACATCAACTTCTTTGGAGGCCCCTCTACCGTTCAGGTGAAGGCATCAGCTCGTTTGGCACAGATATTGACAGAGAACACGGACGCCATGTTTGTGCTCTTATCTGATGTGTGGTTGGACAACAGCAGGGTAATTTTCTTTTTTAAGCCAATACAAGTTCAGGTATTTCCATAGCTGATATTGCCATAGAGGTGGGAAGTTTTAGGCTTTCACATATTCTAGGTATGTGAATATGAAATTAATCAGCATCATCACATTCAGGACATTCCCACACATGCTCAGTAGCCAACGAAGAGTTCCCATGCTGATAGTACCAGTTAGTCTGATTAACCCTTTGCAGGGTAGACGTTTGTCCATGTTTTATCTCTGAATGGGCAAGATTTTTCAGGTTCGGTAAAATTTCGGTTACGTTAGTAGAAACATCACATCTAAGGTTTTATTCAACAGGTTTTAGTGAAATAAACAACAAAATGAAGGAAAATGCATGCAGATTATTTTACTCACATGAATAAGTAATCCAATGTTGCTAGTAATCCACACATGAACACAAATATTTACAAAATGCAACATATTGTTTGTGATTGTTAGTCATTTATATGCAATATACAAATACATTTTCAGAATCAGAATCACTTTCTTTAAAGTCCGACTCACGACTGCTAACACTGAACACTGATTTCTAGCTCCAATTAATAGTCAACTTCGTGCCCTTCAATGTCACTTAAATTGAACCTAGCAAAATCTTCGCTATCACTTGAAGAATCGTCAAAATCTATTTTGAAATGCAAAGCGTAAAACCCCCAAAAACTCTTTTAAAATGCGTTCAAATTCAAAGTGCACGCTTGCAAATGGCGGCCACGTTGTTAAGCTATCGGCGAAACCGAAAGTAGACAATCTGAAGCCCCGGAAAGCCACAAGAGTGCGTTTTTACAATACTTAGTAATCATGAATGCTTTGGGACGCTTTGCCCGTTCTGGGGTAAAAATGCTTTAAGACGTTAGTTTAGTCGTTGGATCAACATCACGGCACACGGTTTAACCCATAAGTGCTCCGTTTTTCTCCTAACTCAAACCTGAGTCTGGATAAACTCAGCTCAATGCACGAACTCCGTTGCATCGGCGAGGATCCTGAAATACTTGGGTAGATTTTTAACTCGAAATTTTGCCCGGGCAGCGCCGTTAGGCTACTCTTTTTCAATTTCCAACTGCCAAGGGATTTTTTACATGCGCAACAATACACACGGGCGTCCGATCTCACTACCCAGAGACCAGGGGAAATTTTATTACGGAAGTCCAGGTGGATTTTTAAATAAATCCCGGTCCTCACCGGGGCCTGAACACGGGACGTCCAGCACTCGAGGCAGACACCATACCTCAAAACCACTCAGCCCCCCTAAGACGTTATGCCCGGTAAAGGGTTAAACATCCACCTCCATATTCCTCAACGTGTTGATTGTATTTCGGATCCCCTGCTTCCCCTTCCCCTCCTGAATCATCCTCTCCAAATGTAGGTCCTGTGTTTGGTTTGCTGCACTTTCCATTCAATCTAAAGAGCCGTCACCTCGTCGGCCTTATAATCTAATTCACCGCCCAGAGACAACAGCCAGTCTATCAGCCTATTAATTTCTTGCACACCTGCATGCCACTCCTTTTTTAATGCAGTGTTTCTTAACTTTTGCAATGAAGTCCCAGCCATTCCATGTACTTCACACCACAGACCCATCCCTGTATATTATTGCATCCTTTGGACACTTGTCACTTATCAAGTGTTGTACAGGCACCTCTGTTTCACCTGATGTCCATTCCAAAATCTACTGTCCAGTGTGACTGTAACTCAGTGTAAGGTTGCCTTGTCGGGTAGTACCATAGCCCATTCCTGTTCCGGCACTATTTTACCTATTTCACAGATATGTCTGATCATATTTTCAGCCTGTGCATCTAAGAACTGCCTTTCTTCAACATGTGACACTGGTGTCATCCTGTGCTTCATAGAGAGGGTGCAACTTGTCACCTTTTGCCAAATGTAAAGGTTGCTTTTTCAAGATGGAAGACATGCTCATCAATAAACAGCAGTAAATTGCAATGATAAAATAAGTGTTGAAGAACCTATACTGTTATGTGAACGTGAAACATGTACAATAAGTAGACAAGTTGAGAAACATCTAATGGAAATGGTCATTTCTGAGGAAAAAGCAAAGAATACCTTGGACGGACAGAAAAAAATTAAGAAAGTCCTTCAAGAAAGAAATGAAAATCATAAATTGATTAGAGAAATTAGATGTGGATGTAGAGATTGTTTGGGCGCATTATGAGAAGTAAGCTTGAAAACTTGGTGACAGCTGGCATAATTTATGGAAAAAGAGGAAGGCAAAGAGGTAAATACCTGAATGGATTGGCCACATGGCATAATCGGGAGAAGACCACAGGCCTGATTCAAGACTCTGATCACCGTGTGAGATGGTGAACCTTGACGCCCACACTTATCAGCATGGCATAAGATGATATTTGTTATTAGCTCAACGACATACAATTGCAATTTTATTTACAGATGTTTGTAATTGTTTAAACTTTCATTTCTTGATAAGACCTGAAACATTTAAAGCAGTTAAGAGTTCTGAGATAAAAGAACAGTTACTATTATAAATATCCTATGTTGAACACAAGAGATTTTGTATATTTTTATGAATATACAGTGTCTGGATCTGACAGCTAGTGTCTCACGTGACGAGTGGACTAAATCCCACATGTTCACATTAGTAGGCTGGTTTCTTTGGGGTACTCCATGGACTGCATCATTCAGTTGAAGAGTTAAAGTTAGTTGCATATCCTTTACAGCAGGGGGGGGGGGGGGGAATTTTAGGGTTTCGTGGGGGGGGGGGGAGGGGTAGGTAGGAAATACAAAAAGGGGGGGGGAGAATGATGATGTGAAAATATGGTGAAGGGGGGCACGGGCCAAAAAAGGTTGAGAACCACTGCTTTACAGGATGTTGCAGTGTCAACACCAGCATTTTTTGCTTTTGTGATCTCTTGGCAAGTTTATGTTCAGTAGTTTGCCATTGCTTTCTGAATGACCGTCACTCATACAATTTTGTAAAAAACCAGCACAAGGCGGGTCTGCTGACAAATCGCCCATAGCTGTGTTTTGAACGCAGGTGTGCGGATTATGAACTGTGCCCGTAACCCCTTCGCCACTTAGCCAGCAGTTGAAGAGTGCAAACTTGTTTTGGAGACTTGTGGGGGGGGGGGGGTCATCGCTGAAGCTACAGGGTTCATACTTCGGCAAGCCACTGCCATGTGGGATGGAACCCGGTGCAATGAAGTCAACCCTCTTGACCTTAACCCCTCTTTAACCTTTAAGGCTGGCGTGCTGCCACTCAATCACGGCCAGGCATTTTCTAAGTGAATGTAAATAACATTGGATCAGACACGACCAGATCTGTATTAGTAAATGAGCTTCTTTGATTGTATTTCTGAACTGTTCACTTGTTATGGATATATTTATCTAAATTGATATGAACAACATCCACAGGTTATGGAGAAACTGAACACCTTATTTAAGGGCTATTCCGACTATCCTCCAACAGCATTCATCTTGTGTGGAAATTATCTGTCATCGCCAAAAGTGATGAGTCACGCCAAAACTTTGAAAGGTTAGTACAGTGGGCTGGTGCTATCTTTAGACCAGATAGGCAGGCACCTGGTGTGCAAATCTTAGCGAGCAATAACTCTGTAGAGAGCAGACAAACGTTACATATGTTCTCGGTTTGCTATGAATAAAAGATCTACTATGGTGACAGGAGAAACCGAAAACAACTGACAGTTTTATAGTTAAAGTTAGTTGCTTATTATTTACAGGATGTCTTAGTCATTCCCAGTATTTTTGCTGTTTGTGATCTCTTGGCAAGTTTTATGTTCTGTAGTTTGTCATTGCTTTCTGAACAACCGGCACTCATACCATTTTCATTAAAAAAAAATAACCAACACAAAGTGGTCTGCTGCCAAATCACCCACAGCTGTGTTTCAGATGCAGGATTATAAACTGTCCGAAACCCCTTTGCCACAGAGCCGGCGACAGTTTTATAAGGGATGTACATTAAGAAGACAAAAATTAGATTTTAAGAGTATGCATCTTTCCCATTGCAACATACGCCTATGAGACCTGGACACTTACTAAACGAGCTGAGTAGCGCATAAATGCCTTTGAATATAAATGTTATAGACGAGTACTAAGAATAACTTGGATAAAGAAAAGAACAAATGCATCCATCTTCAAGAGAGTATTGAAGAAAGAGAGTAAGAAGAGAGTATTGAAGAAAGTTGGCTTTTAACCCTTTACAAGGCAGACGCTTGTCCGTTTTTTAGCCCTGAACGGGCAAGATTTTTTTCAGTTCGGTAAAATTTCGGGTTGCGTTAGTGAAAACATCACAAATAAGGTGTTAGTCAACCGATTTTAGTTAAATAAACAACACAATGAAGGGAAAAGCATGCAGAATATGTTACTCACGTGATTGTTGTTGGTAATCCATATATGAACACACATATTTACGAAATACAGCATATTGTTTGTGATTTTCTGTCATCTATACGGCAATTTACAAACACATTTTCAGAATCATAATCACTTTGTTTAAAGTTTGACTCATGACTGCTAATGCAAAGTAACGCTTTTCACTGATATCTAGCTGCGATTAATAGTCAACTTCATGCCCTTTAATGTCACTTAAATTGAACCTAGCAAAATCTCGGCTATCACTTGAAGAATCGTCGAAATCCATTTTGAAAAACTAAGCGTAAAAATCCCGAAAACTATCAAAAAAAGTCCGTAAAAGTCTGTTCAAATTCATAGTAGGCGCTTACAAATGGCGGCCATGTTTTCAAGCTATCGGCGAAAGCGAAAGTAACCGTCGGAAAGCTGAGAGGTCGCGTTTTTACAATGCATAATAGTATCGGGCGGTTTCAGACGATCTGCTTGTTTAAGTGATCGGCCGCAAATGGATGTTTTGCCCTGTAAAGGGTTAAAGATGATAAAACAAAGAAATTGAAATATTTTGGTCACTTGAAACGGCATGAAAGTTTGGAGAGAACAATAATGGATGGGTATATGCCTGGGAAGAGAGGAAGAAGAAGACCAAAGAGAAAATGGATGCAGGATGTTGCGGATGATCTCCAGATGGGTGTATCGGGTGCGGCTTATGATCGATAAGTTTTCTGGAAGGTTGTTATGGGAGCGAGGTTCTGAATGTCTTGCTGCATTAGACATTTTTAAGATCAGAGTAATGTCAGCCCTAATTCGTTGATCATGTGTCTGTAACCAGTATTCATTATTTGTCTCATTGAAACAGTCATATTTTGTTTCACTGCAGATTGCTTTCGGAATTTGGGGGCATTGTTGTCCAACTACCCAAAAATTATCAGCACGAGTCAGATTATTTTTGTTCCTGGCCCCAATGACCCAGGTCATTCTACTATCTTACCAAGGTATTGTGACATTGTGCCTCGTTGTAAACCATATAATGTTTATTTAGTAACTATAAATCACTGACAGGCCACAATTTGTGAACTTGGAACAGGCATCAAAAATAACTTGAAACGCACCCAAATGTAACACAAAATAGTTGCTTTCAATGTGATAAACTGCAGCGGGAATAAGTCCACCTCTGGTTGAATAGTATAAATAAATCTGCCACAGAATGTTTCTGAGAGCCGCAGTAGTGTAGTGGCTAGCACGATTGCCTGCCAGTCTGGTGTTCATCAGTTTGAATCCCCATCGAGGCAGACTTAAAAAAAACATTGGCCCTGGTTCCCAGCCTAAATTAGCTACCAGAAATTTCCTGGGGAGTGATATTGAACACATCACTCATTGGGTGCCGACTGGTCTATAAATGTATGGGGCAAGCACCAAAAGCCTCATACACCCCAAGGCATGTAACACTGTACTTTACTTTACAGCATGTTTTGAATCTGGTAGCTAATGAGTTAATGCAGTAAAAACAAAACTAGCATAGTAAATAACCTAATACAGCGCAGAACTGATAAGGCGAACTCACCTGGACCCAAGAAATAGTTCTTTTTATCAGAAATTCCTCTTATAAGAGTTCAAACATATAGTAATACATTTACAATGTGCAATACAATATTGTTCTTCACAGCAGAAATTCGCCACATCCGAGATCACCTTAAGCAGTTTGCACTGTAATGCAATTATTTAATAAGATGCATTAGAAAATGAGTCATAGTGGTTAGTGCTCTCTTTTTCCCAGCTTGGGTATTTAGTAATGGCTAAGTTAAAAACAGTATTAAGAATCTGGCATAACAACAGCAAACATAAAACTCAAACTCATGAGAACATGCATCTTTCCTATGGCAAGATTTAGATGTGTAGTTAAGAACCATTTCACAATCACTAAGAAGAACATCAGGGCTTTTGAGCTTAACTGTTACAAATTCTTAGAATACCATGGACCAAGACAAAGGGGGGACAAAACTGACAATCTGCCAGATCTGAACGTTGGCTCATAAACTGTATCATGGCCATATTCAATGTCACAATGGTTTGGAAAGACAGTGACAGAGTGCATGGGGCCTGAAGGTAGAGATAGGGGTAGACCAGCACAGACATGAACACGGGACATAGGACATGAAAGTTCAAATGGCAGGGGAACTAGTAAAGGATTGAAAATCTTTGATGGATTATAAGAGAGCAGCGTTCTGCACAGGACCTGCTGCTCTATGATGCTACGTGGCTTTTCAGTTTGTATTTTACATCTGAAATGTTGGTCGTATTGACTTTGTTAGCTCAGATGACCTTGCTGGTGTCACTAAATACATTAGTATAAGTTTATTACAACAGTGTCAAATTTCTTTTTCAAATATGTATATTTTATCGAGTGTCTTGTCAGTAACAGATATGATATTCAGTAAAAGAAAAAAATGCATGGTAAAAATGTCAGAAAATGGTTCTCCAATCTGTCATTTCACTGCAGCACTTATAGATTTAACTGCCATAAATTGCTGACATCATCAACCTTATGCAGCTGGATACAGAATTTAAAATCATCCAAATATTTCAAGCATCAGAGGAAGAAATGTGCTAGATCTTGGCAAACTACAGCTAAAATTGTCAACACATCATCATCAAGTGCCAAACCAGCTGCCATAGATGTTCATGGCTCTCCACAGATCTCAGTCTTTGGTGTTCTGGATCAACTCTGCTGCTGATATTCCTCTATGTCACCATGTCAGTCCATCCAGCCTGCCTCTGCCTCTCTTCTTCATCAGCTTGTTTCGGGCAATCGTTAATTACTTTGGCAGTGAAAGGAATTTGCAAAATTCTTTTCAGGAACAACATATCTGTTACTTCCAAGTCTTTCTAATTTGTTCATTTACATTCCAAGATTCACTGCCAGTACAGCAAAACAGGTTTTATATAGCATTTCAGGCATCTCTTTCTGTACTCTACTTGTGTTTAATCCTGAAGCTTTCATTGTCTTTGTTACATTTAGTTTTTTACCAGGCTGCCTTTGAAAGAATAACATGACTTTCTTTGTTTTGTTAACATAATAATGTACATTTCAATCTTTTTTCTAGACCGACCATTCCAAATTCCATAACTGAGGCTTTCAGAAAGAAAGTTCCTGGTGCAGTATTCACATCGAACCCTTGTCGGATCCAGTACTGTACACAAGAGATTGTTGTCTTCAGAGAGGACATTGTCACAAAAATGTGCAGGAACTGTGTAAAGTTTCCTGCTGATGGAAATGTCCCTACCCACGTAAGCATAACTCTTACCTTTTAAACGTCCGTTTATTGGTGTGCTTTCACACAGCATCACAATTATCATTCCTTCTTGGTGTCTAAATATCATGCCAGGTGGCATCTGTATTTTATCCTTGATCAGTGGATACCATGCCTCTATCTCTAGTACCCTCAGTTTTCTCAGTTGTCACAACTTCCTCCCAGTGTTGCCATTTGAATACTTTTCGCGCTAAATTTAGTGCTTTTTCAAGTCAGTCAGTGCGAAAATTTCCCTTTTAGCGCGGCTGCATAAATTTAGTGCTTCACAAAATTTTTTGGTGCTTTTTTGGGGTGGGTAAAAATTACTTTAAAATTCATTTTGGTAACACTAAAAAGCCGAATTTGAACTGAAGCAAGGGAATAAAACAGTCTTAGTACGTTACTGCGCAATATTCAACTAATTTAACTCCCCTTAATACGATTTAGCTGAAAGCGAACGCCATCTTGCAGACAAGTCCAAACGTCAATACATTAGCTTGTAATCGAGTTCATAATTTTGTGGTGTCTACATTATCCTTTCATTTAAGCTTATTTGTGTTTCACCATGAGCAAGAAATATTGTCAACATTTCAGAGAACAGTGGCTCAGTGACACGAGATTTCAAAAATGGTTGTTAAAAGTAGAAGGGGATAATACTAAGTGTTTTTGCAAATATTGCAAATGTTCCATTGCAGCCAGGTTAAATGATATTGAGAGGCACAAGAATACAACGAAACATCAGAAAGCCGAACAACCATTCAGTACACAAAGGCAAACAACAATTGCATTTGACAAACTGAAAGATGATGTCAAAGAAACAGAAGGATGCATGAGTTTGTTCATAGCTGGCCATTGTTCGCTTCGCGTTGTTGACCATTTAAGTGAACTCTGCAAGGTACACTTTGGTGACAGCAAAGGTTGCAAGAACTTTAAGCTTAGGAGAACTAAGTGCAGAGCAGTTATTTCAAATGTACTTGCACCATATTTCACAACAGACTTGACAGCTGATATTGGCAAAAGTAAATACAGCTTATTGATTGATGAGAGCAATGACATTTCTGAAACTAAGCTACTTGGAGTAGCTATTAGGTACTATTCAGAGACAAGAAAGCAGTTTGTGGTTACTTACTTAGATTTAGTTGAACTGAGTGACTGCAACGCACAGGCAATATGCAATGCGTTAAAAGATTGTTTAAACAAGAATGGACTTGAGATGAAAAGACTAGTTGCACTCAGCACTGACAATGCGTCTGTCATGACATGTGTAAACAATGGAGTATATACAAAATTAAAATCTGAAGTTCCTCATCTGGTACTAATTAGGTGTGTATGTCATTCCCTTCAGCTGGCAGTGTCACAGGCTGCAGCTGCTTGTCTGCCCAGGAACATCGAGTTCATGATTAGAGAAACATATAACTGGTTTTCTCACTCAAGTCTTTGTCAAGCAAAGTACAGAGAGCTTTTTGCTTCAATAAATGATGGACACATCCACTAAAGATTGTTCAATTAAGCCAGACACGATGGATGTCCATTCAATCTGCCATTGTCAGAATATTGCAGCAGTGGGTCGAGCTCAGAACTCATTTTGATGTAGCAAGACTGAACGAGCGCTGTTATACAGCAGAACTTCTACATTCTATGTTTAGCGACATGAAAAACTATGTGTATCTCATATTTCTCAAGCATATTCTCGGAGAAGTTCAAAGTGTGAATAAGAAATTCTGAAGCAGATATACAGGATCCAACAAAACTACTCAGCGATCTTGTCCAGCTCATTGATTCTATCAGTTCAAAGATTGCTATTCCTGGGAAAAAAAATAACAGAAAGTGATGCTATTCAAGATTATTTAGATCCTAATCCCAATCTAGGTTATGAGTTTGAGAAAGAAATAGCAGACTACAAATTTCCCGATGAGAAAGAAATTCGTGGAAGGTGCATCCAGTTTTTAATAGAGCTATTGACACAGCTGCGTTTACGTACACCCGAATATAACGTTCGAGTGTTGCAGTCCATATCATGTCTTAGTGGAAGTGAATGTCTACAGCCAATGAAGCCCTGTATATTGGATCTTGCTAAAATGTTTGTAGAAGATGCAGCTACTCTCACCCGCATCGATTTCCAGTGGAGAAAACTTCATCATATGCAGTGGACACAGACCTCTGACACACTTGGACTGTGGGCAGAAATAGCCTCATACAGGGATGCCACCGGTGAAAATCCTTTCCAAGATCTTACAGATTTAGCTTTAACTCTGCTCATTTTACCTCATTCTAATGCGGACGTGGAGCGTATTTTCAGTCAGATGGGAGTTATAAAATCAAAATTGCGGAATAGACTTAGCATAAAGAGTTTGACAGCTGTTTTGACTATTAGATATGGAATGAAAGGATATGGCAAATGCTGTCATGATTATAAACTACCTAAGGATATTCTGCGAAAAATTGGATCACAGGAGGCATATACATGTTTCTTTCAATCATCTCCTCATCCTCATCATCGCAGGAGCAAACACAATAGGAAATAGCTACAGAAACTGAAGAGGAGTTGTTTGACTAGGGATTTGGAAGATCTGGAATAAACTTCATTCTAATATTCAGTGATAATAATAAATTATAATGTGCTACTTTATAACATTTTGAATGAATACCGCGAGGGCTTGTTTTAGTGATTTCCCAAAAAATTAGTATTGCAATTTGGTGCTCTTTTGGCTCGAAAGTAGTTCTGATTGGGATTTGGCGGATCTGGAATAAACTTCATTGTAATATGAAGTGATAATAATAAATTATACTGTGCTACCTTGTTACATTTGTAATAAATACAGTTGGTGCTTTTTTTTTTGTACTTCCTAAAAAATTTGGGTGCTTTTTCATCAAAGGGAGATGGTAACACTGCTTCCTCCACACTCTTTCTTCTTATAATGCAACAAAATATTATTGTCTTTTCCTGATGTTCCCTCACCTGCATTTCACACAATCTACGAGGGTAAGTTAATAAGTAAGTCACAAATGGCCGTAGAAAAATAACTAACTATGATAACTTGAAACCAGTTTATTTTTAAACATACATTGTCCCTTTATTTCTCAACATAATTTCCACCAACATTGATGCACTTATCCCATCGTTTTATCAGTCCTCCCAAACCGGCTGCATAAATCTGCTCGCCCTGTTTTCATTTACCTGCCATCCCACAGAATTGTGTGACTTACATATTGACTTGCCCTCATAACTTTTTCTACCTAACTATGCACCGCTTTATGGGAAATCGCTAACGGATACTCACGCAAACCTCAGTCCTGTATGACATCACACTGATGTTGGACAACAGGATGGCTTCATCCGACATACAGGACTTCGCGTTGGAGCTCAAGCCACGAACACAAGCAGTAATCAAGCTTAGGGGCTAAGTCCACTGAAAACCCACCTTGGCGAGAGACATTTCACGAATGACACCGAAGTTGAATGTGAAATGAAAACATGGTTTAGAAAACAGGGAATGCAGTTCTATGCAGCCGGTTTGGGAAGACTGATACGATGACGGGATGAGTGCATCAATCTTGGTGGAAATTATGTTGAGAAATAAAGGGACAATGTATGTATAAAAATAAACTGGTTTCAAGTTGTTATCATAGTTAGTTATTCTTCTACAGCCATTTGTGACTACTTATTAACTTACCCTCGTAACATTTGTCTATTGTGAATACTATATTTCTATGTGACGATATGAATTCAAAATGTGCATGAATTAGAATGTGGTTATTATATTTTTTACACCCTGCAGCTGTCGAAAGCATTTATTATGTGATATGATTATAACATCATTCTTTTACCTTCAATTTTTGTGTGTAAAGGCGATGATAGTGGTAGTGATTGCTGATCTTAGCCAAAAGCCTGAGAATATTAAAACTCTGTATAAATTTGGAAAGACAGCACACGTGATAGGAAAAATGAAATAATATAAGTTCACATTTTAGGATTATAAAAAACAATATTGAAAAGAGCAGACAAAAGGTTCTAAACATGGGTGAAACAGAGCTGTATTCAAACCATACAAAGGAAAATATCTCTCACAGTGAGTTGCAACAGAGGTAGACAAATATAAAACATAAGAAGTAAAGGTAGATGAGGAAGAATATGGTATGCTAGTTATCTTTTGATTATCTTGTGAGAGCAAAGAGGTAGACTGCCTATTCTAGGATAGCTTGTGAAACATTTATTTTGATGTAAGCATGTTGAGGTTTTACTGTAATTTAAGAGAGATTTGAAATATCATATCTTAAGCTTATACTATGGTATATTTACTTTGTCAATAAATTGCCAGTTATGAATGTTAACACTGGAATTAATTAAATTCATATGAATTTCTTTCTCTCTCCAGTTCGCCAAATCACTGATCAGCCAGGCTCATTTATGCCCCTTGCCTCTGCATGTCAGTCCAATTTACTGGGCATATGATAATGGTCTGAGACTGTACCCATTGCCAGACGTGATTATAACTGCGGACAAGTTTGACCCATTTACTACAACAGCGGTTTCTACTACTGTGGTTAACCCTGTGAGTTTCAATTACAATTATGTTTGTAATCAGTTGTACATCTGGTGTAGTATGAATTTGCCATGTTAGTTAATTGCATATCCTTTACAGGACATCGCAGTCAACACCAGCATTTTTTGCTGTTATTTCTTGGCAAGTTTATGTTCAGTGGTTTGTCATACAGTCTTTAAAACATACCGTAAATTTACAATGCATTGGGGGAAAAACAAGAAGATGAAAGCAGCTAGTAGCTTCATCTTGTTAATTGTGGCCTAGAATATATGGCATTTTTATTATTTTAAACCTTCTTATGATCCAAGTGGCTTGGAGGAGTGATGCCCATCTTTAATTTGAAAAGAGCCATGTTTGAATCCATTTGAGAACAATTTTTGTTTTAGAACTCCTTTGTGATGTTATATCCCACATGGTCTCTGGGTGGTGGAATAATGTTATACCCCACACCGTCTCTGGGTAGTGAATAAATGTTATATCCCACATGATTTCTGGGTAGTGGATCAGATGCCTACACTTCTTGAAAAGTAGTGTAAATTAGGTTCCGTGTGCATATTAAAAATCCTCTATGGTGAGAATTCTAAACAGTTTGTCAGGATACTGCCACGGCATAATTTCAAAATAATAAAATCTGCAGCAGATTATTCCTAGTAAGTTTGGATTCTGATATTCACACATGAGGATCTTAACCCCTGCTGTGGAGTTTGTGCACTGAGCTGACATTTTCCGATGAAGCATTGAGGAATAATTTCAGTGCATGAACAGGTAAAGATAGTCCCATATCTTATACATGCCTCAACAGTGTGAAAGTTTTAAGCCTTTAAATTATGATGTAGTAAAGACCAGCTCCCTTCCTTATCTTGGCTTCCCAGAAAAATCTGTGGTGTCAGTTTTATGAGGCTTGGTTGACCTCCTACCTGCACAGACCAGAGAAAATCCAACCTTGTTACTAATAAACTCTAAACCATTGTATTGGTGTGTGCACTAACCACTATAATAAAAAAAAAGATTTAAAAGCTAGAAGATCAACTTCATTGCACCAATTTAACCCCATATGGCTCAGCAGAGCGGCCTGTCAAAATGATCACGAACTCAGTAGCTCCAGCAACAACCGCTATAGGTCTCTAAGAAAATAGTACTTGTTAATTAAATAACGGAGCCAGTAAGTGAATTCATGATCTTCGCAGCACAAGGTAGGCAGCTTAACCACTTGGCCACAGAGACTAACCACTGTACGTTCATTAAGTATGTAAATATTACTTGCATCTTTCTCTTTAACATGTGTCTTCAGGAAGGTTAGTAAAGTCAAGGACCCTTTTACATACATTGAAGCATATTGGGTTTATGGTGCTAGCCCCATGTGTGTATAGAACATTTGGCACTTGATGTGATATCAAAATCACGCCAGCCACCTACACTTCCTAGGGACATGTCCTGGTACCCGTTTTAGGCCTGGTTGACCTGGAAGCATATACCAGGAAATGAAGTCCGCCTCGATGGGGTCGGAACACACAGCCACAGAGTAGACAGGCAAGCATACTAACTACTGCACTATTGTTTGCCTCAGGAATCATATTATGTCTGAGAATATTAAGTATAGCTGGAACAGAACAGTTTTCGGCTGTTAAACATTTCAGTGTTGATTTCTAGAAGGTTAACTGAAGACACTTTGCTATAGCAAGAAACTTTTGCTATATTTTGAATGTATAAAATGGTGTTGCTCCACAGGGCTCCTTCCTCCGCACAGATTTTGGCTTTAAAGTGTATTACCCAGCTACACGTGAAGTTCAAGACAGTCAAGTGATAGATGATGTGGACAGATCACTTATTTCTTCTTTGTCCGAAATCACAATGTCCCAGACCCATGAAAATAGCTCACTCAGTTTATTGGCATCTTAGTTATTACATTTTTGTTGATATATTTGAATTGCCATAACATTTTGTGTGATGATTAAATGTATAGGGTGTATTTTTAATGACAGTGCAGTGTTTGAAAATATTGCCGGTGCAAATTTTGTATTCACCATCTGTAAAGTTCATGCAACATAATAGGTAAATACAAAACTAGGGCCCGCAATAATTTTAAACATTACAGTCATTAAAAATACACCGTTGTTGATGGATGTGAACCAGCAGGTCTAGAGGGGAGATTGTTCTTTGCCTTACATTAGAGTCGTCTTCCTTTGATTTTCCAATGGAGCACAGGCCCTCAACCCACTTATGCCCAGACCTCCTTCTTCTGTTCACTTTAAATTTATTGCCTCTATCTGCAATGTTGTTTCTTGTACACACTTCCCTATCTTTTTAGTTCCCCAGTAAGTCCATGGAGTTGATCTTCCACTGTTTCTCTAGGCAGGTTTCCCTAGCTATGTCATATTCAAGGAAATCATAAAGCATGTGATCTGCTGTCTGCAGAGCCAATCCACATGTGTACATGGCTGATTCGCCAAATTTAAATTTTGTAACCGTGTGATTGCCTAATAGATTGTCCTGTTTTGAGGCACAGAGTAATGATTTGTTCTGGTCTGTCCATGAAGTGGTAACGATCTTGTGCTGGTCCAAGTCCTCTATCCACTGCTGTTTCCTGCAGCTCCTTCATGTCCTGCAATTATTATTCATGTCTGTCTCTAATTCTCCCTGTGTTTTTAGATCTTTCTTGAGTTTGTTTGTTCCTTCCAGAGGGAGGACTTTCTAGTTATGCAATCAGGTTCGAGAAAACCTGGGGACATTTTCTCAATGTATGTCCTATCCAGCACCAGCTAATGAATGTTTGTAATTTATTGGTAATTCTTTTTTAATTGTATGGCGTGGAAGCCTGGACATTGAACAGGCAACTAGAAAGTCGAATAGAAGCCCTGGAGATGTGGATATACAGAAGAATATGTTGTATTTCATGGAAACAAATACAATCAAATAGAGGTTCTAGAAAAACTGGGAATTAAAAGAGAAGTGATGAAGGAAATAAAAAAGAGGCAAGTGAAATATTTCGGCCACTTTAAAAGATATAAAACTCTTATAAAAATCATACTGGAAAGCAAGGTTGAGTGAGGGCAAGCGAGCAAGAGGTAGACAACAATACAAATGGGAAGATAACATCAAGAGATGGGCAAACATCAGTCTGACAGAATGCACAGTCAGGTGAGAGACAGACAGTGTTGGAGATCCATTGCAGCCAACCTTCATTGGGAGACGATGCCTGATTGATTGATTGGTAATTGTTTTAGCTGTTATTCATGTTTCTGATCTATACAATTATACTGATTTAATATTAAACTGAGCTACAGTAGCACGAATGCTTGCTCAGTTGCCATATTTTTGAATCCCCATCAAGGTTCACAGGTCAACCTAACCAAAATGATGGGTACCTAAAAATGTCTTGGGAAGTAAAGGTTTCTGGCAAGATATTGCCCATATCACCCAGTGATTGTCATGTGGTCTCTAAAAACTTGATGATAGCACCAGTCACCCAACGGCTGGTACAATGATTGTTTAATTTTACATATTTCTGTTACCTTGTGGATTCCTGAGGAATGACTTTCTAGTCAACTATTAGAGCAGTGGTTCTCAACCTTTTTTGGCCCGTGCCCCCCTTCACCATATTTTCAGAATGTCATTTCCCCCCCCCCCCCCCCCATAAAATATTTGGCCCATGCCCCCCTTCACCGTATTTTCAGAAAGTCATTCCCCCCCCCCCCCCTTTCATATTTCCTATCTAAAAATCCCCCCACCCCTACACAGTATACGTAAAAATGGAAGGTAAATTTAATAGCATATACTAAAACAAGTCTAGACATCCACATAAAACATGATTTGTGGGTCTACTTACTTTATAAAATGAATTTTAGAAAGATGAGACGTACATGACTGTAAAGTATGAAGGGAAAAACAATATCAAGTAATCGGTTCTTGTATTAACGCGATCTTGAAATGGTCTTCATCCCCCCCCCCCCCCCCCCCCCCCCCCCCCCGGAAACCCTAAAATTCCCCCTGAGGGGGGGGGGGGGAATTCCCCACCGGTTGAGAACCACTGTATTAGAGTGACACCCCCTACCCCCCAAAAAAACGGAACCAACAAATCTTTGAAAGTTTCAGGCATCATTTGAACGACACAGAGGATTGGATCGAGATCAACAGTGGTTCCAGCAAGATGGGGCCACCCCACGCACATCAAATAACTCTTTATCCTGGCTGAGAGAGTGATTTCAGGGGAGACTGATCAGCATGAAGCGTGATTTGGAGTGGGCACTGCATTAACCTGACTTGAACCCCCAAGGTTTTTAGCTATGGAGGTATCTCAAGGATAATGAGTACCTGAACAGCCCTCAAATGATTGGTGACCTGAAGGCAGTAATCACAGCAAAGATCAGGGAAATCCCCACAGAGGAATGTGGTCGATTATTGACAATTTAGCGCAGTGTATGCATGTGTACATCAAACGCTGCGGAGGCCATTTGGAGCATATTTTGGAAAGATAACTTTTATGCAAAATGGCCAAGGTAACTGAAACTTTTGGAAATGATTGTACACAGACTGAAGTATACGTTCACCAAATTTAAGAAATTTGCTTGACCATCGTAAGATTTAATAAACTTTATGGGTTCTGTTTATTGTGTTGTCACCCTGTACTAGATTTGATCTTTTCCCTCCTGGGATTTATTTACTTCTATTCTGCACAGGTGCCAATTAATGAATACTTGTAGTTTAATAGTCGTTCTCCATGTTCTGGATACATACAGCACTACTGATTTGACTTTAGTGTTAAATTTTCTAAGCTTGGTACTAGATTTAATTTTTCTTCTGTTAGGCTGATAGTCTAACATTCTCTCTCCAGTCCATTTTGTTGATATCTTCCCACCCGTTTATACATTTGCCATCCACTTTCTCCTCTTACGTGATTTTCAGTATGGGATTATGTTGCTGTGTGACCAAAATAATGTACTGCTTAGCAGTGTGCTGAATGCATGTTGAAATGTATATAATAAAGTGTTAACACTTCTTGTTGCTACTTTGTATTAAGATTTCATGATATTTTGTATATTTAAACATAATTTTATGTTAATATGCTTGCTGGCATGAAAGCAGTGCATTTCTGGTAAAGGCAGTTCTACGAAGATACTGCAGTAAAGATGTGACATACAGGTCTTCAAATGTGCCAGGTTAGGATTTCATAAGATGTGGGTGACCCTGGTTATCTTTCCAAAATAAATGCAGTGCAGATCTGATAAGGCAACCTCACCTGGGTCCGAAGAAATAGTTCTTATAAGAAATTCCTCTTATAAGAGATGAGACAAAGAAGAAAAATTGCTGGGGATAAACAAATTGTTCTTCACAACAGAAATTCGCCATATCTGAGATCTCTTTAAGCAGTTTGCACTGTATATGGTACTCAGGTTATGAGGCTGGGTAAATCCCATAGCTGTACTAGCCAGCAAAAAGAAATAATGTCACTACTGAGTACCAAAGCTCTAGCCACTTGTTTTCTTCTGCCGTTTTGTCACCAGTGGATCATAGGCCTGCATACC
Organism: Cepaea nemoralis; assembly: GCA_014155875.1. NCBI lineage: Eukaryota > Metazoa > Mollusca > Gastropoda > Stylommatophora > Helicidae > Cepaea > Cepaea nemoralis. Next base: position 102,590 of record JACEFZ010023928.1, read on the forward strand.
TGTTGCCACTTCATGTCCTCCATATTTATTCATGTCTCTTAATTATCATCTCCATGTGTGGTCTCTTTTTAGTTTGCAGTGTGGGTTCCAGAGAAAACTTTCTAGTTAAACTAAGAGTTTTCATCAGTGTGTGTTCTACCAGCATCTTTTCCTCACTTTTCGATTGACGTTTGTTTACTTATCTACATTGGTTAATCTGGCATGCCATTTGAGTCCCTATTCTGCGCAGACACCAGTTAAAGAATGTTTGTAGTTTGTTAGTAATTGTTCCAGTCACTTTCCATGTTTATGATCCATACTTCTTCTTGGGTATCACCTTTGACAGGATGTTTGTCTTTTAAAGATAACATGGAGGCTTTGGTGGTGAAGGCTGGTAGGGGACTTAATGCATTGAGGGCAATGGCAGCAACAGGGGTAGATCAGAGGATGCTGTACAGGCTCTTTCAGCAGTTAATAATTTCTGTCATTGAGTATGGTTTGGAGCTGCTGACAGTATCAAAGAGCCAGCTTGAAAGGTTGGAGCCCATACAGAATGCTGCCATGCTGCTAATCCTTGGGTGCACAAAGAACACACCAATTATATGCATGAGGCATATCCTGGCACTACCAACAATGACGGATAGGCATAGGGTCCTTCAGGCCAAATGGTACATGAGAGTTGCCGCAGACAGGGATCACCCGCAGCATGCAGCAATGGATATGATCAAGGGTCATAGACTAAGACGAGGCAGGTCCTGGATGGCACAGGCAGAACTTTCTATAGTCAGGTGTGTGATCTAGAGACCATCAATCGTGAAAGAGAGTCGGGTGAAGTTCCGGAAGACATGACGGACTGGCACAATGTAATAATAACACTGGGTCGTGAGTGCAGAGAATGGGCAGCGAGCCACACTGAGTTTGAAGTGCAACAGCTGATCCAGAACAACATATATCAAGATGACATAGTCATCTACACCGATGGGTTAGCGGTGAGAAACAGGCTTGGGGCTTTATTGCAAAGGCTAATGGACGAGTCTTGAAAAAGGAGAGTCTGGCATATGAGAATACGACCTCCAGCATGAGAATGGAGGTGGAGGCAGTAATAGCGGCATTCCGGTGGCTAGAGGAGACTACTGCAACACACGTTGTATTCATTACGGATTCAAGGAGTATGCTTGGTAAGGTGGAGAAAGAAATGTTTCGTGTGGAATGGCTCTCGTCGCTTCAGAGGTCACAGATGTTAAGAATTGTATGTATATTTTGCCCAGGCCATGCGGGGGGGGTATGGGGGAATGAACAGGCTGATAGGCTAGCAAGGAATGCACCTCGTGGTGGTAGTTTGCCTATGGACAAGGGGGAGGTGGTCGTGCACTTGTGGGACCAGGTGGAGAAACAGATTGAGAACCCATATGTGGAAAGAATGAGATTGCGGGGGGGTCGGCAGGGGTTCTGGAAGAATCTCAAAACAGAGGGAAGACCAGGAGAACTTTCAATCAGATAGCGGTGGGAACGATTAGTAGTATCACTCTTCACTGGCTGTTGAATGAGGGGACAGAGCACATATGGGAATGTCCTGAGTGCAGTGATGTCGGTTCTTTACTCAATCAACTTCTGCATTCATCTGGAATATTTTTTGGACATAATTGTGCCCGTTTACAACAGAGCTGCGATATTTGCACCTTTTGACCAACTTCTGCAGGCATTTATTGACCGGGTTAGCCTTCCTGGTTATGATCCATACATCCGTTTGGGACTTCTACAAATTTCCTAGTGGTCTGAAAGCTCCTCCCGCCTGTTGTTTGTTACATGTCTGTTCTTTAATCTATAATGAGTACATACATGTATTGTTAAAGACAGTGAGCAATGGGGAAAAGTACTACTTACATATTTATCATTGCACCCTTCATTACTATAGATAGTTGAAGTTATGGAATAGATGACAAATTTATGCCATGTACATTTACTGGAGAAGTGGCTTAGTTGATCGTGAGATGCACAGGTTCATAATTCCCTGTCATTCCAATTTGAATACAGCTAACGGGCAATGTGGAAGCAGACTGCTTTGCATTGATTGAATGAGGTGTCTGCAGTAAAAAAAACAAAAACAAATTCTGGGGTTGATTGCAACATCCTGTAAAGAATATGCAACTACCTTATTAGGGAGTCGGAGTGGCTGACATGTTTGCCTGCCAGCCCAGTGGTAATTTGATTGAATCCCCACCAAGGCAGGGATAGAAAGAAAGGGACGACGGCTCTAAAACCGACCCAGCCTACAATGGGTACTTGGAAATAAATGCGACTGGTGAGATATCTACAGTAGTCATCTAGTGCTGATTGTTCTATACAAGCAAATATTAGGCTAGTAACATATAGCCAATACACCTACAGGCACTGAAAAAGGATTACTTTTGTGTTATACATTACAAAGCAAAGCCTTGTGTTGTGTTTGCAGAACTTTAAAAAGCATTCATCAATTTAAACACTAGGAACAGTGTATTTCAACAAGTTTCATCCCAAAAGTGTGACCCAGAGAAACAAGTTGACTGTTTCAGAGTTGTTTTTATTGACTCTCATAACAGCTCAGCAGCAAAGACACACAACAAACAAAAAACAAACACCCCCCCCCCCCCCCCCCCCCCCCCCCATTTGAGAGGAGTGAAAACTTAAAAACTATGACGAAACTAATATTTGTTATTATATGTAAATTCCCTCATCGACAACAAAGTCAGTGTTGTTGATATGGGGCGATGCAATGTAAGGAAACCCGTGCTTTCCTTTTCTTCTGCCCTGTGAAAATTGTTTGGTCTGCTTTGCCAGGTGTTGGCGCTTTACTTTCATTAGCTCTTCTCTGTCAGCCAAACATTCTGTGATAGCCTAGTGTAAAGAAGAAAGATTTATTCACATTTTCATACAAATGATCAGTAAAGCTGTTTCAAAACATAAGAAATTAAGAGATAGGGATTGCTTTATATCAACTTACGGTCTTCATGTTTCTTGAACTGCCTGATGTGTGTTTCTGTCTGTTTATGATATTTGAATTTTCTTATGAAACCACATTTCCACTGCCTTTGGCTGTTTCTCAGCCTGTCTGCTAAATTTCATAGGTTTACATCCGTATAACAGTATGTTTTATATATAAAATGACACAAAGTAGTGCAGCTTTACATAACAGAATTAAGACACATACAGGACGTTGCGGCGATTAGCCTTCATCAGCAAACAAACACATTCACAACATACAGTCAAGGAGATCTCCTGTGACTACATCAGAAGGTGACGACAGGACAAGAAGAACAAAAGCATGAAAAAATGAAAGCAATGAAGAGAAAATGAGAATTGAAAAAAATGTTAATTGAAAAGAATGTTCATACTCACCTCACAGTTTCATACAGATTAACATCAAATTGAAGATCCCTTTGTTATGAAGGGGCTTCACATGAAAACTAAGTGTGATAGAAATTACAATAACCATGCCTCTGTCGTGTAACCTGTCAATGTTGTTGTTAAGGGTGTCAAGAGTGTTAAGCACATACATCACGGTGCAGACAAACATGGTGATACCATAAAGACAGTTTAAAGATGGCTGCACTGAGGAGCAGCATTTTGTTATCAGTGTTTTTTTAATCAGTGAAAGGGTAAAAATCTATAGATATTCATCTATAAATGAAGGTTCAGTGTGGTGATGCACGCCAAGTTTCAAAGCAGCATGACTTCTGTGACAGCTTGTTCATGTCCAGGTCTGGCACACAGGGTAGTGACCCCAGAGTTGATTTTTTATTTTACAGAAATCCAAGCACTTTATCACCACTGGATACTTGCATTGAATGCAGTGGTGACTACATAAATTATACATTGGTTCTATACTTTTCAAAAACATATTCTCACCCACACCCCCCACCCCCCCCAAAAAAAACAAAAAAACATTTAAGGTTTTAATTTGAAGCCTCCTCGTACTTGCTTGGAATGGAATAACTTAAATGTTTGGTTGTGCCCTTGCTTGGAATGGAATAACTTAAATGTTTGGTTGTGCCCTTGCTTGGAATGGAATAACTTAAATGTTTGGTTGTGCCCTTGCTTGGAATGGAATAACTTAATTGTTTGGTTGTGCCCTTGATTGGAATAGAATAAGTTACAATTGCATTCACTTTCCATGAGTTGATTAAACTAGTAATAAAGCAACTCACCTTTGACAGCATACTGATGTTGGGAGAACCCTCAGTATTAATACAGTCTGCAAGATTATTCTCGGTGCACTGTGTGATGTCATTGAGTAGATCTGTGCTTGGATCGACCCTTACAGAAACTCTGCACTAAAGGAAAAGTTAGCACACATGTGACTTGCTTTTCAGAAATAATGTATCATCAATGTCTACATTTAAAACTCCAAAAAAAAAAAAAACTGACAGCAGAACAAAATAAAATAAATACATAAAAATTAAAACAATTAAAATACAATTAGGAAACAAAACTACATCAATGTAGATTCCACCAGAAATGCTCTTGTAAACATAAATGAAATCTTTAGAAAACATTTTGTGTTCACACATTAAGGGTGTCAAACTTGTATTTCCTGGAGAGAACTTCCACCTTCCAAATGTCAAATCAAAACTACTTGACTAAATGGTAAACGGGGACTTGCTGTCCACTGTATTTAAGACATGTGCATTGGAAACCATAAACAGAAATAATGAGGCTTAAAAAATAATTGAGTGTGGAAACAGGTTACATCACTCTAGTGTTTGCCCGTATGTATATTATTCATTTTATCAGACACCTATTATCTGTTCTTCTACAATACTTATACAATTTCTCTTCAATTTTCTCACTCTTCTATTTCCATTATACCCTACCTAACCTCTCATTTATGCCGCTGTTAGGATAACTGTGTGGCTTGGAGGTACGGCCAGTTTCTGACATGAAACATGATACGTTTGCAAAATACCAGAAGATGCCACACTCTTCCCTGATCCATATCTAATGCATCATCTTCTGCGTTTATCTGGAATGTTGTTTTAGACGTATTTGCGTTGTGCCTGTTTACAGCAGCGCTACGATATTTGCACATTTCTGCAGACATATCTGACTTCTTCAGGCATTTGTTGATGGGGTACATCTTCCCAGGTGTAGTGCATCAGCCACCTAGCTTTGTTGATAAGGGCGATAAAATAAAATCCCTCAGCAGTCGAAAATCACAGATTAGACCACTTCATGTCAAATTTCCCAGGAAGGTAACCTGGCCAACAAATGCCTGAAGAAGTCGGATGTGTCTGCCGAAAGGTTCAAATATCGCTGTACTGCTGTAAACAGGCACGACACAATTACGGACAAACGCAGAAGAAGAATTAGAAGATGTCAAATTTAACAAATGAGAAAACAACCCACAACAGAATATTTATACTCATTCTGTAGAGGAGATGAGCAGATCTGTCTCCAGAAATATGATGATTGTTAACCTGTGCCAAGTATTGAATTCTTCCAGAATAGGACCCCTGAGACTTATTACTTGGTTATGAGTTAATGTGGTTTTTTTTTATTGCGCGGAAGCCTGGACATTTAACAAACAATTAGAAAGTCAAATAGAGGCCCTGGAGATGTGGATATACAGAAGGATATGTCGTATTTCATAGAGACAAAAACAATCAAATACAGAGGTTCTAGAAAAATAGAATGAAAAGAGAGTTGATGAAAGAAATAAAAAGGGGCAAGTGAAATATTTCAGACACGTTAAAAGACATAACACCCTTATAAAAACCGTACTGGAGGGCAAGGTTGAAGGCAAACGAGCAAGAGGTAGACAACGATACAAGTGGGAAGATAACATCAAGAGATGGATGAACATCAATCTGACAGAATGTACAGTCAGGGGGAGAGACAGTGTTGGAGATTCACTGCAACCAACCTTCATTGTGGAGACGGCACCTGATTGACTGCCACCTTTGAATTCACCGTTTTCTTAATCTGCCCATTGCTCTGAAACTATTCTGGTATGTTTGTGTGGCTGATAAATTTTGAGGCATTATAATAGAAGACTAAAGAATAGAATTGTCTTTTTTGTTCTAAACATTCCACACTGTCCAGCAAGAACCAGTGTTTCATACTGGACATACATAAAAATTTTGCAGAAAAAAAAACTTACATAGTAGTTTATTATGTTACTGGCAATATTTCTAGCCTTGCTGCGCAATTTAGGAGGTTGACGTTTCCTCATTTTTGCCACTCGGATTATTGCATCATCACGCTCCTCGACTAAGACTTCCTCTATAAGTTTTTTCTTGTTCAGATCGACAGCTTCATATTCCGCTAGAGAAAAAAGAAAGGGATCTTAATAATTATTTCAACATGAGGACTTAAACTAGTCAGACACAGTAACAGAAATAATATGGACATCAAGTATACCTACACACTGCATCTCTTTCAGCAGTGTATATACTTATTGTGTAGTTTTCTCCAAATTAAAGCCTCTTACACTGCTCTTTACTGCTGCATATCAAACTACAGATCAAAAGACCTTAAAACAAAAATTGTTTCTGCCTTTTATCCATCAACGGAGCTTAGGCCTGCAAACATCTCAAGCAAGCCATCCTAATGATGACTGACTGATTTTGGCACCTGGCCAGATGATAAGTTTGTGAAATGGAGTTATACCCCTCCATAGCACAACGCATGGGCTGAATTTAGAGACCATGTGTTGCTCATGCAGCATGATCCCTCTCTCGGTCTGCCTTGTTTACTCCAGATGAAAGGTAACATTAATACGTCTGGAACAAGACAAGCTGCAAAAGCTGCCGGATCAGCAAAGCAATGCTCTAACTTTCCGCACGTCAAAGCTTCCATCCTTGACCAGTTGCCAACCAAAGCTTAGGGCCTGGTCTGCCCTGCCATGACATTTAGCCTTTAGGTTGCATTTCCTCACACTAGGGTAAGGTTCGTGCCCTCCCAATGCTAACAGAAAGTACCATCTGTCATATGGTAGCTCTAGTCATATCTGACTAAGACCAAATGATGATATAGGTACAAATGTAGTAAAGGCCAAAGAAAACATCTTAAATTATGGAAGAAGTGTTTATGTAATAAGTACATGCTGGCATGAGAATAATCTCTGAAGGTACGAAGACTACACCAACTGAGGTAATGGAGAAATAAAAAGGTAAAGGTACTCTCATAGCAGATACTGTTGCTGAGTTCTGAAGTGTTAAGCCTTCACATATTCTAGGCCACGACATATAGAGTGGCCAATTCACTTCTTCATCACCTTTCCTTTCCTTCCTATATTCTGAAAATTTTCTAGTACCAATTTTTATGAGGCTAGGTCTACCACAGAGCTGTGCCAGTTGGAAAACAAAAATCCTGCCCCTGCTGGAGACCAGACCACTGTCTTGGCAAGCAAGCACACTAACTACTATGTCACTGCAGCTTGTGTGAATCAAGATAATGCCTACAGACAGAAAAGGTAGTGGTACAGTATTGAAAGACATGTCAGACTACCAGTGTAAAATGGAAAATTTTATCGGACCAATCTAAAAAAAAAATAAGGAGGACCTGGATGAAATGAGGAAAGAGATTCAGTCATTTATTAATGAGAAACTCATCAGTGAGGCTACTGCAAAAATGCTCAAACCACATACTGTATGGCTACCAAACTCCTCGTATGTATGGACTATCCAAACTTCACAAGCTAGGAATCCCACTAAAACCAATTCTATCTATGGTCAGCTTTGTGCAACACTGGAAGGTGAGATGGCTAGCTGAGATTTTAAAGCCAGTATGACAGTTCTTTGATTCAATAATACTCAGAAATAAATTTGAACTGGTGGAGTTATAATACACATTGGACGTAAATCATAAACACGTGGAATCCATAGATATAGCCTCCCTATTCACCAACGTTCCATTAAATGAAACAGTGAAAATCATATGTGAACGTATAAAAGACAACTAAAACTAGATATACCAACACCTACTTTGGAGGGACTATTATAGCTATGTCCCGCCCTCACAAAATTAAACTTTCTCAAAAAAAAAAAAAAACACATTTTACCAAACTGACAGAGTGGCCATCAGGAGTCCTCTTGGTCTCATTCTAGCGAACATCTTCATGACAGAAAGGAGATCCTCAAACATTAAAACATTTTCCTCTATTGCCGTTATGTGGACAATATAATAATCATCACCACAGATAAGCAATAAGCAACATCGTTTCAGGCCACAATGAACCAGACACATAAGAACATCCCCCTATCCACGGAAAACAAACACAACCATGTTTTGCCATTCCTAGAAATCCTAATCAAGTACAGCAGACGACACAATTGAAAGTGTACCGCAAAGAAACACGGATAGGCCAGTACTTAAATTTCTACAGCTTCGCACCTGTCCAGTACAAACACTGCTTAGTACAGTCCCTGTTTGACAGAGCCAGGAAGATATGCACCTAAGAAACACTGACAGAGGAATCTGAAACTCTGCTAAAACCAATACCCAATGAAACATCAGTCCCAAACTCAAGGTATATACGCAAATAAACTTTGAGGGGATGCCGTATTGCAACGTATACAGGACCGACTCATTATAGCAGTCGGTCAAACATTCTGTGCTGAAACTCCAGATATTAGATACAGAACCACACCCATCCCCACCTCAGTAGTGAAAGAACTTGTTCCTTTGTATGCCAAATCTAATGGCATTTATCAATTTACATGCAGGTGCCAGTCTACCTACATCAGGAGAAAAGAGAGGAAGTTATAACACATACCCAATTAGATTCTCAGAATGAAATAAAGACTCAGGTAACCTGGTAAAGCCTACACACTGGAAATCACCTATGTCATCAATAGGAAGCCATAGTTAGGAAACCGGTCACATGATTGATATTGGCAGGGACAATGCATTTCGTGTGTTAAGAACACTCAAAATGGATTCATGTTAAAGTTGGGTGAGGCAACTGTCATTCATTTACAAAAGCCAACTTTGTGCAAATTAAAAGACATGACATTTTATGCAATAAGTCCTTGCCATTGGAAGTTATAAAAAGAATTCTTGCATGTTCCAATCAGCCAGTTCTAACAAATGGCTGCAATTCCTGGACAATTAGTAAACGCACACAAAATCTCTGGAAGCTTTGGAGATGTGATTTTATGGAGGAATGCTGAAAATTCTGTGGACAGCCAAAATGAGTAATCTGAACATTTTGAGGGAGGCTAATGAGCAAAAATGACCCACAACAAAAATCAAACAGAGACAGTTTTCAATTTGTTTGCCACATTATGAGAAGACAAAAACTGGAAAATGTTGAGACAAATGGAAAGATTTGTGGAGAGTGAGATAGACGAAGACAGTTTGAGAAAATTCTTGACAGTTTTGTATTATGGCAAAGAAAGAAGTCAATAAACTTCTTACACGCCTTTGTAGATCACAAGATGTACAGAAGCATGATTGCCAGTCGGCAAGACACTTGATGAGTAGTTTAAAATTACTGCGGTAGACATGTCATAGTGTGAATAAATATGTTGTATATTTCACCTTGAATCTTAATGCTTTAGTTTATGTTATGTGACTTCTGTAGCGTGTACCTGACAAGATGCAGCAAAACATGCCAGGCAATAAATCATACAATCTATTATCTGTGTCTTCATTGTTTAAATTCACTACAGGATAGCATTGGTTTGAATTTATTAGATTCCACAATACCCCTACGTCTGTAGTAATAAATATGCTTTCTTAAAAGTTGGTATCGAAAATGGAAGTGACTGGAGTTGAGCTGATACAGATAATGGTTGAACACAAGATTTGACTGGGAAGTTCAACAAAGTGAAAGATATAAGTGAACGTTTCAACCAATTTTCAACATATAAAAATAAGTACTTGACTAGAAACACCACAATCACAAGTAAGTAATTCACATGCCTTAACAGACGACCACGCACAAAACTCTGGGAAACAAAAGTAAAGAAGTCATTATGATATAAGGCCATTCAACATGGGAGGGGGAAGGAAAGGTAAATAATTGTTTTAATACATGCACGCACGTGAAAAAAGTTTTTAAAAAGGATTCATTCATAAAAATCTAATTTTTATAGTTTGATCTATTCCACTCCACAATTTATTCCGTTGTTTTAGTCTTTGAAGCGCAATAGATATTTATCTTTCAATTTCTTGAAAAAAGATTACGAACTATCTTAGAACCCCAGCTAAATGAAACACAACTTGGATATAGGAAAAACAAAGGATGCTCTGATGCCATTTTTGCTCTTAGGCAACTTATAGAAAAATCAATCGAATTCAATGAAACACTCTACTTAGCCTTTGTCGACCAAGAAAAGGCATTCGATTGAGTAGATAGAAACAAGCTGTGGGAAATCCTTAAACAATATGGAGTGAATACACATCTAACAAACCTATGTAGAAGTTTATACAACAACAGTGAATGCATAGTGAGAGCAACTGGAGGACACTTAGAACCCTTCATCATAAGATCTGGAGTACGACAAGGTTGTGTTCTGTCCCCTCTCTTGTTCATAACATATATAGACAACATATGTAAAGAAACCAGCCAAGCAGAGACAGCAAGAATACCGCATGACGAGAACACAGAAGAAGAACCATCTGCAAATCTAACCATTAGAGAACTCCTGTTTGTGGACGACCAAGCACTAAAAGCAAAATCAGAAATTACAAGACCACATGAATAGTCTAAACGATATGTGTAGGGAACATAACATGAAAATTAGCACAAGCAAAACAGAGGTAATGACTATAACTAAAGAAGAACAAACAACAACAATTCACCTAAACGAACATCCCTTGAAACAAGTAGAGAGTTTCAAGTAAGAGTTTCCCAGGAAGTATAATATCATCAAATGGCAGATCAGAAGACGAGATCGAAAATAGGTGCAATAAGGCAAATCAACTCACTGGACAAATGGCACCAATACTAAAGAACAAACATGTATCAATAACTACTAAGAAAGCACTTTACAACACAATCTTCCTACCAACTCTATGCTACCAATGCCAAACCTGGACAATGACAGAAAAAGAGAAAAGAAAAATAACAACAGAAATGAGGTTCCTGAGAAGAATACTCACCGTATCAAGAAGAGATAAGATCAGAAATGAAGAAATCAGGACTAAAGTGGGGGTTAAAGCAGCAGTATATTTTATTAGAAAGCAGCAAGTCAAATGGTTTGGCCATGCAAGTAGGTTACCAGTCAACAGCATACCACAACAAGCAATGATGTACAGACCAGATGGAAACAGAGGAAGAGGCCAACCACATAAACGTTAGACAGAGGGAATAGCAGAGTCCATGGGAATATCGATATATGAAGCCCATAATCGGGCACTCTCACGATGGTTACACTTCACCTCGACGCCGCAAGGTACAAGAGGAACATGATGAGATGAGATTTCTTTCATTGTGTCACCATTGTTGGTAATCAATGACCCAAGTTATTCAGAATTTTCCACCACCTCCAATTTTTTCTCATCAACATATATTTATTTCTCCATAGTAGTTTTATCTGTATGCATTATCTTTGTTTTTTTCTTTTCTATGTTAAGATGTTAGTTGTGATTTTCACTATTCAATTATACCAACGTGTGTGTACTAAGTGATTCAATGAGAATGATTCAGAAGGTCGAAGCTGGATCTGTACGTAGACAGTGGACTGAGTCGCTGAGGAAGTCTGTTGTCTGTAAAGTCACCTTCATCTTTGTCCCGGAACATGTGGGAGTCAAGGGAAATGAACAAGCTGATAAACTGGCTGGCTCTGCACCCCCTGCAGATGGCCAGCCTATGGATCGTGCCGATGTTATTAACGCCCTTAAAGGCACGTCGAGAACAGAAGACTTTGACGTCAGTGAATCCACATCGCTGTCCAGGATGAAAGACTTGGGAGTAAGAATTGGCACGGCCAGACATGAGGTACATCGGGAAAACGAGGTGCCTCGTTAACCAACACAGAACTGGCACTATTAGCCACTGAAAGCTGATGCTTATGCTGGGGGGAGGATCTGAGCACATATGGACCTGTCCGGAGTGCATTGAAGATACCCCAACTGATAACTATTCAATTGGTTTGAGGTTAGGTTTTCTTTAAAAAGTATACACACTTAAAGTCGTTTAAAAGTCAACAGGGCTTACTTCATTGCACCGGGTTTTATCCCATATTGCTCGGTCTCTTTCCGCAGTGCGGAAAGTGTTGCACAAAGCACGAACTCCATAGCTCCAGTGATGACCCTCAGGAGTCTCAAATAATGCACTCGTGAACTGAAGGACGCGGCCTGAAATCGAACCCACAACCTTCGGAGCCTGAGTCAAACGGGTTGACCACTTTGCCACACTGACACGTATGTACGCACGGACGTGTGTGTGTGAGAGAGAGACCCTCTTTCGAATAAGGGTCCCCAATTATTTATTGTAAAAAGTATCGCTTACAGAGCCTCATTAGGTGATTATGCTCGTTCCGGGGTGATATGCTGATTCAGGGGTGATATGTTGTCGATCAGTTTGAGCGTGTGGCAGACTGCTAGACCAACTGATGAATGCAATAAATGTTTCTGGGCTTGAAGGGCCCTCACTGTCATCAGATATACACTCTGACGACATTGAGGGCCCTCCGGGTTCAGAAACATTGATTGAATCCATCGATCGGTCTAGCATTCCGCCACACACTCAACTGGAAGTGATCAACAACACATTCAATTTCTTTATTTCAATAAATACACTACATAACAGCACTTGCTTGCCTTCTACTTGTGAAAGCAATTAATACATGTCTGTATCGCTAATTAATAAATGCAGTGGCCTACCAACATATCCCAGTTAGTATTCCTCAATTGCATAGTCTATCACCTAGTGAGGCCCTGTAAGGGATAGTTTAAAAGAAATAATTTGGGACCGTTACGCCTATATATACATAACTTCTTTTTTAAAACAAAAGAGCTGCATAAGGTCACATGGAAACATCCAAGATCCGGCCATTGGCACCAGCTGGACTTCATCATCACACGGAGACAACATCTGAACCATATATCATTGACTTGAAGTTACCACAGTGCTGACTGTGATACGGATCATTCTTTGGTTGTTGCAAGGGTTAGACTGAGACCAAAGAGAATCTGCACAGCTAAACACAAATCTAGCCCCAGAATTAATATTATGAACACTCACGATCCTGAAAAGTGCTATCAGTTTCAACAGCAACTTGAAGACGCTTTCACTGATACACCAGAAAATTGTACAGTAAATGAAAAGTGGGGTCAACTTAAGGAAACTCTTTATAAAACTGCCGTAGGGGTTTACGGCACTGTGGATCATCAGAGGCAGGACTGGTTTGCGGCAAACAGCCAGACTCTGCAGCCCTTGATTGATAAGAAGAAGATAGCTCTCTTAATATATATATATATATATATATATATATATATATATAAGGGTGCAGTCATTTGTGAAGCAACGAGGACTGCAAGAGCTGTGAACAAAAGGCTGGACAGAAAAACCACTGCAGGAGATCCTCCTCCTGGAACGTCAAGCATTCTTTGCCCATATTGTCAAAGAATATTTCGAGCCAAAATGGGCCTTATCAGCCATCTTAGAACTCACGGCTCCATACTTTCAACCCCACTGGATGAAATGAATGGTCATCATTATTCTTGATGGACAAACAACATATATGGGTATATATATATTTTACATATCTAGGATCAGTGGTAAATAGCAAATTATCCCTAGATCAGGAAATCAACATCTGGATTGGTAAGGCAGCAACAACAATGAACAGGTTAAGAAAAAGAGTCTGGGAGAACAGGAAGCTTACTGCCAAAACAAAAGTCCTTGTCTATCAAGCCTGTGTCCTTAGTACTCTTCTCTATGGCAGTGAAACCTGGACAACTTACTCACACCAAGAGAACAATTTAAACAGCTTTCATATGTGGTGTCTGCGAAGAATTCTTGGTATTAAGTGGCAAGACAAAATCACAAATACTGAAGTATTGGAAAGATCAGGTTGTGTGACAGTTTATTCCATGCTCAGTCTTCGTAGACTTAGATGGATAGGACATCTTAGGAGGATGGATGATGGTAGAATACCAAAGGATATCTTTTTTGGTGAATTACAGATGGGTAAGAGATCTCAGGGTCGGCCTCTACTATGATACAAAGATGTGTGTAAGCGGGACATGATTGATACAGGCATTGATAATGCACATTGGGAGCAAGTCGCAGCTGAACGTGTTGCATGAAGGGCAAATATCAGAAATGGAATAAAGTCAAAGGAGAAAATTATTGCAGAAAAGTCACACACCAAGCGTTTGAGACGTAAGATGGTGCATGATGGTGGAAATGACTACGTGTTCAGATGCACCCACTGTGAACGGACATTTACAGCGCAAATTGGCCTTATCAGTCACACTCGCTACCGCCATAGTTAAAAGTTATTATGCCTTTTTAAAGCACAAACTATCGTCTGTCAAGACGGCAAGGTGCCAATGGATATATATATATATATATATATATATATATATATATATATATATATATATATATATATATATATATATATATATATATATACCCATATATGTTGTTTGTCCATCAAGAATAATGATGACCATTCATTTCATCCAGTATATATATATATATATATATTCTGGTTAGGCAAAGAATGTCTGAACTAAGAATGGGGTGATTTCCCTACAATATATAGTATATATACATACAGTGTATGTATATGTGTATATGTGTAAGACACTTTAATCATTTTGGTCACAACGGGAAAGTTGGAGTGAAAAACTAAGAGGAAGATGACAAGATACTGGGCAGTGGACAGTTTGGGTTGGCTTCACAGCACGACATGGAGGAATGTCTCAATCTGTACATAAATTATAATAAGGGAGACTTTATTCATAGTCGAAGTGTGAATAAAGCTGTTTAATTCATAGTCGAATTGTGAATAAAGCTCAGTTTTATTTGCAATCAAATTGCGGGAAATAACAAACATGTTACAGTGGTAGCTCACTAATCAATTTTAGTTTGAGCCAGTAAGAAGGTCGTTAATTTGGGGTGATATTTCATTTGGCAAATAAAATTCACATTAAACGTAGACATCTATTGGATCCATCGATTCCGACACTCGATCACTCTGTCGCTGCGCTCCGGCAGCTTTCACAGATCCACAGAGCATACTTTATTCACAAGCTTCGAGTTTCTCAGTTCTATATTTTAGTTCCAAATGTTTAATATTTTAAATTAAAAAGTCGCTTTCACCTAATTAATTGCTGAAAAATGAAAAAAATAAATATTGCCTCCCCGGTGGGGAATCGAATCTTGAGCTCCTGCGCGACTGGCGGAGACACTTACCACTTTGCTACTTAGGACACGTTAATAGATCAACAAATATTTATAATATAGTCACATGCATGTACGTCACGTGACCAGCTGGGGTTTCCGGGGCCGGGAATAATCACGTGACCAGCCGAGACAGTTCGACTATGAATAAAACTGAGCTTTATTCACACTTAGACTATATATAAAACTAAGCTTTATTCACAATTCGACTATGAATAGTCACTTTGTTATATTTAAATGGTTGAAAGTACAGGAGGTGGCTAACCTATAGACCAGTGGTTCTCAACCTTTTTTGGCTTCTGCACCCCTTCACCATATTTTCAGAATGTCATCCCCCCTCCCTTTCGTATTTCCTACCTAAAAATGTAGCCCGTGCCCCTCTTCACCATATTTTCAGAACGTCATTCCCCCCCCCCCTTTTCGTATTTCCCACCTAAAAATTCCCGCCCCTACACTGTATACGTAATAATGGAAGCACATACTAAAACAAGTCTAGACATCCACATAAAATGTGATTTGTGGGTCTACTTACTTTATAAAATGAATTTTAGAAAGGGAGATGTACAGAACCGTAAAGTGTGAAGGGAAACACAAGATCAAGTAATCGGTTCTTGTATTAATGCGATCTTGAAATAATCTTCATTCCCTTCCCACCCCCTGGAAACCCAAAAATTCCCCATCGGTTGAGAACCACTGCTATAGACAGACATGATGACCATAGCCGCACGGTATGAATTCTATTTTTCTATGTTTATGTGCATGCATTATACAAACTGTAATAATACTTAAATATTAATAATATTACTAAAATATTAATAATAATAATAGTTTTAAAGTGCCCACGTCAACTTCAGCTGTTTTCGGTAAAAAATATGTTTCGAGAAATTGAATGACACCAATATTAGCGTGTTCCATCGTGCCATTAATTAAAACGGAAGTTATATACGGAGTCATTTCGCCATGATTCACCTTGTCCCGGAAAACGCTATCTAATTTACCATGCATTCTTTCGACGTCATTCATTCATTCAAATCTCACGTGACAAGAACACACGTCATCCTGGGTTTTCCAGGAAAGGTTTGCCTAATATTCCGTGCACGGCGATTGGTTGAAATCATCGTGACCTTTTATATAAATAAAGATATATTTTATACTTACCGTAATTAATTTTTTTTGGCGCTGTTTATAGAAAATCATCAATTATAGATGTATTTTTAATTCTGCATACAATTTTAAATGTATCTGGAAAGTTTCATCGCGGACTTTGCTTAAATTGTAGATGAAAAACAACATTTTCTGCGAAGGCGTGTTTTTGTTCTTTGCGTATATCGATCCGACTAGCATGTACACTTTGTAACACTATTCTGGCGCTGTTTAAAGAAAATCATCAATTATAGATGCATTTTTGAATTCTGCATACAATTTTAAATGTATCTGGAAAGTTTCATCGCCGACTTTGCTTAAATTGTGGATGAAAAACAACATTTTCTGTGAAGAGTGTCTTTGTGAATGGGGAAATGCAAGGCCATGTGCCATGGCAACTGCGCATGCGCATACCGATCGGCATGGCATGTACACTTTCAATTTTCAACACTCAAAACATGCAATTTGACCTACTAAAGTTAAAGAGAACACAAGTTTAAAGATTATTAATAATTTATTTGTATACTTGCACTATTTTTAAATCAATTAACATGACGGAACATATTTTTGATGTCAGTTTTCATAATTCGCCTATGACCCGTTTGGTTGAGACCAACCTCGCATGCGGAGAAAAATGGAAATGCACGCTGAACAATAATTAATTTTTTTTCTGCTGCTTTCAATAGAAAACCATCAATTGTAGATGGATCTTCGAATTCTGCATCAAATTTTTCAGAAATTTGGAAAGTTTTACGCTAAACTTGCTTTAATTGTGGTTGAAAAACAGGCAAAGATGTTACGATCATGAAACCCAAAACGGCGGCTTGACCATATAAGTAGTCATAAGCATTCCGCCTGTCACGCGGGAGACCGGGGTTCTATTCCCGGCTGGGCATATTTTTTTTTTATTTTTCATAAAATTATTAGGTGATATAATTGAAACTATTAAACATTATGAACTAAAATATTATATAGAACTAAGAAACTGGAAATTTGTGAAAAAAAGTGTGCTATATGGATATGTGCGAGCTGCCGACTGCCGGGGGGCGTATCCCACAGAGGCAGCGGAATGATTGCGTATCGGAATCGATGGATCCAATTGATGTCTTTGTTTAATGTAAATTTTAATTGCCATATCGTCTTCTTTGCGTTCATCCGGAGTGTTTTTTCAGATGTGATTGCGGTGTGTCTGGTTAGCCACCCTTGGGTCGAAACCCTTAGGCCAACACATCCGGCTTTTAGCGTGCATTTTTGACCAGGTTAGCATTCCTGGGAGATTCACTTTTGTGGTACTGTCCACATCCCAGCTGGTCAAGTTGGAACAGTCGAGGACAGCACGGTCATCCCTCAACTGTAGGCAGGGACAGTCCATAGCATTTTCCGCCATCCTGGGTGGCTTCCATAATTGCAGAGCCGGCACATAACGCTCTGGTTCTGGGCTTACCGAGGGAATCGTCACGTCCTGCTCATGGCTGCTTTAATTCCTCACTTCAATATATTGGGCATTTCGTTCGCCCCGGGCCGTTCCCGCACAGACCAGACTGGTTTGCAGTCAATCTCCACTCAGCGAGTTTTTCGGACATGTGCTTGTCGTTGTGTCCATCAGAGCTGTTCCAGACACGTCGGATATTCGGAAAACTACCTAGTCAGAGCTGTTCCGAACAAGAGCGGCATTTGGAAACTAGGTAGCTGTTCCTAGCACGATGGAAGACTAGTTAGAGCTTTGCCGGTCACGAAAGACATTTCACTCGGACGTAATTGCATAGTGCCATTTTTGTTTTGCCGCCTGTAGGCTGGCACTTCCGGCTTCGGCGGGCATTTTTGATGAGGTTAGCCTTCCTCGGTTTTCGAGACAGTTAGACTCTTATTTCGTCTTCCACACAGCAAGCTTTTGCTTCGGGCTGCCACGTAATGGATTCGCAAGACAGGCGTTCCATTTCGTGTCAACGAGACAATTTTCCACCTTTGACTACACTCACTCCATGAGTATGGTTACAGGCTATCTAAGGGACGTGCGACCGAGGTGTTTTTCCACCTTTTGTACTCGCTCACGAGGTAGGCTACATGTGCTGCCGGCTCAGCACCTTACCTCCGTGCGTCTGTGGGCGAATAACGGTCAGGCCCTTTCATCCGGGGAACCTCATATCCCCCAGCTAAGAGCCATCGAACGAGTATCTGCGCCGAGCGTGTAGCGTGCTCAGCACCTCATCATAATTTTGATGTAGGTTTGTGTCGGCCAGGCTCTCACTTACGAGAGTTTATGGCTTAGAGACGTTCAGCCATACACCTCGGATGGGAGCCTTAGAGGTTATGTCCGGACTGAGATTTTTGGGATCGTTTACCTGATTTTGACTGCTATCCTCAGTCACCTGCAGAGCAGCAGGTTGTGTCTCTCTTAGTCTGGTCCCTATCCCACGAGCCATCCGATATGTAGTTTTCATCCATCGGCAAGCACATGGGGTCGATGGGATATGCAAGCCCCCCCACCACGGCAAGGTGGAGACACATCGGGGGAGTAATTGCCATATAAAATATTGCCCCTGAATCAGCAAAGTTTCATTGCTAAACTTGCTCGAATTGTGGTTGAAAAACAGATTTTCTGCGAAGATGTGACTTTGTGAATTGGAAACCCACGGGTCATGACAGGCCGCGCATATCGATTGCGCTACACTTTTCAACACACAAAACATGCAATCTGACCTACTAAAGTTAAAGAGAACACAAGTTTAAAGATTATTAATGATTTATTTGTATACTTGTACTATTTTGTAATCATTTAACATGACGGAACATATTTTTGAAGTCAGTTTTCATACGACCGTCTCGCACGAACAGACACGCACACCCGCTGGTGAAGGTAATCGGACACACTGGAGAGCGCCACTATCAGGTTAATAGCATGAGGAATCGCAACTCCTCTCACCTTCACAAAAATGTGAATATCTTCACTTAGAAGTGACATACAGGCATCATTGAGGTACCATTAGATTTTGAATTTCAAGGCATATCTTCTGTGGCGGTCTCATGAGTAAATTCTCAAATTTAAAATCGTGATAGTTCTCGTTACACTAATAATATTTATCCATATACAGAAAAAAAAGTCGCTTAAAAGTCGACTTAATTGCACCGTGTTTATCCCATATGGCTCGGTCTCTTTCCGCAGCGTGCACAAGGCACGAGCCCCGTAGCTCTAGCGGCGACCCACAGGAGTCTCCGAAAGGTTTCATTCGTTAGCCGAAGGGCGTGGCCCGGAATCTAACCCACAACATTCGGAGCCCGAGCTTGACCACTTCGCCACGGAGTAGTCCCGCCATATACACAGGTTTGTCGTATATACATATTGACTACCTAACAACTGGACATCTTTAGTGATTATCTAACAACTTATTATCATATTCAGCCGCATGCTCAACTGTTAAAAACAAAGATCAAACATGATTATTCTAAGCCTAAACTGTAGTATACCTTCGTTAGCCATTTTGAAGCACCCGCCGTACACTAAAACACATCTCTAGCAACGGGAGAGCGCCTTTGGTTGAATGAAAAAGTGTTCTCTGCGAAATTTGTACGTAGTATCTCGGACGCTTATTTATTGCTTACTTGATTGAGGAAAGGCTCGAATTAGGGCTCACCAAATAGAGGCAATAGACTCACCTACTGGATTAAGTATGAATTTAACGTTAATCAATGGGATATCTTTGTGGTGTTTGCTATTTGGACGTGAATGTGTCTTTTGTTATTTTTTTAAATGTTAATATAATTATAATACATCACGTGCTGACAATGTTGTGCTAAAGCAGTAAACTAGCTAAACAATACATTAACATCGGAACGGTGTATAGCGAAACACTAATTTCCCATAAAATTAAATGAAATACAGTGTATTATGTAATGTTTATTTTGATGGTTGTTGATATTTATTGGCTAAATAGAAGTGGGTTGGAGGGCAAGTGATAGAGTTGTTGCTTGGGACGTGGTGTAGGGGCATTAAATTCTGCCTCTTCATCTGAGGATGAAACTACTGTACTGTAGTAGTCTGTAGTAACCTCTTCCTGCCTCTTTTCCTGGCACTTCTCTGCTTGAACAAAAAAATGTGTCAAGTGTCTGCTGCGCAGCCTTTTTCCGTTTCTCTAAGTAAAGCTCCTTATAACAGTTGATTGTTGTCAAGGCCTTGAGGATGTTGTAATCACGCCAGAATCCCTTAATGGTAGGCTTACCTTTACCATCCATAGCCTTGATGAGTGTCAGGGTCTTGCGTAAGGCAAGAAATGTAGCTCGTTTACTGACAAGTGAGATACTAAATATTACTACTAAATAACTCGACGTGAATACCCAATGATATAATTCGCACTCTTTATTCGCGCAAATAATGCACTCATCAGAAACAATACAGGCATCGCGCAATCACAATTCACAATATCATTATATCATAAATACAATCAATCAAAGAATACATCAATGCAATCCACTTACAAGTCAAACACACCAGGCGTTCAGTCTCCAACAGTCATACAGGCTAGCTATCAATGCTTGCTCAAACACTCAGGCCTCATTCAATCGCGTCAGTCCAGTACGGCTCCCAAGCCCTGTCTGACCAGCCGTTCAGCATACACGTTAGTTGGGGTCGAGTCACCTTGTGTGACCCACAATGTTCACGCTGTGTTCCCGCTGACCCACGACTGCTTAGCGTCGCTCAGTGTTGAACCCGGCTGGGCTTCTCTTTCGCTGTCGAAGACTCCGCGTTATAACTGTAGTGTTTAACATAGCTCAGCATTGAGCTCGGTTGCATTGCCTGGCGTTGGTACAGACAACGCGTTGCAACTCTGGGTGAGAATCTGACAATGAGCTGTGAGAAGGTGCAACGCAAATAATGACTTTTTCAAAGTTGCAATTACTCCTTGGTCCATTGGCTGGATCATTGAAGTCATGTTTAGTGGCATGAATACAAATTTGATGTTCTCAGACGAGTCCAGATTGACTGGATGACCAAGGGCGTTATCCAATAGCAGCAATATCTTAAATGCTAAGTTTTCTCTAGCTCGTAGTAGTTCCTCTGCAAGCTAGCAAGAGAGTGCAGCATAGCAACGCAGATGACGACATTATGGCGGAACGTAGCGACGTAAAGTGAAGATATGTCCCCTATGTGACGACGTAAACCGAAGCGACATATAGTGAGGCCACCTCTATACTATCAATCTTTCATACTCATACATATCCGATTTGAAGTGGACAAATGATACATTTGATTTTCAAACACAAGTGAAATAGTATCACACTCACTAACATAACATCACAGCCACTCTGTTGACAATAATTCCATTAAATAACAACAGACGATATAGAATTTGGCATGTACTCACAGTACTTTAACTGTGTGTACTATTTATGTTTCCATTGAACCCTTTGCAGGGCAGACGTTTGTCCATTTTTTAGCTCTGAACAAGCAAAATTTTTCAGGTTTGGTAAAATTGCGGTTATGTTAGTAAAAACATCACATCTAAGGTGTTAGTCAACAGATTTTAGTGAAATAAAAACAAAATGAAGGAAAATGCATGCAGATTATTTTACTCACATGAATAAGTAATCCAATGTTGCTGGTAATTCACACATGAACACAAATATTTACAACATGCAACATGTTGTTTGTTATTGTCAGTCATTTATACGTCAATTTACAAACACATTTTCAGAATCAGAATCACTTTCTTTAAAGTCCGACTCACGATTGCTAACGCTGATTACTGATATCTAGCTCCGATTAATAGTTAACTTCGTGCCCTTCAATGTCGCTTAAATTGAACCCAGCAAAATCTCCGCTAACACTTGAAGAATTGGCAAAATCCATTTTGAAATACTAAGATGTAAAACCCCCAACAACTATAAAAAAAATCTGTTCAAAATCAAAGTACATGCTTGTAAGTGGTGGCCACATTGTCAAGCTATCGACGAAAATGAAAGTAGACAATCGGAAGTCTCGGAAAGCATCGAGATCGCGTTTTTACAATACTTAGTAATCATGAACGCTTTTGGACGTTTTACCCGTTCCGGGGTAAAAATGCATTGGGACATTTTGCCCAGTAAAGGCTTAAACAAAAATGACCACCATTCATTAGTAATTATTAGTCCATTAGCAAGCTGTGAGTTAGAGGCAGAACTGACATAAGTGTATGTAGTATAAAGATCCAGTTTGACAAGTTTAGTTACTACATTTCAGGTGGATAAAAATTCAGGACATACAACCTTAACCTTTGGCTCCTAATAAATCTAGGAAATGAATGCAAAGTGTTTACTATGTTCAGTATCTGATTATA
Source organism: Cepaea nemoralis (assembly GCA_014155875.1). Lineage (NCBI taxonomy): Eukaryota > Metazoa > Mollusca > Gastropoda > Stylommatophora > Helicidae > Cepaea > Cepaea nemoralis. The sequence continues at coordinate 125,366 of JACEFZ010023928.1, forward strand.
ATTATGTAGATATATTCATCAAACTTATATAATTTTATGAAAACTGCTGAATAGGATTTAACATGCTTAAACTAAACTGTCTCTCATGATAGTGCCATAGAGGGTTCATTCCAAATGCCTGTCAGTGGTGCAGGTAATCAAGACTGCTTGTATGTCCAGGAGCGTAGTCAAGCCGCAGGTGGATCTTGAAAAGAATGTTTGTTTTTGCAATATTTTTCCACAGAAGTAGGAATAAAATAATTTTAAAATCAGTGTTCGAATAGTGTCAAAGCTACCCATGCCTGCCTTTAAATTTGCCTTCCACCTCACAAGGGCAGCTGCCTTTATCAGTGCTCTCGGGTTGGGTTCTCCAGCGATTGACTAGCAGAAGATTGAATTGTTTCAGCATATTGGGGTAAGACATTACCTGCACTGCTATACTATCAGCAGCTTCCCATTGCACTCATATTTGCAAATCTGCTTTTACTCTAAAATGATGAAACCAGCCCTTGTTGGCATTACATCCTTTGTCACAAGGCTTATCTTCCTCTTTAGTATGTTGTTTTACATAATTGAAAATGCTACTTGTCTTTTCTGAATCAACCACAGGCTAATATTTAACTGAATCTGATCTTCCCTACTTGCCCTACCCTGGCAATGTTTATCAGTCTCACTTTTCTGATTTCTTTTTTTTTTTTATCATTTCCACTTTTACTTCTAAATTGACTGTCACTCTCTTCTTTCTCTCACTCACTTTTATCCCTTCCAATAGTTGCACACTTTGGTGTCATGATTAATAACTGAATTCACGATATAATTTAGAAAATACTGAGATCACAATTTATGAATTATGTGGACAAGCATTCTAACTTCAAATTCATTGTAAATTTAAACATTTTAAGTTGGGTACCTTCTGTACTGCCAGAAACATACTCCTCATAAACTAGGGAGTAAACTTGAGCTACTGTGCTAGTCCACCGTCCCTACTACACTTACAACAGTAAAAATATTCTGCTTTTAAAGATTGTAATTCTATTGTGTACATTATGTTTTATATGTGGCATTTTACTTGTAATTCTGTATCTAGAAATGTCTCGAACACTGGCTACAAAGAAAACTAAGAAGAAGAAAAGGTGAAAAAATGGTGTCAGCTTCCACAGAAGGGAAAAAATGGTTGTCAGCTTCCACAGAAGGGTCATCTGTGGTGTCTAAATCAGCTGAAAGGCAGCAGCTCAACAGCAACAGCAGTTCAGGCTTCTAAATCTTCAGAGATGAGTAAGAAAGCACAGTGTGATCTATGCAAGCTTTCATACTCTACAGAGAAGGTAAATATGTATGTTGTTAATATTAATCCATCTCTTTTTGTAAGTTTTTATATGGCTATGACTTCAACTCAGAAGACAGGCTACTGATCACTGCACCCTTGAGATGGCTAGCTGATGCTCACTAAGCATCATAGTGTCTAATTCTCAGTTCAGACTAACTGTACATATTTATACTTACCTCAGTATTTTAACAAATACAGCAAACATATCAGCAAACTAATATTTCTCAACGCACCTGTACTTGAAACTAGCAAGCTTGCGCTTCAGTATTAGCCTATTTATTCATTCATTCATTCAGTATCATGTCCTTTGCAGAATTGTCAAATGTTACGTATATTCAATACTACTGTAAGGTGTGGAAGCCTGGACATTGAACAAACAACTAGATAGAAAGTCAAATAGCAGCCCTGGAGATGTGGATATACAGAAGGATATGTCGTATTTCATGGAAACAAAAACAATCAAATACAGATGTTCTTGAAAAACCAGGAATGAAAAGAGACTTGATGAAAGAAATAAAAAAAAAAGCAAGTAAAATATTTCGGCCACATTAAAAGAGATAGCACTCTTATAAAAACCATACTGGTTGGTAAGAGTGAAGGCAAGCGAGCAAGAGGTAGACAACGATACAAGTTGGAAGATAGCATCATGAGATAGACGAACATCGGTCTGACAGAATGTGCAGTCAGGGCTAGAGACAGTGTTGGAGATCCATTGCAGCCAACCTTCATTGTGGAGACGGCAACTGATTGATTGATTGATGCGCTGTTCATCTTGTTTAATAAGTGTCTTAAGTCTCACAGGCATATGTTCCAATAACCCTACTTATAGCCCATCAAAATTGAGATTTTCTGGAATTTATTTTAAAAAACATCAACCAAAATCGGAATGTGGTCAAATATCGGGAGGCAAGTAAAAATGGCGGCCAGTCACGTGATCTTTACTGTGTATACCCAGTCGTAACATCCGATCAAAGTGGCTAGTTCATACTCATCATCATCATCATGTGCCATGCTGGTAAGAGTGTGCGGTCATGTCTCGCCATCTCACATAATCACAAGATTTGTGGGTCAGTTTAGTGTTCTTGTCTCAACCACACCACATGGTCAAGCCATCCACGTATTTACTTCTCTGCTTTCCTCTTGTTCATTTCCCCTCAATCTTGCCAGTTGTCACAGAGTTTTCCAATTTATTTCTTCTCTTAATGTGACCAAAAAATGTTGACTGTATACGTCTAATTTCTGGAATCACTTTACGATTTTCATTTATTTCTTGTAGGACTTGGTTATTGGTTTTTCTGTCTATCCATAGTATTCTTTGCATTTTCCTCAGAAACCACATTTCCACACCATGAGATGTTTTTCAGCCAGTTTGCTCATTGTCCACGCTTCACATCCATACAAAAGCACAGGTTCTATGTAGCACCTGAACACTCTTTTCCTTGTTACAAATTACATCTTTTTATTGTTATGTTTTCCATCTTGCAAAAGGTTTGTTCTTATCTCTTCATGGCATTTCCCATCAGATGTTACTCTTCATGGCATTTCCCATCAGATGTTATGATTGTTCCAAGATAATTGTACTGATTCACTTGCTTAAGAACATTCCCATTTACTTGAATATTACATTGTGGTATTTCGTTCTTCCTAGCTCTTGCTACATAACGCGTAAATCTTATCTGTCTCAAACATTACACAATATGTGATAAGTTATTGACCATGTGTATTGAGTTTATGTGTTATTATATCTTATATGTTTAGTATTAATATCTTGGGCCATTGATTACCAACAATGGCCACACAATGAAAGAAGTTAAAAGATGAATATCTATAGCTCTTCAAAGACTAAACCAACTGAATAATTTGTGGAGAGGGACATATAGAACTATGAAAATTAGATTTTAAGGGCATGCATCTTTCCCATTGCAACATACGCCTGTGAGACTTGGACACTTACTAAACAAGCTGAACAGCGCATAAATGCCTTTGAATATAAATGTTATAGACGAGTTCTAAGAATATCTTGGGTAAAGAAAAAACCAAATGCATCCATACTTCAAGAGCTGAATATTGAAGAAGGTTGGCTATTAAAGACGATAAAACAAAGAAAATTTAAATATTTTGGTCACTTGAAACGTCATGAAAATTTGGAGAGAACAGTAATGGAGGGGTATATGCCAGGGAAGAGAGGAAGAGGAAGGCCAAAGAGAAGATGGGTGCAGGATGTAGCGGATGATCTCCATATGGGTATATCGGACACTGGACATCTTGCTTATGATCTAGCAGTTTTCTGGAAGGTTGTTATGGGAGTGAGGTTCTGCAAAGGACATGCTACTGAATAAGTGAATGAATGTTGTGTATGAGAATTGTAAGGGATTCTGGTAACATATTTTAACGTGCAGAACTGTATTTTCATATGTGTGTATGAGGTCAGATTGATGTGAGACTAGTTGCCTCATCCCATAGAAAACTTTAGCTGCAAAATCCTACAAATCATGAACAAGTCTGCAGGGGAGGGCTTAGTGTGGGTTGAGACCCATGCTTCGTAGTAATCAGCAGAAGACTGGATTGTGGTGAATGAATAGGTAAGACAATGAAAAGTTAGGGTAGTCGAGATATATTTCCTTCAGGTTGGGGAATGCGTGGTCTCAAGGTATGGTGTCAGCCTCGAGTGCTGGAGGTCCCGGTTTCAAGCCCCGGTGAGGGCCAGGATTTTTTCACGTGGACTTCTAGTAATAAAATTTCCCCTGGTCTCTGGGTAGTGAGATCGGACGCCCGTGTGCATTGTTGCACACGTAAAAAATCCCTTGGCAGTTGGAAATCGAAAAAGAGTAGCCTAACGACGCTGCCCGGGAAAAATTTTGAGTTAAAAATCTACTCAAAGTATTTCAGGATCCTCGCCGGTGCTACGGAGTTCGTGCACTGAGCTGAGTTTCTCCAGACTCAAGTTTGAGTTAGGAGAGGAACAGAGCACTTATGGGTTACACCCATGTGCCATGATGTTGATCCATCGACTAAACTAAACTAAACTTCCTTCAGCTTGCTATAAGGAGGATAAATAGGTTACTCACCACAACAGTATTAATTGAGCACTAACTCTTGAGGAAGTAATCGATGTTGTGCTCTGTTCTTCAGTATTTAGTTAGTTACATATCCTTTATATGATGTTGCAGTCAACCCCAGAATTTTTTTTAAATTTCAGTAGTTTGCCACTGCTTTCTGAATGACTGCACTCATACCATTGTATGAAAACCAGCACAAGGTGGTCTGCTTCCAAATCACCTGCAGCAGTGTTTAGAATGTGGGTTACAGGATTACGGATTGCTTAAGTAATCCTTTTGCCATAGAGCTGGCAGTAAGAAGCTAGAAATGGTGATAAATTGCCTGTTAATTTCCTAGCTTTATTATTACACATCTATAGTTAACTGCTAATAGATTATTCTTTTGTTGTAATATGTTTTATTGTATTGATGTGGCTCTGAAGACAGTTTTCGAATGCTTATTGCTGTTGATATTCAGTTAGTCTTTTACGTGCATGTGTGTTAATTCCAACTGTGATACTTTCAGGAGCTTACTGAACACCTACTGTCTATAATGCACCACACAAAAATGGAAGACAAAGAGGAGTAAGTATTTATAGATTAGGTTTATCTACTTAATAGGTATCTGGAGAGAAAGACAATACATTAAAATTGAGAAATGTCGAGTGTGTGTGTGTGTATACATATGTATATATATATTGCAGTTTAAATTGCAAACTTGTACCAACATTTTATTGACGATGCTGATTCGCCCACTGCAGTCGGTTCTGGCGATGCCGGTCCGTAAGAACAGGATCTCTGTAGGGTCTTATAGCCCAAAGATCAGCGTCATGTAGCCGGTTCCAGACTGTTTGATCTGAAATTCGGCGAGCTCCTGGCATTGGCTGGACTGTTGAGGACGCAAATGCAAATCTATTCCTAAGGTGACGCAGCCATATGAAGCGGTCTTCTGTGGGAGTTGTGATTCTGGGTCTTCCACTGCGTGGCCGGTCTGCCACTGAGATAGTTTCTTGAAATCGCCTCCAAAGGCGACTAATGGTGCTTCTAACCACATTAAATTCTCTGGCTTCTAGACTTTGTGACTGTCCAGCCTGTAAATGTTCAATGATGACGAGTCGTTGTGTAGTGAGATGAGCCATACTTGCGCATTGAATTTTCAACTGAAGAATTTATTTGAGGCACATCAATCTTTTATAGGCATTCAATAATATGGTCAGAGAGTTTTGTGTTCAGTAAGTTTCACGGGATTATCATAAACCTGTCACAAGTTATTGTCAAAAATGTTGTTTTGACCATGACCTCACGAATCATGAGGTCAGTACAATTCAGGTAACCACGAGAAGGAGGGACACAGTCGATAGGTTGACTGATGTCCAATCAGCGAATATCTTTTATAAAAGTAACACCAAAAATGTGTTTTCTTATTTTGAACACACACACACACACACACACACACACACACACATAATATATATATATATATATATATATATATATATATTATATATATATATATATATATATATATATATATATATATATATATTCAACACATTTTACAGCAAGCGATTGGAAAGACCCTGAAGATGTGGATATACAGAAGAATATGTCTTATTCCCTGGAAACAAAAATAATCAGATACTGAGGTTCAATTAAGAAAGACACAATAAATATTTGGCCATATTTAAAGACAGCACTTTTGTTAAAAGCATACTGTAGGGAAGAGTTGAAGGCTGGTGAGTAAGAGGTAGACAGTGATACAAGTGGAAAGATAACATCAAGAGATGAATTAACAGCAGTCTTTCAGAGTGTACAGCTAGGTCAAGACAGGAGATTCACTGCAGCCACATTTCACTGTGGAGATGGCACCTGATTGATTGATATACTAGAAATGTACCCTCGGAGCTGTGCTTGTATGCACAGCTGCACACATTTTTGTCCCATGTGGCTCATAATTTTGGCTCAGCACACAGACAGATGGTATACTGATGATATTGACATGATAGTCAAATGTTAAGCTTACTCTCAACTTTAGTGCTAGTAGCTAATGGTGTAGAATTTTTTCTTGCAAAACGCATCTTAAAATTAACATTATTTATGCATACTTGGATGTCTGTGTTTACTGACATACATGAATGTATATTGATTGGCACTCATAGAAGCTCTCATTGAACATAATTGTCACTTCATGATGTGTAGAGAGATCTCTGGTACTTATTTTGTTGTCAGTCCTCTGAATGACTTGAGTTTTAGATGTTAAGTCTGATGCCTTGCTGTTAAGGTCATCTGAGCCCTGAAAAGAGCTAGCTTCTGTCAAGTTGGTGAGTGTATTGCAGAGCTCTCCATCCCCTCTCCAAACTCTGAAACCAGCAGTGTGTGCAAGACCATGTCTGGAACTTTGCACCTGCAGAGAGTCAAGGCAGTACTAAATAATGTTCATAATTTTCTGTTAATTGTCATGGAAGGAAAGTTGAAGGAAACAAAAACTAGTCACCTCGCTTCATTATGCATATAGAATATATAACGTAATACTTCACACCAGTATCAACCACAGGACAACTTTACTTTTGTTTTTACATTGATGTGGCAGACTTATATAGTTGTTTTGTTTTCTCTCCATACATTCATGTGATTGTCTTATATAGTTCTTTTAGTAGTTTTATGTGTGTTTTTATCCTCCATCGATTGATGGGACTGACTTACATAGTTGCTTTGTTTTATGTGTTTTTCATCCTCTATGTATTGATGGAACTGTTCAATATAGTTCTTTTAATAGTTCTGTATGTTTTTATCTTCCATACACTGATGTGACTGTCTTATATAGGTCTTATAGTAGTTCTGTATGTTTGTATCCTCCATACATTGATATGACTTTCTTTCTACAGTTGCTGTTGTTTTCTGTATTTTTATCCTCCATACATTTATATGACATTTTTTTTATAGTTGCTGTGGTTTTCTGTGTTTTTATCCTCCATACATTGATGTAACTATATTTGATAGGGCAACATATTAGTCCACTCACTCTTGTTGCTGTGGAGCAGTATTGTTATTGCAGTGAAACTACTTATTCCTTTCAGAAAGCCAGTGCATAGTTGCACTTTGTGTTCCGTAACTTGTTCCAACATGGCAGATTATCGAGCACACATAACGACAGATACACATCAGCAGAAGGTTTCAAGATTCAAAGGAGATGATAAGAATCACGTGAATAAGAAAGGGTATGTATCTAAGCATGATTGCCCACTCCAGTTAGTAAGATACTTGATGATCTTGGCATGGAAAACATTGTTGATGTAAGCATGTTGATGAACCAGCTAGTTTTCCTTATGCAATAATGTGAGTGCAACTGCTGATTTCCCTTGTGACTGCTGCTTCCATCGACGATGAGCTGCGTTTCTTTTGGTGAACAGTTTGTATTGTCATTCTGCTCATGCATGTCTGTGCTTTTGGTTTTGTCATAACTGCTGTCTGTTGCACTTTTCACATGGGACGAGACCATTCTGTGTGATATTTAGCTAGCACAGGAATGGAGCATTATGGGGAGACCCATTACCATGAAGTTGAAACTGTGGCTAACTAACTAATGTGACATTTAAAGATGTTTCCATGTTTGAAAATACTTTAGTCCCTTTTGCTGTTTGTCATAATAGGAAGACAGGGTCACTTTTGGTCATAAGTATAGTGCCTTCTTTCTGTTTGTTTCACAACCCTGTGAATTGATGTGTATCACCTTTTTCATCTAAGTTGAACAAATGTTGGTCATTTTGCACAGGTGATCTGTGAGAGCTCACATTCCTCCTCTAATATTAAAAAACAAAAGTAAGGGGTTATTTGACACGCCTTGAGGCGTATTTGGCATATGGTGCTGGTCCAATATTTTGTATGGACCAATCAGCAATTGTTGAGTAGGTGTTCAGTCTCACACCAGCCACTTTTACTTTCCATGATATTCTGGTGCCAATTTCAGGCTGGGTTGGTCTTTGGGGCCCAGATCATTTATTAAAAAGTCAGCCTCGATGGGGATTTGAGAATATTTACATCGGGCTGGCAGACAAGCATGCTAGCCACTGCTACAGCAGCTCACTGTGCTACAGCAGCTCACTGTGCTATATCCTCTCACTAAGCTACAGCAACTCACAGTGCTATATCAGCTCACTGTGCTACATCAGCTCAATGTGCTACATCATCTCACTGTGCTACATCAGCTCACTGTGTTACATCAGCTCACTGTGTTACAGCAGCTCACTAAGCTACAGCAACTCACTGTGCTATATCAGGCTCACTGTGCTACATCAGCTCACTAAGCTACATCAGCTCACTTGTTGCTACGATCATCTCACTATGCAAGATAGCTCACTAAGCTACAGCAGCTCACTATGCTACAGCATCTCACTGTGCTACATCATCTCACTGTGCTACATCATCTCACTATGCTACAGCAGCTCCTACTGCTACAGCAGCTCACTAAGCTACAGCAGCTCACTAAGCTACATCAGCTCACTTTGCTACATCAGCTCACTGTGCTACATCATCTCACTGTGCTACATCAGCTCACTGTGCTACATCAGCTCACTGTGCTACATCAGCTCACTGTGCTACATCAGCTCACTGTGCTACATCATCTCACTGTGCTACAGCAGCTCACTGTGCTACATCAGCTCATTGTGCTACGTCATCTCACTTTGCTACGTCATCTCACTTTGCTACATCAGCTCATTGTGCTACGTCAGCTCACTGTGCTACGTCATCTCACTGTGCTACATCAGCTCACTTTGCTACATTAGCTCACTTTGCTACACCAGCTCACTGTGCTACATCATCTCACTGTGCTACATCAGCTCACTGTGCTACATCATCTCACTGTGCTACATCAGCTCACTGTGCTACATCAGCTCACTGTGCTACATCATCTCACTGTGCTACGTCAGCTCACTGTGCTATATCAGCTCACTTTGCCACAGCAGCTCACTGTGCTACATCATCTCACTTTGCTACATCATCTCACTTTGCTACATCATCTCACTTTGCTACATCATCTCACTGTGCTACATCAGCTCAATATGCTACATCAGCTCACTGTGCTACATCATCTCACTGTGCTACATCAGCTCAATATGCTACATCAGCTCACTGTGCTACATCATCTCACTGTGCTACATCAGCTCACTTTGCTACATCAGCTCACTTTGCTACATCAGCTCACTGTGCTACATCAGCTCACTGTACTACATCAGCTCACTGTGCTACATCAGCTCACTGTGCTACATCAGCTCACTGTGCTACATCAGCTCACTGTGCTACGTCATCTCACTTTGCTACATCAGCTCACTGTGCTACGTCATCTCACTGCTACGTCATCTCACTTTGCTACATCATCTCACTTTGCTACATCAGCTCACTGTGCTACATCATCTCACTGTGCTACATCATCTCACTTTGCTACATCAGCTCACTGTGCTACATCAGCTCACTGTGCTACATCATCTCACTGTGCTACAGCAGCTCACTGTGCTACATCAGCTCACTGTGCTACATCAGCTCACTGTACTACATCAGCTCACTGTACTACATCAGCTCACTGCTACATCATCTCACTGTGCTACATCAGCTCACTGTACTACATCAGCTCACTGTACTACATCAGCTCACTGTGCTACATCAGCTCACTGTGCTACATCAGCTCACTGTACTACATCAGCTCACTGTACTACATCAGCTCACTGTGCTACATCAGCTCACTGTGCTACATCAGCTCACTGTGCTACATCAGCTCACTGTGCTACATCAGCTCACTGTACTACATCAGCTCACTGTACTACATCAGCTCACTGTACTACATCAGCTCACTGCTACATCATCTCACTGTGCTACAGCAGCTCACTGTGCTACATCAGCTCACTGTGCTACATCAGCTCACTGTGCTACATCAGCTCACTGCTACATCATCTCACTGTGCTACATCAGCTCACTGTACTACATCAGCTCACTGTGCTACATCAGCTCACTGTGCTACATCAGCTCACTGTACTACATCAGCTCACTGTGCTACATCAGCTCACTGTGCTACATCATCTCACTGTGCTACATCATCTCACTGTGCTACATCATCTCACTGTGCTACATCATCTCACTAGTGCTACATCAGCTCACTGTAGCTACATCAGCTCACTGTGCTACATCAGCTCACTGTGCTACATCAGCTCACTGTGCTACAGCAGCTCACTGTGCTACATCAGCTCACTGTGCTACATCAGCTCACTGTGCTACATCAGCTCACTGTGCTACATCAGCTCACTGTGCTACAGCAGCTCACTGTACTACATCAGCTCACTGTGACTACATCAGCTCCCACTCTGCTATACATATGAAATAGTATAAGTTCTTAGACAGTGTTTTGATTTTCCTATATGAAATAGTATAAGTTCTTAGACAGTGTTTGATTTTCCTATATGAATAGTATAAGTTCTTAGACAGTGTTTGATTTTTCCTATATGAAATAGTATAAGTTCTTAGACAGTGTTTGATTTTCCTATCGTACAGTGACCATATTATGAACTCCTAAATATTGTGCTGTTTTCTTAAGCATCGTTCTGTTAGTATTAGAACCATCTGTTGTAAGGCTGTTAAAATGGTTATTGGGAAAGGAATGTGATGCCTAAATGATAGAAGAGTTTTAATACAACAAACAAGCTTAAGCTTTTTGGTATTGGAGTCAAGTGCATAAAACCACAGCTGTGTACAGATCAATTGTGTTTACAGGAGTAGATGCCATTCTTTATTATCAGAATTAGCTGGGCTCTCAAGACCCTCTCTGGATTACAGTGATTACCAGTGCTGTCAGACATAAGCGTCAAAATTAGTCAGAATGATGAACTCTTGAGGAGCACTTTAGATCTGCCCTATGTTCGATATTTATGGTCATTTAAAAAAAAAATCTGTTTATCAGAGATGTGGTTTTATAGAAGAATGCTGAAAATTCCCTTGATGGCTAAAATGAGTGCTATAATTGCTTTGAAAGAAGCTAAGGCACAAAGAACATCTCATCATAAACATCAGAAAAGGGTAATCATAATTTTCTGGCTACATTATGAGAAGAGAAAAACTGAAACATATTGCAGTAACAGGAAAGATTAGTGGAAAGAGATATAGAAGACAGCGAGAAGATTCTTGACAGCCTTTTGTCAAGACATAAAGGTGGCAGCACCATACATTCATACTTGCTGTTGGAGATTACAAGAAGTGGAGACATGATTGTCCATGCCATCTGGCAAGGCACTTGATGATGATGATATTACCATACCTTTTTCCTTAATGAATGTTTTATCAATTTGCTGTAAATTATCTGATTGTAATTTATTCATTTCAGAAAGCATCCACCATGGTGGAGAAAGCAAAAATGCAGTTATAAGTCAAAACATGGTGTTTTCAATGGATATAACAGCCAATCTAGTGACACTCACAAAATAGCAAAATTCCAAGATTTAGGCTTCTCGTCCCAGAGTCATTATGATAACAGAACACCTTCACGAGGCTTCAGTTTTGGACAGCGTCACCAAAACGCTTTGTTTCCGTATACAGTCAGGGCCAATTACTGGCCACGAGAGGAGTTCAGTAACACTGGAACCTTCAGCGAAACAGGTAATCTAAGGATACCACCTTTAATAAACAACACTTAGAAATACCAGTGATAAAAACAGTCAGTCAGTAAGCCAATATCCTCAACCATGGGGCTCAGGTGCCTATAGTTTCTCTCAACAGTACCGTAGTTCTGAAGGAATATCTTTACCCTGGAAGGTGGATAGGAGGCCCCAAAAATTGGGAACAAACTTTGCCCACCAGAAAGAAGTGCCCAAACACTCCCATGTGAAGGACTTTGCTAGTTCAACAATTCCGGAAGCCTGGGATGAGCAGTCATTGTTACAACATGAACAGTTTCTGGCTAGTATGGATGATGTTTATTTTACTGGCCATCAGTACCCCTCTCAACAACTTAGTACTTCAAATTATAACAGCGAAAGACAAGAGACCCCAATGTACAGGATAGGAAATTACTAAAGAGAGTTGATGATCAACTATTGCAGGATACTTTTGCCAAAACATCTAGAACAGTTTTTGTTTCGCCTGTGAAAGAGATTCCCAGGAGACAGCAGGTTCCATGTATTTCTGAAGAGAGGAAGTATAAATCAGTAAACGTGCAGTCCCTTGGTTTCAATATTCACACACTGATACCTTCTGGTAACAACAGTATACATGAGCGAGCTGGACATGTGTCTAAAGAACTTAAAGAAACACAATGCAAAGCTTTTCAAGAAGATAAGAATTTGTTGAAGAGCAAACACAAAACTTCTGGCAAAGAGGCAGTTCATTACCCCACCAGCAGCAGTCATATAATAAGGGCAACCCAAACATTTATAGAAGTCAACATTACCAACATCAGTAACCCATTAACTGTTAAACATTCACGGTATTTGCCAGCAGAATCAGCTGCATCTGCCCTGCAACAGAGTTCCAATGTAAGTTCCCTGGATGACATTAGAAAATCAATCGAACAAAGTGTATTAGACAACATTAAAGAACCACAAACAAAGACAGTATCGAAGGTTAGTCGCAAAAGATGTTCAAGCGAGAGTATTCAGCCTGTTGCAGCCAGTGAAAGCAACAATGATAAGGCAGGCCAGTCACGGTCAAAACGTGTGTGTAAGCCGCAGCTTACCAAGGACAGTATCAAGAAAATTATCAACGCTCCAAATTCCAGGTAATCTTTTATGTTTGGTAATGTTACAAGTAAGTTTATCTCATTTTTGGGGTACCTGTGGTGAAGTAGTTAAACCGCATGTCTTATGCTCTGAAGGTTGTAGGTTTCATTCCTGGCTCCGTCATTCAGTTCACGAGTGCACGTTTTTTTGAGACCCCTGGAGGTTGTGATGTGTGCAACACTTCAGGCAGGCCTCCCTGTGGAAAGAGACCGATCTATACAGGATAAACCCCAGCGCAGTGAAGTCGATCCTGGCCTTTAAACCCCTGTCTGTATGTCATTCTGAGACAGGCTTGTTGCATGGCCTGATTGACCTGTGTGCTCATTTATGCCATTATTTTATTTAGGGAATTTGTTGCTATATGTTTACCTACCTTTAATGGCCAGAGTAACCAACAATGATTGCCTGCAGGAGGCTAATGCAAGAAGATTATATACAACAATAAGAAAGAGATGTTTTTGGTCATATAATGAGATTTTAAAAAGGCATTGTGATGACTGGGAGGACCAGCAGTGGGAAAAGTGTTGGCAGACTGAGGGAAATCATACTTGGTTGTCTAAGACAATGGCTTGGAGAAATATCAGAACACTAAGATCTAACACTGAGACATGAATGCCTGCATCAGTTGGCAGGACACATGATGTATACTCTCGTAGATAACGTGACATTGTGCGAGAATTGGTAGCGGTTCTCTCTGCTTAGGTAACTTACGGGGTATTGAGCCGATCACTCAGAAAGCAATGGCAAACTACTGAGAGTAATCTTGCCAAGAAATAAACAATCAGCTGAAAGATGCTGATGTTGACAGCGATGTCCTGTAAAGGACATATATATAATATGTAACATATATATATATATATATGTATGCATGTATGTATATATAGGTATGTATGTGTGTGTGTATATATATATGTATATATATATAATTCAAAACAATGTTTTCCCGTGATGAATTTGAATAACGAAGACACAAACAATAGATTGCACGATTTATTGCCTGGCATATTTCGCTGCATCTCGTCAGGTACATACTGCAGAAATCACACAACTTACGTGAATTAATTAGATAAATCCTTCAAACTGAAATATACACATGTTCGCACAGTAATGTCGATTGTCTACCACGGTAATTTTAAACTGACTAACATGTCTTTCTGCTTACACAAGGACGGCTTACGAAGTTTGATTAGTATGGCTTCAGCAAACTTTAACAATCGACTACTTTGTGTGTTGAACAACACACGGAAGGCACTGTCTCTTTCAACCACGTGAGCAGTCTCGAGCACATGTCTCCCGACCGAAGAAGCCAGATTTTTCCGGTGTGTCGGCCTGCCTAGGCTACCATCTTCTGTGTGTAGTATTTTGTCCAACCAATTCGGAATATGTTCCGAAACCCTGCAATGTAACTGTCGCTCAGTTCTGCCTATGTAGATGGCCTCGCATCTGCATGTAAATTGGTAAATACAATTTGATTTGGCGTACAAAGCTACAGGTTCTTTTACTGCTGGGACTGGGATCGGTGTGTTTCGGTACCTGATGACTAGAGCTGCAGCACAGAATGTTCGCTCGACTGCTGTGGTGAGCCGGTCCCGCAGACGTTGCATTACGTCATCTCCTCGGAAGGTTAGCTGGATGAATACTTTGAGTTTAGGGACTGTAGTTACTTCTGATTTCGGTTTGGGCTGTTGGCAGTGGCGCTTTATAAATCCTGTGGAGTACCCATTCAGGTTTAAGGCATTCTTCAGAGTTTTAAATTCCTCTGTCAGTGTGTCCTGGGTGCATATCTTCCTAGCACGGTCAAACAGGGTCCGTACTAAGCCCCGTTTGTACTGGACAGGTGCGAAGCTCTGAAAATTTAAGTATTGGCCAGTCCATGTTTCTTTGCGGTACACCGATCTTTGAATTGTGCCGTCTGCTCTACGTCTCATTAGGATATCTAGAAACGGCAACGCTTCGTTGTGTTCGTGTTCCATAGATAAAGAGATGTTTTTATGTGTCTCGTTCATTGTGGCCTGGAACGACGTTGCTTGTAGCTCGTCTGTGGTGATAATTAGTATATCGTCCACGTAACGACGGTAAAAGGCCAAGTTATTGATTTCTGAGGATCTCTTTTCTTCTAAGTGTGCCATGAAGATGTCCGCTAGAATAGGTCCAAGTGGGCTCCCCATGGCCACTCCGTCAATTTGGCGGTATGACTTGTTTAGAAAGTTGAATTGTATGTTGGCAGTACATAATTTTAATAGCCTCTCTAGAATAGCTGATGGTATGCCTAGTTTTAGTTGTTTGTCTCTAATGCGTTCGCTTATTATATTCACAGTCTCATCTAATGGAACGTTGGTGAATAAAGAGGCAATATCCATGGATGCCATGTGTTTGTTGTTTATGTCCATAGTATCCAATAATTCCACCAGTTCGAATGTATCCCTGAGTGTTCTTGGATCGAAGGACTGTCGTACTGGCTTTAAAATTTCAGCTAGCCATCTCGCCATTCGGTGTTGTGCCGAGTTAACCATGGAAAGGATCGGTCTTAGTGGGATGCCGGGCTTGTGAAGCTTGGGTAGACCGTACATCTGAGGTGTTTGGGAGCCACGCGGTGTGAGCGTTTTTGCAGTGGCCTCACTGATGAGTCCTGCATTCACAAGTGACTGGATTTCTTTCCTCATTTTTGCATCCAGGTCCTCCGACTTGTTGACTGTTTGTTCTACTCTGAATTTAGATGCGTCTGATAATATATCATCCATTTTTCTCTGGTAGTCTGATATGTCCATCAGTACTGCACCACTCCCTTTGTCAGGTTTCAATATTACAAGGGTTTTGTTGGCCTTTAACGCTTTTAAGGCAGAAAGGTGTTCGTTGGTCAGCGGACATGTCTGTTTAGAGGGGGTTGTGCGATACTGGTGTTCTAAATCTACCAGTTTGGCCTTCAGCCACCCGACTGACTCAGCAGAAGTAGGTGATAACTTGGAGACTTGATCAAACAACATTTCAAATTGTGCTTGCGACTCAACACGGTTAATGTGTTTGGGCTTTATGCAGAATTTTAATCCGTATGCAAGGGCCTCCGTTTCAATGTTGTTGAGTACGTACGACGATAAGTTCCTCACATACTTCTCTGGGTTGTCTAGTACTGACATAGTTATCTTTTCAGTGCTCAGTGATTTGTTGAGGCGAGCATTCTCTGCGATTTTCACCTTGTACACTGTTTCTGTACAGAATTTGGTGAACTTCAAGTAGCCATACAAGCTCAATTCTTTGGTGACGTAGTAGGCAGAACTGTGTGTGCGCTTGAGGTTGGCCAGTTTAGACTGGGTTTCTTCTGTCTGGTTTTTTGTCAGTCGTCTCAGGTTTTTTCTTGTTGGACATATTCTGTCCGCCCTGAGAGATCTGAAATACCGGTGAGGGAATATTCCCGTCTTTAGGCATTCCTCGAGAAATCTCAATCGACACTCCTGTACCGATATTTTACACTTCAGCTTGAGTAATCCATCCAATCGCTTCACTGTTGGTAATGGGAGGCGACGTTTCAGAAATTCAAAACAATGTTTTCCCGTGATGAATTTGAATAACGAAGACACAAACAATAGATTGCACGATTTATTGCCTGGCATATTTCGCTGCATCTCGTCAGGTACATACTGCAGAAATCACACAACTTACGTGAATTAATTAGATAAATCCTTCAAACTGAAATATACACATGTTCGCACAGTAATGTCGATTGTCTACCACGGTAATTTTAAACTGACTAACATGTCTTTCTGCTTACACAAGGACGGCTTACGAAGGTTGATTAGTATAGCTTCAGCAAACTTTAACAATCGACTACTTTGTGTGTTGAACAACACACGGAAGGCACTGTCTCTTTCAACCACGTGAGCAGTCTCGAGCACATGTCTCCCGACCGAAGAAGCCAGATTTTTCCGGTGTGTCGGCCTGCCTAGGCTACCATCTTCTGTGTGTAGTATTTTGTCCAACCAATTCGGAATATGTTCCGAAACCCTGCAATGTAACTGTCGCTCAGTTCTGCCTATGTAGATGGCCTCGCATCTGCATGTAAATTGGTAAATACAATTTGATTTGGCGTACAAAGCTACAGGTTCTTTTACTGCTGGGACTGGGATCGGTGTGTTTCGGTACCTGATGACTAGAGCTGCAGCACAGAATGTTCGCTCGACTGCTGTGGTGAGCCGGTCCCGCAGACGTTGCATTACGTCATCTCCTCGGAAGGTTAGCTGGATGAGTACTTTGAGTTTAGGGACTGTAGTTACTTCTGATTTCGGTTTGGGCTCTTGGCAGTGGCGCTTTATAAATCCTGTGGAGTACCCATTCAGGTTTAAGGCATTCTTCAGAGTTTTAAATTCCTCTGTCAGTGTGTCCTGGGTGCATATCTTCCTAGCACGGTCAAACAGGTTCCGTACTAAGCCCGTTTGTACTGGACAGGTGCGAAGCTCTGAAAATTTAAGTATTGGCAGTCCATGTTTCTTTGCGGTACACCGAGGTAACCTTCCGAGGAGATGACGTAATGCAACGTCTGCGGGACCGGCTCACCACAGCAGTCGAGCGAACATTCTGTGCTGCAGCTCTAGTCATCAGGTACCAAAACACACCGATCCCAGTCCCAGCAGTAAAAGAACCTGTAGCTTTGTACGCCAAATCAAATTGTATTTACCAATTTACATGCAGATGCGAGGCCATCTACATAGGCAGAACTGAGCGACAGTTTACATTGCAGTGTTTCGGAACATATTCCGAATTGGTTGGACAAAATACTACATACAGAAGATGGTATCCTAGGCAGGCCGACACACCAGAAAAATCTGGCTTCTTCGGTCAGGAGACATGTGCTCGAGACTGCTCACGTGGTTGAAAGAGACAGTGCCTTCCGTGTGTTGTTCAACACACAAAGTAGTCGATTGTTAAAGTTTGCTGAAGCCATACTAATCAACCTTCGTAAGCCGTCCTTGTGTAAGCAGAAAGACATGTTAGTCAGTTTAAAATACCGTGGTAGGACAATCGACATTACTGTGCGAACATGTGTATATTTCAGTTTGAAGGATTTATCTAATTAATTCACGTAAGTTGTGTGATTTCTGCAGTATGTACCTGACGAGATGCAGCGAAATATGCCAGGAATAAATCGTGCAATCTATTGTTTGTGTCTTCATTATTCAATATATATATATAAAACAAAATGAGAAAAGTGTGTGTATGCATGTGTGTGTAAGAGAGAGAGAGAAGGGAGGGAGAGGTTGATTACCTGTAATCAACATTTGGTCCCATTTCTAAACAATTTCTTGTGAAATTGTGGTAGCATATTTGTAAGCGTACTACTTAACAACACCAGTTGTCTGGGTATAGTCTGCATAGTGCCTATATTTTTTTCAGTACATCTGTAGGTTTGATCCAGCCTCATAAAATGGATTTCTGAAATTTCTTTGAGAAAGTGCAGTTATTATCATCACACCTATTCTCCACACATTTTGGTCCTTGGTGGTCTGGATAATTTCTATTGATGATATTCCTCCTGGTCGTTGTAGACCGTCCAGCATATTTCTTATTCTGCCTCTGTCTCTTCTATTGCTGATCTTTACAGTCACCAAGAAGTTTTTCAATGCTTCTTCTCATTACAATGACCAAAGAACATTGCTTGTCTCTGTCATAACATCTTGGGAAAAATAATGTGGTGGTTTTCCCCTTACCTTCCACAACAGCAGAAGGGAATGTTTACCTTGCCTTTGACAGTATTTTATAACTGTCAGCGCTAAGAGAGTGCCCTGTTCTGTCAGGTTGCCAGAGTAATGCACTTATCCCAGAAAATACTCTTGCCCAAAGCTGTTTGCCATACTATAGGGTATATTTTTAAATGACTGTACAGTGTTTTGAAAGAGAAAACAGGCTGGTCTCCCTGGCCATGGGTTAACGACATTGTTCGTAATCCTGTGCTACATCAGCTCACTTGTGCTACATCGCTCACGTGCTACATCAGCTCACTGTGCTACATCAGCTCACTGTGCTACATCATCTCACTGGGCTACAGCGCTCACTGTGCTACTCAGCTCATTGTGCTACGTCATCTCACTTTGCTACGTCATCTCACTTTGCTACATCAGCTCATGTGCTACGTCAGCTCACTGTGCTACGTCATCCCCCTGTGTTTTCATCAGCTCAATTTGCTACATTAGCTCACTTTGCTACACCAGCTCACTTTGCTACATCATCTCCTGTGCAAATCAGCTCACTGTGCTACATCATCTCACTGTGCTCTCGCTCACTTTGCTACATCAGCTCACTGTGCTACATCATCTCACTTTCTACGTCAGCTCACTGTCTATCAGCTCACTTTGGGGCCCCAGCAGCTCACTGTGCTACATCATCTCACTTTGCAACATCTCTACTTTGCTACATCATCTCACTTTGCTACATCTCTCACTGTGCTACATCAGCTCAATATGCTACATCAGCTCATGTGCTACATCATCTCACTGTGCTACATCAGCTTCAATATGCTACATCAGCTCACTGTGCTACATCATCTCACTGTGTACATCAGCTCACTTTGCTACATCAGCTCACTTTCGACATCAGCTCACTGTGTGCTACATCACTCACTGTACTACATCAGCTCACGTGCTCATCAGCTCACTGTGCTACATCAGCTCACTGTGCTACATCAGCTCACTGTGCTACGTCATTCACTTTTGAAAATCAGCTCACTGTGCTACGTCATCTCACTGCTACGTCATCTCACTTTGCTACATCTCTCACTTTTCTACACAGCTCACTGGCAATCATCCACTGTGCTACATCATCTCACTTTGCTACATCAGCTCACTGTGCTACATCAGCTCACTGTGCTACATCATCTCACTGTGCACAGCAGCTCACTGTGCTACATCAGCTCACTGTGCTACATCAGCTCACTGTACTACATCAGCTCACTGTACTACATCAGCTCACTGCTACATCATCTCACGGGTACATCAGCCACTGTACTACATCAGCTCACTGTACTACATCAGCTCACTTTTTCTACTCAGCTCATGTGCTACATAGCTCACTGTACTACATTTAGCTCACTGTACTACATCACTCACTGTGTACATCAGCTCACTGTGCTACATCAGCTCACTGTGCTACATCAGCTCACTGTGCTACATCAGCTCACTGTACTACATCAGCTCACGTTTTCACATCAGCTCACTGTATACATCAGCTACCCCTGCTAAATCATCTCCCCTGTGCTACAGCAGCTCACGGTACATCAGCTCACTGTGCTACATAACTCACGGGCTACATCAGCTCACTGCTACATCATCTCACTGTGCTACATCCTCACTGTTTCTACATCAGCTCACTGTGCTACATCAGCTCACTGTGCTACATCAGCTCCTGTAAATACATCAGCTCACTGTGCTACTCAGCTCACTGTGCTACTTCTCACTGTGTACATCATCTCACTGTGCTACATCATCTCACTGTGCTACATCATCCATGTGCTAATCATCTCACTGTGCTACATCATCTCACTGTGCTACATCAGCTCACGTGCTACATCAGCTCACTGTGCTCGCAGCTCACTGTGCTACATCAGCTCACTGTGCTACATCAGCTCACTGTGCTACATCAGCTCACTGTGCTACATCAGCTCACTGTGCTACAGCAGCTCACTGTACTACATCAGCTCACTGTACTACATCAGCTCCCACTCCTCTAATACCATATGAAATAGTATAAGTTCTTAGACAGTGTTTGATTTTCCTATATGAAATAGTATAAGTTCTTAGACAGTGTTTGATTTTCCTATATGAAATAGTATAAGTTCTTAGACAGTGTTTGATTTTCCTATATGAAATAGTATAAGTTCTTAGACAGTGTTTGATTTTCCTATCGTACAGTGACCATATTATGAACTCCTAAATATTGTGCTGTTTTCTTAAGCATCGTTCTGTTAGTATTAGAATCATCTGTTGTAACGCTGTTAAAATGGTTATTGGGAAAGGAATGTGATGCCTGAATGATAGAAGAGTTTTAATACAACAAACAAGCTTAAGCTTTTTGGTATTTGGAGTCAAGTGCATAAAACCACAGCTGTGTACAGATCAATTGTATTACAGGAGTAGATGCCATTCTTTATTATCAGAATTAGCTGGGCTCTCAAGACCCTCTCTGGATTACAGTGATTACCAGTGCTGTCAGACATAAGCGTCAAAATTAGTCATAATGATGAACTCTTGAGGAGCACTTTAGATCTGCCCTATGTTCGATATTTATGGTCATTTAAAAAAAAAATCTGTTTCTCAGAGATGTGGTTTTATAGAAGAATGCTGAAAATTCCCTTGATGGCTAAAATGAGTGATCTAATTGCTTTGAAAGAAGCTAAGGCACAAAGAACATCTCATCATAAACATCAGAAAAGGGTAATCATAATTTTCTGGCTACATTATGAGAAGAGAAAAACTGAAACATATTGCAGTAACAGGAAAGATTAGTGGAAAGAGATATAGAAGACAGCGAGAAGATTCTTGACAGCCTTTTGTCAAGACATAAAGGTGGCAGCACCATACATTCATACTTGCTGTTGGAGATTACAAGAAGTGGAGACATGATTGTCCATGCCATCTGGCAAGGCACTTGATGATGATGATATTACCATACCTTTTTCCTTAATGAATGTTTTATCAATTTGCTGTAAATTATCTGATTGTAATTTATTCATTTCAGAAAGCATCCACCATGGTGGAGAAAGCAAAAATGCAGTTATAAGTCAAAACATGGTGTTTTCAATGGATATAACAGCCAATCTAGTGACACTCACAAAATAGCAAAATTCCAAGATTTAGGCTTCTCGTCCCAGAGTCATTATGATAACAGAACACCTTCACGAGGCTTCAGTTTTGGACAGCGTCACCAAAACGCTTTGTTTCCGTATACAGTCAGGGCCAATTACTGGCCACGAGAGGAGTTCAGTAACACTGGAACCTTCAGCGAAACAGGTAATCTAAGGATACCACCTTTAATAAACAACACTAGAAATACCAGTGATAAAAACAGTCAGTCAGTAAGCCAATATCCTCACCATGGGGTCAGGGTGCCTATAGTTTCTCTCAACAGTACCGTAGTTCTGAAGGAATATCTTTACCCTGGAAGGTGGATAGGAGGCCCCAAAATTGGGAACAAACTTTGCCCACCAGAAAGAAGTGCCCAAACACTCCCATGTGAAGGACTTTGCTAGTTCAACAATTCCGGAAGCCTGGGATGAGCAGTCATTGTTACAACATGAACAGTTTCTGGCTAGTATGGATGATGTTTATTTTACTGGCCATCAGTACCCCTCTCAACAACTTAGTACTTCAAATTATAACAGCGAAAGACAAAGAGACCCAATGTACAGGATAGGAAATTACTAAAGAGAGTTGATGATCAACTATTGCAGGATACTTTTGCCAAAACATCTAGAACAGTTTTTTGTTTCGCCTGTGAAAGAGATTCCCAGGAGACAGCAGGTTCCATGTATTTCTGAAGAGAGGAAGTATAAATCAGTAAAACGTGCAGTCCCTTGGTTTCAATATTCACACACTGATACCTTCTGGTAACAACAGTATACATGAGCGAGCTGGACATGTGTCTAAAGAACTTAAAGAAACACAATGCAAAGCTTTTCAAGAAGATAAGAATTTGTTGAAGAGCAAACACAAAACTTCTGGCAAAGAGGCAGTTTCATTACCCCACCAGCAGCAGTCATATAATAAGGGCAACCCAAACATTTATAGAAGTCAACATACCAACATCAGTAACCCATTAACTGTTAAACATTCACGGTATTTGCCAGCAGAATCAGCTGCATCTGCCCTGCAACAGAGTTCCAATGTAAGTTCCCTGGATGACATTAGAAAATCAATCGAACAAAGTGTATTAGACAACATTAAAGAACACAAACAAAGACAGTATCGAAGGTTAGTCGCAAAAGATGTTCAAGCGAGAGTATTCAGCCTGCTGCAGCCAGTGAAAGCAACAATGATAAGGCAGGCCAGTCACGGTCAAAACGTGTGTGTAAGCCGCAGCTTACCAAGGACAGTATCAAGAAAATTATCAACGCTCCAAATTCCAGGTAATCTTTTATGTTTGGTAATGTTAAAATAAGTTTTATCTCTTTTTTGGGTACCTGTGGTGAAGTATTTAAAACCCATGTCTTATGCTCTAAAGGGGTTGTAGGTTTAATTCCTGGCTCCGCATTCAGTTCACAGTGCACGTTTTTTTTAGACCCCTGGAGGTGTGATGTGTGCAACATTTCAGGCAGGCCTCCCCTGTGGAAAGAGACGATCTATACGGAAAAACCCCCAGCGCAGTGAAGTCGATCCGGGCCCTTTTAAAACCCCTGTCTGTATGTCATTCTGAGACAGGTTTTGTTGCATGGCCTGATTGACCTGTGTGCTCATTTTTGCCTTTTATTTTATTTAGGGAATTGTTGCTATATGTTACCGACCTTTAAATGGCCAGAGAAACCCAACAATGTTTTGCCGCGGAGGCTAATGCAAGAAGATTATATAAAACAATAAGAAAGAGATGTTTTGGTCATATAATGAATTTAAAAAAAGCCTTTGTGATAAATGGGAGGATCAGCAGGGGGAAAAAAGTGTTGGCAGACTGGGGGGAAATCATACTTGGTTGTCTAAGCCCAATGGCTTGGAGAAATATCAGAACACTAAGATCTAACACTGAGACATGAATGCCTGCATCAGTGGCGGACACTGATGTATACTCCGTAGATAAGTGACTTGTGCGAGAATTGGTAGCGGTTTCTCTCTGCTTAGGTAACTTAGGGGGTATTGAGCCGATCACTCAGAAAGCAATGGCAAACTATGAGAGTAATCTTGCAAGAAATAAAAAATCAGCTGAAAGATGCTGATGTTGACAGCGATGTCCTGTAAAGGACATATATATAATTGTAAAATATATATATATATATTTTATGCATGTATTATATAAGGTTATGTATGTGTGTGTGGTATTGATATGTATATATATATAATTCAAAACAATGTTTTCCCGTAATGAATTTGAATAACGAAGACACAAACAATAGATTGCACGATTTATTGCCTGGCATATTTCGCTGCATCTCGTCAGGTACATACTGCAGAAATCACACAACTTACGTGAATTAATTAGATAAATCCTTCAAACTGAAATATACACATGTTCGCACAGTAATGTCGATTGTCTACCACGGTAATTTTAAACTGACTAACATGTCTTTCTGCTTAGCACAAGGACGGCGTTACGAAGGTTGATTAGTATGCTTCAGCAAACTTAACATCGACTACTTTGTGTGGTTGAAGCACACACGGAAGGCACTGTCTCTTTCAACCACGTGAGCAGTCTCGAGCACAGTCTCCCGAGAAGAAGAAAATTTTTTCGGTGTGTCGGCCTGCCTAGGCTACCCTTCTGTATGTAGTATTTGCCCAAACCCAATTCGGAATATGTTCCAAACCCTGCAAGCAACTATCGCTCAGTTCTGCCTATGTGAGGGCCCCTCGCATCTGCAGAAAAATTGGTAAATACAATTTGATTTGGCGTACAAAGCTACAGGTTCTTTTACTGCTGGTACTGGGATGTGTTTTTTCGGTACCTGATGACTAGAGCTGCAGCACAAAATGTTCGCTCGCCCCTGCTTGTGGTGAGCCGGTCCCGGACGTTGCATTACGCATTCCCCCCGGAAGGTTAGCTGGAGGAAATACTTGAGTTTAGGGCCCTGTATTACTTCTGATTTCGGTTTGGGCTGTTGGCAGTGCGCTTTATAAATCCTGGGAGTACCCATTCAGTTTAAGGCTTTCTTCAGAGTTTTAAAATTCCTCTGTCAGTGTGTCCTGGGTGCATATCTTCCTAGCACGGTCAAACAGGGTCCGTACTAAGCCCCGTTTTTACTGGACAGGTGCGAAGCCTGAAAAATTTTAAATATTGGGCCAGTCCTGTTTCTTTGCGGTACACGATCTTTGAATTGTGCCGTCTGTTTTACGTTCATTAGGATATCTAGAAACGGCAACGCTTCGTTGTGTTCGTGTTCCATAGATAAAGAGATGTTTTTATGTGTCTCGTTCATGTGGCCTGGAACGCGTTGCTTGTATCGTCTGTGGTGTAATTAGTATATCGTCCACGTAACGACGGTAAAAGGCCAAGTTATTGATTTCTGAGGATCTCTTTTCTTCTAAGTGTGCCATGAAGATGTCCGCTAGAATAGTTCCCAAAGGGGGGCCCCCCATGGCCACTCCGTCAATTTGGCGGTACATGATTTGTTTAGAAAGTTGAAATTGTATTTTGGCAGTACAAAATTTTAATAGTTTCTCTAAATAGTATGGTATGCCTAGTTTTAGTTGTTTGTCTCAAATGCGTCGCTTATTATATTCACAGTCTCATCTAATGGAACGTTGGTGAATAAAGAGGCAAATCCATGGATGCCATGTGTTTGTTGTTTATGTCCATAGTATCCAAAAATTCCCCCAGTTCGAATGTATCCCTGAGTGTTCTTGGATCGAAGGACGTCGTACTGGCTTAAAATTTCAGTAGCCATCTCGCCATTCGGTGTTGTGCCGAGTTAACCATGGAAGGATCGGTCTTAGTGGGATGCCGGGCTTGTGAAGCTTGGGAGTAACCGTACATCTGAGGTGTGTGGGAGCCACGCGGTGTGAGCGTTTGCAGTGGCCTCCTGATGAGCCCCTGCTTTCCCAAAGTGACTGGATTTCTTTCCTCATTTTTGCATCCAGGTCCTCCGATTTGTGACTGTTGTTCTACTCTAAATTTTAGATGCTCTGATAATATATCATCCATTTTTCTCTGGTAGTTTTGGGGCCATCAGTACTGAAACCACTCCTTTGTCGGTTTTCAATATTAAAGGGTTTTGTTGGCCTTTAACGCTTTTAAGCAAAAGGGGGTGTTCGTTGGTCAGCGGACATGTCTGTTTAGAGGGGGTTGTGCGATACTGGTGTTCTAAATCTACCAGTTTGGCCTTCAGCCACCCGACTGACTCAGCAGAAGTGGGTATAACTTGGAGACTTGAATCAAAACATTTCAAATTGTGCTTGCGACTCAACACGGTTAATGTGTTTGGGCTTTATGCAGAATTTTTTAATCCGTATGCAGGGCCTCCGTTTCAATTTTTGGTAGTACGTACGACGATAAGTTCCTCACATACTTCCCCTGGGTTGTCTAGTACTGACATAGTTATTTTTTTCAGTGCTCAGTGATTTTTTGAGGCGAGCATTCTCTGCGATTTTCACCTTGTACACTGTTTCTGTACAGAATTTGGTGAACTTCAAGTAGCCATACAAGCTCAATTCTTGGGGGGACGTAGTAGGCAGAACTGTGTGTGCGCTTCAAGTTGGCCAGCTTGGACGGGTTTCTTCTATCTGGTTTTTTGTCAGTCGTCTCAGGTTTTTTTTTTTGTTGGACATATTCGGGTCCCCCTGAGAGATCTGAAATACGGTGAGGGAATATTCCCGTCTTTAGGCATTCCTCGAGAAATCTCAATCGAAAACCCCTTGTGCCGATATTTACATTCATTTAAAAGTAACCCCCCCTTCCAAAAAAATCGCTTCACTGTTGGTAATGGGAGGCGACGTTTCAGAAATCAAAACAAATGTTTTCCCGTGATGAATTTGAATAACGAAGACACAAACAATAGATTGCACGATTTATTGCCTGGCATATTTCGCTGCATCTCGTCAGGTACATACTGCAGAAATCACACAACTTACGTGAATTAATTAGATAAATCCTTCAACTGAAATATACACATGTTCGCACAGTAATGTCGATTGTCTACCACGGTAATTTTAAACTGACTAACATGTCTTTCTGCTTACACAAGGACGGCTTACGAAGGTTGATTAGTATGGCTTCAGCAAACTTTAACAATCGACTACTTTGTGTGTTGAAACAACACACGGAAGGCACTGTCTCTTTCAACCACGTGAGCAGTCTCGAGCACATGTCTCCCCCCGAAGAAGCCAGATTTTTCCGGGTGTCGGCCCGCCTAGGCTACCATCTTCTGTATGTAGTATTTTGTCCAACCAATTCGGAATTTCCGAAACCCGCAAAGAAATATCGCTCAGTTCTGCCTATGTAGATGGGCCCCATCTGCATGTAAATTGGTAAATACAAATTTTATTTGGCGTACAAAGCTACAGGTTCTTTTACTGCTGGTATGGGGATCGGTGTTTTCGGTACCTATGACTAGAGCTGCAGCACAGAATGTCTCGCTCGACTGCTGTGGTGAGCCGGGTCCCGCAGACGTTGCATTACTTTATCTCCTCGGAAGGTTAGCTGGATGAATACTTTGAGTTTAGGGACTGTAGTTATTCTGATTTCGGTTTGGGCTGTTGGCAGGGGCGCTTTAAAATCCCGTGGAGTACCCCTTCAGGTTTAAGGCTTCTTCAGAGTTTTAAATTCCTCTGTCAGTGTGTCCTGGGTGCATATCTTCCTAGCACGGTCAAACAGGGCCGTACTAAGCCCGTTTGTACTGGACAGGTGCGAAGCTCTGAAAATTTAAGTATTTGGCCAGTCCATGTTTCTTTGCGGGTACACCGAGGTAACCCTTCCGAGGAGATGACGTAATGCAACGTCTGCAGGACCGGCTCACCACAGCAGTCGAGCGAACATTCTGTGCTGCAGCTCTAGTCATCAGGTACCGAAACACACCGATCCCAGTCCCCAGCAGTAAAAGAACCTGTAGCTTTGTATGCCAAATCAAATTGTATTTACCAATTTACATGCAGATGCGAGGCCATCTACATAGGCAGAACTGAGCGACAGTTACATTGCAGGGTTTCGGAACATATTCCGAATTGGTTGGACAAAATACTACATACAGAAGATGGTAGCCTAGGCAGGCCGACACACCAGAAAAATCTGGCTTCTTCGGTCAGGAGACATGTGCTCGAGACTGCTCACGTGGTTGAAAGAGACAGTGCCTTCCGTGTGTTGTTCAACACACAAAGTAGTCGATTGTTAAAGTTTGCTGAAGCCATACTAATCAACCTTCGTAAGCCGTCCTTGTGTAAGCAGAAAGACATGTTAGTCAGTTTAAAATTACCGTGGTAGGCAATCGACATTACTGTGCGAACATGTGTATATTTCAGTTTGAAGGATTTATCTAATTAATTCACGTAAGTTGTGTGATTTCTGCAGTATGTACCTGACGAGATGCAGCGAAATATGCCAGGTGCAATCTATTGTTTGTGTCTTCATTATTCAATATATATATATAAAACAAAAATGAGAAAAGTGTGTGTATGCATGTGTGTGTAAGAGAGAGAGAGAAAGGGAGGGAGAGGTTGATTACCTGTAATCAACATTTGGTCCCATTTCTAAACAATTTCTTGTGAAATTGTGGTAGCATATTTGTAAGCGTACTACTTAACAACACCAGTTGTCTGGGTATAGTCTGCATAGTGCCTATATTTTTTCAGTACATCTGTAGGTTTGATCCAGCCTCATAAAATGGATTTCTGAAATTTCTTTGAGAAAGTGCAGTTATTATCATCATCCTATTTCTCCACACATTTTGGTCCTTGGTGGTCTGGATAATTTCTATTGATGATATTCCTCCTGGTCGTTGTAGACCGTCCAGCATATTTCTTATTCTGCCTCTGTCTCTTCTATTGCTGATCTTTACAGCCACCAAGAAGTTTTTCAATGCTTCTTCTCATTACATGACCAAAGAACATTGCTTGTCTCTGTCATAACATCTTGGGAAAATAATGTGGTGGTTTCCCCTTACCTTCCACAACAGCAGAAGGGAATGTTACCTCTGCCTTTGACAGTAATTTATAACTGTCAGCGCAAGAGAGTGCCCTGTTCTGCTCAGTTGCAGAGTTAATGCACTTATCCCAGAAAATACTCTTGTCCCAAAGCTGTTTGCCATACTATAGGGTATATTTTTAATGACTGTACAGTGTTTGAAAGAGAAAACAGCTGGTCTCCCTGGCCATGGTGTTAACGACATTGTTCGTAATCCCGTATGTCCACGTGGGGAAAACAGCAGCTGCAAGAATTGGCAGCGGTTTGCGCGCACTGGTGACTTACGGGGGTATGTGAGCCAGTAATTCAGAAAGCAAAGGCAAACTACTGAACGTAAAACTTGCCAGTACATCAACAGCAGCTGAAAAATGCTGGTGTTGGCTGCAACGTCCTGTAAGGGATATGCAATATTTAAAAAAAAAGTGTTTGAAGATATTGCTGGTCTAAGTTTTGTATTCACCCTCTGTAAAGTTCATGCAACATAATAGGTAAATACAAAACTTGGGCCGGCAATATTTTCAAACACTGCACAGTCATTAAAAATACACCTTGTACTACCTCTGCCACATAGAGGTGCAGTTAGGATTCTCCCTTGTAGAGTTATGAGTAATCATTCACCATAGTATTGACTAGCTCATTACAAAATGTTGTAGTTATTAAAATATGGTTATAAAACATAATAACTTGTTCTGAAGCTGGAGTCGTGAGACTGTGATGTGATAGGGTCATCGCATGTTGTAGGCCTGCATGTGCGGAGAAATAGGTGATCCATCTTTTTCTATGTTGGAGGACAACGAATACAGGCATTGAAGCCTATCCAGTCACGCTCATGACATTCTCAGCATAGCCTCCTGTTGACTACACTAACATGCTCGCCCCGGTAATAAAACCATGTCCCAATTATTTTTAAATGGCATGTAATTGGAGTTCCTCTGCTGTTACTATTATGTTAATTATTTTTAGTTGAAAATCTATTAATAACTAGTAATTCATAATTTTATTTTATTTTAGGGATGAGCGCCTGCAACTTTCAAGGATGCTTCAGTCTAGAAGTGAACATAAGATAGCAGCACCAAATATATTAAGAACTAGAGTGCAGCTTGAAGGTGTGCACGACTCAACCGTCGTTTCAGAAAGTATGAATCTTGGTGGAAATCAGAACAGTAATGTACAAACTATCAAGCTAGAGGATTTGTCAGATAGTGTCCGCCACCAAATATTAAGTCTCATTGGTGAGGATGTCGCTAGCTTTGTTGGAAATCAGGCAGAGCTAGAAGTAAATAAAGTAAGAACAGAGAATTATACAGTTAAAAAAAAATACATTTCTAATACACATGTGATTTTTCTTTCTGATGATGAGGATGTAATAAATACAGTTGATATTGACAAGAATAACTCCCAGAAATGTTCCAGTAACAGCACACCTGAAGAACTCATTAATAATCCTACAAAAGCAAAGAAAAAGAAGATAAAGATAAGTGAACCTGTTTCAAAATCCGGCCTGTATCGTTCAGCCCTTCCTTCTGTGAATCATGCGTTAATGTCTGCATCGTTATCTGTAAAATACAGTGATAATCATGAAACTACAAAAAGTACAAAACCAGCAGAAATGCTTGCCAAGAACCAGGAAGGGGTGTTAAATGCTGGCATTGATATTAACCTATCATCATGTTCTACAAGTATAAAACTGAGCAGGACCAAGAAACTTTCAGGAAATAAATCTGTGAGTGATTCTGTGAAGACGCAGTTAGATAAAGGTAAGGCATCAGGTGCTGCCTCTCTTAGCAATGAAGAAACAGTTTCATGCAGACAAACTGAGTTATCAGTTAGGAAAAATGACAGGCAGTTGACAAATTCTTTTCCTACAGAAGAGCTTCATACACGTGTGAAATCACCAAGTATTAGAAAAAAGAAAGTTAAAACACATAACACAGATGATTCATCCAACATTAGTTCATCCAACCAGTGCTCCAAACTGACACCTCATGAGTTGCCTTGTCACATCCCAAATGCTCCATTGATTTCATCAAGTACACAGAGAACCTCAAAGTCATCCACACAACAGGCTCATATAAAGATAAAGCCAACATCAAAAGGTGCAGTGGTGAAGTCATCATCAACACAGATGGAGGTTGTTTCATCTTCACTGCATGCAGACACAAGACTTCCACCCTCTTTGGATACAAGGGTGGCATCATCCTCTACAGATACAGGCTCAGATTCATCCTTACTCCTGACTACACAGCAACATTCTACAGAAACAACTCAGAGCTTGTCCTCACCTAATGCAGCCAAATCACATACATGTACATCCAAAAGACTGTCATTACCCCCAAGTACGTGGCTCAGGGGCCGGATATCTCCACCCAAAGAGCCGTCATCATCTTCTTCATTAAATGCTTCTATATCCAATACCACATCTGGTTTGATCACAGTTATCACAGACGGAGAAGATGATAGCAACACAGAAAGCCAGCAGTTGCCAGACAAAAGAGTGAAAGATCTTACACAGCTTCCTGGG
Organism: Cepaea nemoralis; assembly: GCA_014155875.1. Lineage (NCBI taxonomy): Eukaryota > Metazoa > Mollusca > Gastropoda > Stylommatophora > Helicidae > Cepaea > Cepaea nemoralis. The sequence goes on from JACEFZ010023928.1 coordinate 156,782, forward strand.
ACATCAAAGCAAGAAGGACTGTCTTTATCTGACAGATTTGATGACAGTAAACTATTATCTAATTTTAAGCCATCACTGCCACTTTGTTTGTTCAAAGCTGAAGATAAATCTGAAATAGTCACTCCTGTAATAGACTCCAATGACAACAATGGAGAGGAAAGTGAAGTGAGTAATTCAACACTGTCTGTTAGCACATTGCAGAGAGACAGTGTTTCCACTGCCGACACATGTAACAACAATCACTCCAGTTCTGGACAGGCCTTGCCATCGGTATTAAAAGGTGTCAAAGTGCAAGCTAATTCTGAAATGGTCACTACTGTATCTGATGATGAAAACAGTGGTGGGGCTGGGAACAAGCAGGTGCCAGACAGTGGGGTGGGCAATGAGGTTTCAGCTGATGTCAAGTAAGTATGCTCATGCAGTTTGCTTCATGTTCATCTTTGCAAGTTTACTATACCTCTGTATAATTGTTATGCTAACATTTCCTTGAGACTTGTTCATCGTTTTAGTTTTCTACCTCTCTGTATAATTGTTATGCTAACATTTCCTTGAGACTTGTTCTTTGTCTTAAAGTTTTCTCTCCCTCTGTATAATTGTTGCACTATTTGAGACCTGCTTATCAATTTTAAAGTTTTCTACCTCTCTGCATAATTGTTACGCTAACATATTCATCAGACTTGTTCTTCATCTTAAAGATTGTACTCTGTACAATTGTTAAATAACATTTTCTTTTTATCGGTTTATCGTCTTTCTTCCCACCTATGTGATTGTTACTTGAGGTTTTCTGCTCTTCTGTGTCATAATTTCATTCATGTGTTCTTGTGACTTGTGCATCATCCGAAAGTTATCCCCTAATTATTGTCATTATCTTAAAGTTGTCTTCCCCCATTAGTCCACTTCAGTGGTTTACCAACATTCTATGTATTCTCATTGGAATGGTTTAGTCACTGCTAATTTGACATGGGATTTCTGTTGTGAATGGATGCCCATAATTTATTTCATTGTCTTATATTATTTGATGTATTTCCTGTTGTGTTCTCGGGTCATCTTTAAATGCAGTAATATATTTGGGGGGGGGGGGGGAATATTGAAGGCATTAAATAAGTAGGTTTGAATGCATTCTGGAGGATAACTAACAGTGTGGCCTACTTTGATAAGATCCTTCATTGATCTCAAAATGGCAAACTTGAAATATAATATAACACCTTGAAGATACAAAACCTTTATGGAGGCCAGCATGGCTGAATGGATAAGATCTTAAACTTCCAGGTTTGCTGATGCTCATTTAGTGGGTTCAACCCGTACACCTGTCATTTGGACTAAAATTTTGACTTCTCGTCCTTGACTTGGGACGTAAATTACAAGCACTCCAGAAGTTGGAGTGGGTTCCGTGAAGGTAAGGTACACTGGTAATAGGGAAACATCAAAGCACATATGACCAGACAAAAGATATCTAATGCCTCAACATTTGTGTAGTCAAAAATAGGAATAGAAGTAAAAATACACACATACATGCTTTCATAAATCTGAATAAGAGAGAATGCCTTCTGCTGACAGAACATTCAAATATTTTCTAGTTCTAAGCCATAACTGCCATTTTTTCCCAAGCCGACGATACATCTGAAATGGTCACCACTGTAACATCTGAAATGGACACCACTTTAACACCAGAAATGGTCATTACTGTAATAGACGATGATGACAACAGTGGAGCGGGATGTGAACAGTTACTAGACAGTGAAGTGAATGATTCAACATTGCCAGTTAGCACAATGCAGAGTGACAGCGTATCCACTGCCAACATAGATGAAAACTCCAGTTCTGGACCGGCCTTGCCATCAGTATTAAAATATGTCAAAGTGGAAACTAATTCTGAAATGGTCACTGCTGTAACTGATGATGAAGACATTGGTGGGGCCGGGGACAAGCAGTTGCCAGACAGTGGGGTGGGCAATGAGGTTTCAGCTGATGTCAGTAAGTATGCTCATGTAGTTTGCTTCATGCTCATCTTTGCAAGTTTACTATACCTCTATATAATTGTTATACTAACATATCCTTGAGGCCTGTTTATCTTAAAGTTTTCTACCCACTTATGTCATTGTTATCGTAAAGCTTTCTACCACCTATGTCATTGTTATCTTACAGTTTTCAACTCAACTTTGTCATTGTTATCTTACAGTTTTCAACTCACCTATGTAATTGTTATCTTTAAAGTTTTCTACCCACCTATGTATTCATTATCTTACAGTTGTCTACCCACCTATGTCATTGTTATCTTAAAGTTGTGCACCCACCAATGTCATTGTTATCTTAAAGTTTTCTTATGTCATTGTTATCTTTAAAGTTTTTTACCCACCTGTGTCATCATTATCTTAAAGTTGTCTACCCACCTATGTCATTGTTATCTTAAAGTTTTCTACCCACCAATGTCATTGCTATCTTAAAGTTTCTACCCACCTATGTCATTATCTTAAAATTTTCTTCCCACCTGTGTCATTGTTATCTTAAAGTTTTCTACCCACCTGTGTCATTGTTATCTTAAAGTTGTCTACCCACCTATGTCATTGTTGTTTTACAGTTTTCTACCCACCATTGTCATTGTTATCTTAAAGTTTTCTTATGTCATTGTTATCTTTAAAGTTTTCTACCCACCTATATCATTGTTATCTTAAAGTTTTCTGCCCACCTATGTCATTGTTATCTTAAAGTTTTCTGCCCACCTATGTCATTGTTATCTTAAAGTTTTCTGCCCACCTATGTCATTGTTATCTTAAAGTTGTCTACCCACCTATGGCATTGTTATCATACAATTTTCTATTCTCCTGTGTCAAATTTTTTTTTTTTTTTTAAATGTCCAGACCCATGAACCTACCGTGGTCCTGTAAAATGCTCTGACTCACATTTTGTAGGCCTGAATGGACAGAAGAATAAGCGACTAGTCGTCTTTTCTTCACTTAGCAGACCTCAAACACAGGTGTCAAAGGATGAGACTCTCATCCGACCGCAATGACAATATCAGCAGCACTGAAAAAAAAAAAAAAAGCCCTGAAGCACCAACCTCCTATGTGAAGTGTTAGTCATCACTTTTTGTAGGCTTGAATGCACGGAGGGATAGGTGGCCAGGTGTCATCATTGTTTAAAGTTTGTTTGTCACCTGTGCATTATCATAACCTTGAGATGTGGGAAAGACTTCTTTACTTGTTAAAAGTAATGCACTTCTGATGTTTCTTATTGGTTATTGACCCCTTTGGCCGTCTGTGTGAAACCTTGTGAGATTGAAAGTGTTGTAATCTATGTTTTGTGAATCTGTTGAGAATCTTCATTGGTTTACTTTCATCAGCTGAATTTTCATCTAATGTTAATCTGTTGATAATCTTCATTGTTTTATGATAGTCTGTTTAAAGTTAATGTGAAAAATAGCAAAAAAAAACTAAATGTCACCACGCCTAAACAGCACGAACAATGACAGACTGGTCGTTTGAAAAATAATGCTGGAACGACCGCCTCAAGCCCAATGGCTGGCAGCTAAACAGGATACAGATAACAGAGTTTCTCCTCCCCCCCCCCCCCCCACCCCCCCCCCCCCGGTAATTGATCGAAAATTCCGAGGCATCAAACCAATTGCTGGCCGACGAAACATCTTCTCCTCAAGGTACATTTGAATGACCCGAAGTCAACATAAAAAAAAAGATGCCTTCAAGAACATTCAGAGAGTAGTGCAGCAGAAACTTCGGACTCCTGGCTGAGCAGCAAAGCTGATGAAACTCAAGGCTTTGCTGACAGACATGATATGAAAAACTTCTACGACTCACTGAAAGCGGTCTATGGTCCTACATCACCAGGCACAGCTCCCCTCCTCAGTGCAGATGGGGGAACATTGGTCACCGATAAGAAAGACATCCTTCAGCGCTGGGCAGAACATTTCAGCAACATCTTAAATGCAACTTCCTTCTTCGATGATGAAACCATCAACTGCCTTCCTCAAGTTCCCATCAATGATGCACTTGATGACCTGCCAACCATAGTGAAAGTAAACAAAGCCATCCAGCAACTCTCCAGCGGCAAGGCACCTGGACTGGATTCCATCCCGGCAGAGATATACAAGGCAGGTGGGCCGGTCCTAACAGAGCAGCTTCACCAAGTCTTTACAAACATATGGGTGAACGAGACCATGCCACAAGATTTCAAGGACGCGTCAATAGTCCACCTTTACAAACGAAAAGGAAACCGCCAATCCTGTGACAACCACCGAGGCATCTCCTTGCTTTCAATTACAGGGAAGATACTCGCCAGAATTCTTCTCAATCGCCTCACTGCCCATCTCGATCAAGGTCTTCTTCCTGAGAGCCAGTGTGGCTTCAGAAAAGAACGTGGAACTGTTGACATGATTTTTGCTGCAAGGCAGCTGCAAGAGAAATGTCAGGAACAGAACTGCGAAATGTTCTCCACTTTCATTGACCTTACCAAGGCTTTTGATACAGTCAGCAGAGAAGGACTCAGAAGATTATGGCAAAATATGGCTGTCCACGAAAGTTTGTCCAAATAGTGCGGCTATTTCATGATGGCATGCAGGCAAGATTACAGGAAAATGGTGAACTGTCTGAGCCCTTTCCTGTCACCAATGGAGTGAAACAAGGATGTGTCCTGGCACCAACACTGTTCAGCCTCATGTTTTCAGCTATGTTGACGAATGCCTTCGAGAACAACGACATTGGAATAGACATCAACTACCGCATGGATGGAAAGTTATTCAATCTCAGAAGGCTGAAAGCTAAAACCAAAATTGACAGCGACACCGTCAGAGAGCTCCTGTTTGCTGATGATTGCGCTCTATACGCCAACTCAGAGGCGGACATGCAACATAATGTTTCAGCTTTCTCACATGCCTGTGCCAACTTTGGGCTCAATATCAATTTGGAGAAGACTGTAGTTATGTACCAGCCAGCTCCAGGGAATAATCACACTGTGCCGAATATCAAAGTGAATGGTCATAGTCTAAGTGTTGTGGACAAATTCACCTATCTTGGCAGCACTGTGTCACAAGCTGCCACAATTGATGATGAAGTGAATGCAAGAATCTCCAAGGCCAGCGCGGCCTTTGGCAGACTGTACAAGAATGTATGGGACAGAAATGGAATAAGCCTGCAAACAAAGCTGAAAGTCTACAAAGCAGTTGTATTATCCACACTGCTATATGCTTGTGAAACCTGCACTGTTTATCAGCGACACGCTATGAAATTAAACCACTTCCACACAGTCTGCCTTAGGAAGTTACTGAAGATTAAATGGCAAGACAAGATCCCAGACACTGAAGTCCTAGAAAGAGCGTCCATGCCCAGTATCCACACTATACTAATGAAGAATCAGATTCGCTGGGCTGGTCACTTGACTCGCATGCCAGATCACAGGCTCCCTAAACGAATTTTTTACGGCAAGTTGTGTTGTGGTAAACGCTCCCAAGGCCGCCAGTGGAAATGCTTTAAAGACACTCTGAAAATCTCACTGAATGCTTTTGGAATTCATCATGACACCTGGGAGACTGCAGCCAGAGACCGAAATTCGTGGCGTGCATCATTACACAAGGGTGCAGTCACTTGTGAGGCAACCAGGACTGCAAGAGCTGTGAAGAAAAGACAGAACAGAAAAACCACTGCAGAAAATCCTCCTCCAGAAACGTCAAGCATTCTTTGTCCACATTGCCAAAGAACATTTCAAGCCAAAATAGGCCTCATCAGCCATCTTAGAAATCACGGCTCCATACTTTCAACCCCACTGGATGAAATTAATGGTCATCATCATTCTTGATGGACAAACAACAAGAACTGTGATAGACAATTTAATTACTATTGGAATATGTGTGTTGTATATTTCTGCTTGAAGGATTCATTGTTTTGCTTTATTTTATGTTGTATGATTTCTGCAGTGTGCACTTGATCAGTTGTAGTGAAATATACCAGGCAACAAATTGTACAACTAATTGTTTTTGTCTACACTAATGCTATATCTGTTGAAAATTCTTAATTGTACCTTTATCAGCGAAGTCCTCATCTAGTGTAATGTTTTGCTTTTACCAGCGGAGTCCTCGTCTAATGTTATGTCAGAACTGTTGATGCTGTCGGAACGGGAAGAGGATATTAAGCAGGAGAAGATGAGTTTGGACCTCCGATTGAGTCGGCTGCATAAACTTCTAGAGCAGGCGGTGCTACAGATAAATAAATGCACAGATAGACGAAAACAGGTCAGATATCACATGTCATTTTTTGAAACATGTTTGCTACAAATTAATCTCAGGAATGTGTGTCCCAACATATTTTATTATGAAAGCTCTGATTGTTGTATTCATATATATTGGAACATCTAGTCTAATTGGTTACAGTGTAATTTAAATTAAATTTGTACAGATGTCAAGACAGTGGCATTCTTATCATCTGTCAGGTGTGAGAAATATGGTCTTTTGTCATGCCATGTTGTCATCTTGAAGCAAGTTATTTATTCTTAGGGTCATGTTAGTATTGTTCAATGCACATTTCTTTAAATATTTCATGTTTTTTTAAGCTAATGAATTATATGAACAGCATGAAATTTATTACCAGTAATTATTATCTGTGATTTTATCATTTTATCTCTGACCTTTTTTATTTTGCTCTAATTGTTATCGTCTTTTATTGAAAACTCTTATGATGTTCACAGAAAAATAATACTCCTTGTCTTGCTTCAAACATATATCGATATTTTTCAGTTATTTCATAAATCTCTTTGCTATTCTGCTTAGTGTCAAAGCTATTTATCAGGAAATATCACTAAATTACAAACTGATACATGCACTCTGAAGTGATGGTTGGTAGTTTCTGAAGGTGTCATTCAGTGGCAGCATCATATAGCTGTATGTAGCTATATAGCTGTACAACAACACAACAACATATAGCTGTATAATATTAGTTTAGGTAGTAGACTGCTAGATGTTGCATCTGTAGAGCATATTAAAATGATGCCCATGCTCAGTCACAGACCACATACAACTTAATTTTGGGCTCAATATCAACTTGGAGAAGACTGTAGTTATTTACCAGCCAGCTCCAGGGAATAATTACACTGTGCTGAATATCAAAGCGAATGGTCATAGTCTAAGTGTTGTGGACAAATTCACCTACCTTGGCAGCACTGTGACAAGCTACCACAATTGATGACGAAGTGAATGCAAGAATCTGCAAGGCCAGTGTGGCCGTTGGCAGACTACAAGAATGTATGGGACAGAAATGAAATAAGCCTGCAAACAAAGCTGAAAGTCTACAAAGCAATTGTATTATCCACACTGCTATATGCTTGACACAGATTATGTCACAAGGTGCACATGAGGTACCATCAATCTTTATTGACGACGCCGAACTAGAGATAGTAGACCATTTTACATATCTAGGATCAGTGGTAAATAGCAAATTATCCCTAGATCAGGAAATCAACATCCGGATTGGTAAGGCAGCAACAACAATGAACAGGTTAAGAAAAAGAGTCTGGGAGAACAGGAAGCTTACTGCCAAAACAAAAGTCCTTGTCTATCAAGCCTGTGTCCTTAGTACTCTTCTCTATGGCAGTGAAACCTGGACAACTTACTCACACCAAGAGAACAATTTAAACAGCTTTCATATGCGGTGTCTGCGAAGAATTCTTGGTATTAAGTGGCAAGACAAAATCACAAATACTGAAGTATTGGAAAGATCAGGTTGTGTGACAGTTTATTCCATGCTCAGTCTTCGTAGACTTAGATGGATAGGACATCTTAGGAGGATGGATGATGGTAGAATACCAAAGGATATCTTTTTTGGTGAATTACAGATGGGTAAGAGATCTCAGGGTCGGCCTCTACTACGATACAAAGATGTGTGTAAGCGGGACATGATTGATACAGGCATTGATAATGCACATTGGGAGCAAGTCGCCGCTGAACGTGTTGCATGGAGGGCAAATATCAGAAATGGAATAAAGTCAAAGGAGAAAATTATTGCAGAAAAGTCACACACCAAGCGTTTGAGACGTAAGATGGTGCATGATGGTGGAAATGACCACGTGTTCACATGCACCCACTGTGAACGGACATTTACAGCGCAAATTGGCCTTATCAGTCACACTCGCTACCGCCATAGTTAAAAGTTATTATGCCTTTTTAAAGCACAAACTATCGTCTGTCAAGACGGCAAGGTGCCAATGGAATATATGCTTGTGAAACCTGGCTAGGAAATTAAACCACTAACACATAGTCTGTCTTGGGAAGCTATTGAAGATTAAATGATAAGACACCCCAGACACTGAAGTCCTAGAAAGAGCATCCATGCTTAGTATCCACACTCTACTAATGAAGAATCAGATTCACTGGGCTAGTCACTTAACTCGCATGCCAGATCACAGGCCACCTAAACAAATTTTTTATGATGAGCTGCGTTGTTGTGAACACTCCCAAGGCGGCCAGAGGAAACACTTTAAAGACACTCTGAAAATCTCACTGAAAGCTTTTGGAATTCATCATGACACCTGGGAGACTGCTGCCAAAGACCGAAATTCGTGGTGTACATCATTACGCAAGGGTGCAGTCACTTGTGAAGCAACAGGACTGCAAGAACTGTGAAGAAACGGCTGGACAGAAAAACCACTTCAGGAGATCCTCCTCCTGGAATGTCAAGCATTCTTTGCCCACATTGGCAAAGAACATTTCGAGCTAAAATAGGCCTTATCAGCCATCTTAGAACTCAACGGCTCCATTCTTTCAACCCCATTGGATGAAATGAATGGTCGTCATCATTCTTGATGGACAAACAGCAACAACAACTTAATTACCCCACAAGAAAATTAAACAACTAGGGTGGCAAATCCTTCATTGTCTAAGAGTCTGACTTAGCCCTGCATGATTTTAACATTTTTGGTCCACTAAAAGCTAGCCAAGGCTGTAAACATTTTGTGGATGACATAGAGGTTAAATGTGAGGTGCGAATGTGGTAGATGCAGCAGAGCATGTAATTTTATGCTGTAGATTTCAAGGCATTTCGGCTTGGGGATTTTGATGTTATTGGAGTTTGTGTTGAAAAATAAAGAAGAAATATAAATGCAGTAATAAATGGTGTTCAGATTTGTATCTCACTAGTTTTTTTTCTTCTAAATATCCATTTATAACCTACTAGCTTCAACTGACTTTACACTGTTTCCTTTCTTAACTTTCATTAAAAGGTTTATCCTGGTTATCTTTTGTGTTCAGAGGGTATTTCCGCGTCATCAAGTAATTGTTTATGTATATACAACTTTCTTAGGAGTTCCCATTTAGTATGTCCAGTACGTTCAAATCATTTTCTCATACAAATAATTGTTCAGTTTGGTTCATAATTCCAGAGAGCAAAGACAATATGACAAAGTAGTATTTACATAATTTTTTTATAAAACAATAAACATGTCACGGTGAAATATTGTAGATCGACGTGTGAATTTTTCTTTAAGAAATTTAAAAGACCTAATAAAGTTTTTCAGAGGATTGGATGTTTCTTAAATGAATCTTATTGCATTTCAGCTGCATGAAGAAGAACAAGAATTGGCACGCCAGAGGTTGTCATTATTACGAGGTTCGTAGCTTTATTTTGTGTTTGCTTTGTACAAAATGTGCACTCATAACTTATGATCGCGAAGTGGATAGACCTCTGACATATTAGCTAATTAGTAAACATACTAAAATAATTAAGACATGGATTGGAACTGATAGAACAACAAACATCGGAGTACTAAGAGCATGCATATTTTCATTGGCAACTTGGACATTTAATAAATCAACTGAAAAGCACATATGTGCCTTCAATTATAAATAGTAAGATTAGTATACAGCCTTAAAATTAATTGAACAAAAAAGAAAACAATGTATCCAACAAGAACTCATATCAAAAAAAGAATGGTTTTTAAGACAAATAAACTCGGGGGATAATGAAATATTGTAGGCATTTAAAAAGATGTGGATGCCTGGAAAAGATCATTACGGCAGGAAGTTACCGCCCTGACTGAAACATTAAACAAAGCTAGAAAAATTTCAGTTGTGTTATCATTATGTTACTATACTTTCACAAACATCAGAAAGAGGCTGTCATTAGTGTTTGGCTACATTACGAGAAGAGAAAAACTAGAGCATGTTTAACAACTTGAAAGATGCGACAATTCTTGAAAACTTTGTGTCATGGCGTATCAGTCTAAAATGGAATCACTTATAGCAGTGCTTGTCAACGGGGTCATGTAAAAAGATTGAGGGGGGGGGGGGGTGTCCCCACAGACACATTTTCATGTAATATGATTTTTTAACAGTTAGGCCAGGTTAACAAAAAGAAATTCTTCCTAATCAAAATGGGTCATGTTTGTTTATGAAGAGTTTTCTGAGTGGTTTTTCTAAAGAGTTTGTAGTCTTAGTTTCATTGCTTATTATTGGTCTTCCCCATGTGATCCATTACCTAACTGTCTCAAATGACCTTGTCTGTTCTAGAAGCAGCATCATTACACCCACACAAGAAGTCCAGTACAGCAGATGTTGCACCTACCAGCAGCTGTGATTATGAAGATCATCCTCATGTTTCCAACACAAGCCAGTCTGTGACACAGAATTTAGCTACAAATAGATATAGTGTGCCTTACCCAGCTGCTCAGACTTCTGTGGGAGGCTCATCTACAAGCGAACACCCACAAATAGCTTCTATGTCCAGGGATGACTGGCTGGCAAAATTCTCATCATACCTTCCATGTGATGGAGCTGTGGAAGACACAAGTTTAAGAACTAGAAACTTGTCTGTGCCCTCCACACTGAAAGAGGTGTTTCACTGCTCCAGTATTCCTGTAGCTTCACTTAGCTCTTTGTTGCCATCAAATGCCCTATTTAAAGAAAGGGCTTCACACCCTTCTCAAACGGCAGATTATGCAATAAAGACACCACAGACAGTAGTTATGAGACCTGCAATTGACTCATCATTTCTGCTAACTTCTCAACAATGTCACTCTGTTAATAATAAAAGTGATGGCAGCTTGCAATTCCAAGATGTTGGGTCAGGTCAGAACTCAGCAGGCGGTGCAGCACGAATCAGACTTTTGCCCAAGGCTGTCACCATGGCGCCCGTTATGTACTTGCGCAGCATCAGAAGGGCAGACGCTGTCATCAGTGAGAATACACAGATAGGGAGTTTTAGTGAATGAAAGTTTCATCTACGATTATCTAATAATATTTACCGGACTGTTTCTGTCCAATAGTAGTGTCTTCAAGGATGTTCTGCTTTTTGCAGAAATAATCATTCTGTTTGAAAAGAAAATAATGTTTTCAGAGTTTTCCTTGGGGGAATACAAATGTGTGATAATCTGATCATCAGAAGAGAAACCCCAAGGGAAACTAATTGTTAGTTGAGTATTATGTAAAGTGGCCTGTAAACCCAAATGCAACATCTAAGTGAATGAAATCATTCTGAAATAAGTCAATGTATTTGGGTAATTTAATAACGGCAGATAGGAGATGTATTAAGAAAGTTATATGCGGAATAGTCCAAGAAAAGGCAGCATTCCGCAAGATGTGGAGATGTGTGTCACAATCTCTTTTGCAACAGAATGAGATTGGTCGTTGTCTAGATCCTAATGCTCCTTCTATATCACTGCAGAGTGTAAGCTGGGTTAACCCCATGTCCCACAACACAAGTCAGTACTGTAGTACAGATCTATTAGTCACTGAACAAGATTGTGTTTGCGCACAGAATATCCTTTTAATGATGAATGAACATAGAAACAGGCAACATATATATATATCCAGTAACAGTAATTCAAGAATATAACCTCATCACAACCTCACACTCAAATAAAACTGCCCTCTCCAGGCCTTCTTAATCTAATCCCACACGAGTTAACCAGCCACTCTCCCCGGTCCGAACTCAAGCGATCCAACCCACTCTGGGTCTAGGCCTCAACTCCCTACCCAGTCCCCTGACTCCCCACAACACTACTCCTCAGCCCCAAGCTGTCTGCCTCACAACCACACTCGCAGGCTGACGCCTCCTCGACTCCCTCAAACTCACTGCCTCCAACCTTCCCCGTCTATCTTCTAATTTGCCCTTTCCGGGGACCTACCACCCAGCCTCATTTTACCTCCGTCTATTATTTTGGTTCGCTTGTTTATATAGTACCACCCTCGCTTAGGTCATCACGCCCAATGTTAATGAACCCAGGCATGTTACAATGTGGTTTTATAGAAAGATTATGAGAACAACACACATGAGGACAGATAGAACAATGCAGATATCTTGAAAGAAGTCAACTCACAAAGAAAACTGGTTACTTACATCAGAAGAAGACAATCCACATTTTTTGGGCATGTCATGAGAAGGGGAAAGCTGTAATATATTGTCATAAAGGGAAGGCTGGAGGAGAAGATGCAGGACAGTTTGGAATGGATGAAGGAACGTCAGTGTTAGAAATGTTTGGAAGCACAAGAGAGAAGGCTGTGGACAGACATGTTCACCAATGCCACACAGCATGGACTATGACTATGGCTATGACTTTACTTCAGTGAGCAGAATAAATGATGTTTCATATTACTGCTGTACCCGGGACTGCTAACCCTGTCAACGCCCGCAGAAGTCAGGTGTATCGACCTAACGGTGCAAGGGCACAACTCTGCTGTAAACAAGCACAACGCAGTCAAGCCCAAAAAAGCTCTCTGGATGAATGCAGAAGAAGAAGATATTACTACTGTCAGCCTACCCAGGGTAATGTCAGCGGAATCTATAATACATACTATGGTAATTAGAGTGCAAAGGAGAGGCCATCAATGAACATCACAGTAAATAGGAAGATACTAGAAAAAGTAACAAGTTTCTCCTATCTTGGACATTTAATAACACATGGCAGAAACGAAATAGAAAAAGAGAATGGCAATGGCTAAAAATGTTTTTAACAACAAGGAATTAGTATTAACATCTAGAGAGATTAACAATGCTTTACATATAGGAATTGGCAAATGTTATGTACATTCAACACTATTATATGGAGTAGAAACCTGGAAGACAAACATAATAACTTAACTAATTCTGTCTTTTGTATGAAAATGTTTTATCAGTCACAGCAAACTTTATTATATCAGAACTGATTTTGTTGGATGGGCTTTATTAACACAAACTGCAGGTCATCATGGCCAAATGGATAAGAACTTGTGTTCTTAAACATCTGGTGTGCTGATGTTAAGGTAGGAGGCTCATCCCCCAAGCAGACAATTGACCTATCGTCCTTGACTTGGGGATGTAAATTACAAATACCTCTGATGTTAGAGTGGGATTGCCCGATGGCGAGGGTCACTGTTAATAGAGAAAGCTAATCCATATGCAAAATTCAGCCCAGCAGTACTAGAAGTAGTGTTATGGACTACGCTTGAGTTCAAAGTGAGCGAGCACAAAAATAAAAAAATATCACATACTAATTTTGATTAATTATTACAATTCATGGCCTAAACAAAACGTCTTTCTGTTTACATCAAATCATAACAAAATGGATTGTTTCCACTGTTTATTGCTAATCACATTACCTATTGATTAGTGAGCTACATTTTGTTCATATAACCCAACACTTTATCCTGAGCTAGTTTTTCCCCTCATTGCTACTGATAATGCTCAATCAACTTGTGCACTTGGAATGTGTACAGAATAATTGTCAGTATCATGTTTTATTTTCATTGGAAAAATTCCAGATAATAACTTAGACATATTGTTTAGTGCCGGTCTCTGTGGCTGAAGGGCTTGCGAACGCGGTTTGTGAGCCCGTATACCCGGGTTCGAAACACGGCGGTGCTGGTTTTTTCGAAAAAGGTATAGGGGCCGGTCGTTCAGAAAGCAATGGCAAACTACTGAACGTAACACTTGCCTAGTACATCAACAGCAGCTGAAAATGCTGGTGTTGACTGCAACGTCCCGTAAGGGATACGCAACAAAATTTTTTATTTTTATTGTTTAGTACAGAAGGACCTTCTTTAGCTTAACAATAGTTTGCAACATTGAAAACTTTTTTTAAAACACAACTTTAGCAACAACAATACTACACACAACATTGCCAACTGCAAGGAATGTGTATTTGTGGGTGACAAAAATTAGATTTGCATTTGTCAATATAATAATATAAACCAATTTGATCAGCTGTGATACCACAGGTACAAGTAAAATATAGTACCATAACATATACTGGCAGTTGAGGGCGTGAATTGTTGGCCGTCACAGATTCTAGGCCAGTTCCCTTCATTGCCTGTCCTACCCAGACAATCCCTAGAAGATTCTGAATATTGTTAATATCAAAGAGTTAAAGTTAATTAAATATTATTTAATATTGTGTTTATCTCGTAATAATATGATGTGCGAACAATAGTGTTGGAGAACAATAACTGTCGTATCAGGGAGCAGATGTTGCCTGATAATAAAAATTGATTATTTTTCAGAGAAATACTGTGTTCCTCCCAGAGTTCTCTGTTATACTTACAAAATTATGTGTACTATTAACATAAATAAAATAAAATGCACTTATAGTTTATTGTTGTCTGTATTTTGTTCTACTAAGTTTATAAAAAGATGTGTGACCGTTTATCTGATTCTCCTTCTGTCTTTTGTCCCAATGAAGCCTAGGTCCTCCCATTCACACCAAAACCTGTTCAGACATTGTTATAATTGGTTGGATTTTGGATCTTAAGTTGTTATGGGATAAGGTAACCATGCCAACCCACCTTAGTCATCCCTTATCAGGTTATCCTTTGATTCTCTTATGGGCATCGATAACACAACGTGGTGGCTGGGATAAACAGAGGAGCTTATGATAATCAGGACTGGTTTGATGGGGTGGGATGGCATTAGAAGTTTGGCATTGATTAGTAATTAGGTAAACAAATATCCCAGCAGATGTTCTCAATAGACACCAATCACTCATCCTTTTCATGACAGATACAGAAGAAGATGAGCAAGAAGTTCAACAGTTCAGTGTGACCAGTAGCTGTGAAAATTAATTGTTGCACGAAAGCTCTATGACTTCCATTTCATATGTAGAGATAATGCTGGCCTATACCGCAGATGTACAGTTAAGGTGAATAGTGCTGGTTTGGGGCAGATGCATACATTCACATATCACAGAGGAGGTCAGCGTGGCCAAATGGATAAAAGCTCTGGCTCCTAAACTTTGTGTGTGTTCTGATGCTGAGATAGCGGGTTCAACCCCTACACCGGTCATTGGACTAAAATGTTAACAGAAGATGAATTACATTGAAAGCTTCCTTTTATGTCACCACTATAGTGCATTCTAAATCTGCATCTATTATGGAGTTAACAGATTTATCCATATCACATTGCTAAAACACAATGTGTAGTTTAATATACATAGGCTTTCTGTGTCCCCAATGGCACACTAAGTACTACTTCCATTACATGAACACATCAAGAACAGTTAGTAGGAGTCTCCGTGGCAAGCCGTTTGACTCGAGCTCCGAAGGTTGTGGGTTTGATTCCGGGCCACGCCCTTCGGTTCACGGGTTAAATTTTTCGGTGACTCCTTTGGATTGTCGCTAGAGCTACGGAGTTCGTGCTTTGTGTGATGCTTTCCACGCTGTGGAAAGAGACCGAGCCATATGGGATAAAACCCGGTGCAATTAAGTCGACCCTGTCGACTTTTATCAAGAAGAGTTGCAAAACTAATACACAAAAGGTGCTAGTATCCACACATTCTTTAATAAATCAGGCCAGATTGTTTTTTGTATAGCACAAGACCCCCAGTTCAGGTTCATCTGAATATAGGGTGTATTTTTAATGAGTGCCGTTTTTGAAAATATTGCCGTTCCAAGTTTTGTATTTACCTATTATGTTGCATGAACTCCACCTAGGGTGAATACAAAACTTGGAACGGCAATATTTTCAAAAACTACATAGTCATTAAAAATACACTCTGATAGAATTCCCATCAGCTCTTTGGTCACATAATGAGAAAGACATTGGGAAACTATTGTGATTGGAAAGATCAGCTGTAGAAGTGGCAGACCAAAAACAGTGATGCTGGATGGCATAAGACAATGGTATGGAGGAATGTCTTCAATAAAATTGACCCAGAGTACGAAGGATTGAGATCTGTGTGGATACATGAACACCTAAGCCATTTTGGCAGGACATATGATTGTGATTAACATTAGATATGTAGATGATACAGTATTGATTGCAGACAATGCACAAGATCTACAACAATTAGTAGACACAGTTGTGGTACACAGTGAACAGCTGGGGTTGGAATTAAATTGTAAGAAGACACAGGTTATGGTCGTCACTAGGAAGAACGAAGTACCACAATGTAATATACAAGTAAATGGGAATACTCTTCAACAAGTGAATTGGTACAATTATCTCGGAACAGTCATAACATCTGATGGGAGATGCCTTGAAGAGATTAGAACAAGAATCGCCATGGCGAAAGTAGCCTTTGGCAAGATGAAAAACATTTTGACCAATAAAAAGATGTCAATTGAAACGAGAAAAAGAGTTGAGGGGATACATAGAGCCTGTTCTTTTGTATGGATGTGAAACTTGGACAGTGTGCAGTCAAGCTGAAAAACATCTGATGGCTGCAGAAATGTGGTTTCTGAGGAAAATGCAAAGAATACCATGGACAGACAGAAAAACCAATGACAGGAGACAAATGAAAATCGTAAATTGATTAGAGAAATTAGACGTAGACAGTCAAAATTTTTTGGACATGTTATGAGAAGAAATGGATTGGAGAACTTAGTGACAACTGGCAAGATCGAAGGGAACAGACCAAGAGGAAGACCGAGAGGAAAATTACCTGGATGGCTTGGCCGCATGGCATGGACGAGACAGGAACACTGAGCTGATCCACGACACTGGTGATCGAGTGAAATGGCGAGTCATGACCGCATGGCACATGATTGATTGATTGATGGTTGTGATGATGGATTCTGACATCTTTGGACTGAATGGAGGCAGTAAGAAAGCTATTTTAAAAAATGTGAAAACTGTGCATGTTGAAGAATTCAATCCTCTTTCACGTATTTGATTTTCGCATCAGCAAGTGCACACAACTGGTCGATCAACTTCAGGATGCTCATCTTCTTGCTGCTTTGAGGCCATGTGAAATAGCATTTCTACTGATGTAAGGTCACATCTTTTTGTTGTTATTGTTGCTCGCTTTGAAGGGTAATCCACGCTAGAAGATTTTTGCATGTTTTCTAGCTTTCCCTATTACCAGGGTCTCTTGCCATCAGGCGAACTCACTCCGACCTTTGAGGTACTTGTAATTTGTGTCCTCAAGGTCCGAAAGTCAACATTTTAGTCCAACTGACCTGTAGAGGTTGCGCCACCAGCACACCGGAAGTTTAAGAGCACATAATTACATTGGAATGCACATTCCGGACTCTGCAGCATGTACCGTACCAGAGAATGTCATCATCAAGTGTCTCGCCAGTTGGTGCAGGCGTTCATGGCTCTCCGCAGATCTTGGTCTTTGGCGTTCTGGATATATTAAACAAATAATTACACAAAATTAATAAAGACATTTGGTTATGAATTAACAATAAAAAGATACATTTATCCGATTAAGATCTATAAGTTGTTTTGCTGACTCAGCTTACCCTATCATTACATATTTTAAATGAGTCATATTCTACTTGGGTAAAAATATTATCAAGCACACTAGTATGCATGCGAAGGACTACTCTTGAGTTCAAAGCAAGCAAACGCCACAAAAATCTGATTTAGTCCTTTCTATTATACACACTATCATCGTTTTCTACATCTCTTAATAATTATAATAATAAAAATAATGATTGGTGCACTGAATGAGTGCTGTCATCCACCCGGAAAAGGCGGCTGTTTTGTGGTGCTCTCTGGACAACAGGATTGTGAGAGATGATGTCTCAAGCCTCATGATGATAGGTGTTAGAAGCATCAACAGAGAGAACAAACTGAAGTATCTGGGAATCACATTTGACAGGAGCCTGTCCTTCAAGGACTATGTGGAGACGGTTGTGACAAGATCTTATAAGGGCCTCGATGCACTTAAAACTATGGCTTCAAAGGACACAGAGCAGAGAATGCTCTTCACTCTATACCAGCACGTGATCCTCTCAGTGATTGTTATGGACTAGGACTGCTTACTGTCTCAAAGAGTCAGCTGGTAAAATTAGAGCGCATACAGAACGAAGCTATGCGGGTCATTCTGGGATGCACCAGAGACACCCTAGTAGTGTGTATGCGTTACATCCTTGGTCTGCCGACTGTTGCTGGTAGGCTCAAGGTGATGCAGGCGAAGGCATACCTCAGAGTAGCTGCAGACACAGATCATCCGTTGCTTGAGGCGCTGGACGCAGTTAAGGGTCAGCGACTGATAAGAGGGAAATCATGGATGGCTCAGGCGGAGGGTACGATCAGAAAGGTGTGCATTTCGGAGAACATTAGGCGAGGAGAGGAATGGGTCAGAGTGCCAGCTGAGCAGTCAGACTTGTGCAGAGTTATAATCACATTGAGCCGGGAGTGCAGGGACTGGCCAGCAGGGCCACGGAAGTGGAAATCCAGCAACTAATTCAGGATAATTCTCGCCCGGGTGATGTGATTATCTACACAGATGGTTCTGTGTTGAGAGGTAGGAGAAGTGCCTGGGGATTCTTAGCAAAAGCTAATGGTCGACATTTGGTGCAGGAGAGCCTGGCGTATGATACCACAACATCTAGCTTAAGAATGGAGGTGGAGGCGGTCAGTGCAGCTTTCCACTGGACGGAGAACATGATACATACACACATCGTGATTGTATCTGACTCAGAAAGCATGCTAAGGAGGGCGAGGACAGGCAGGCTTCGTGCAGAGTGGCTTGCTTCGCTTCGGAGGTCACAGGTGGCAAGCATCACCTGGATCTTTTCTCCGGGGCGTGCCGGTGTGCTGGGAATGAACAGGCGGACAGATTGGCTGGCTCGGCAAAACTTGGTGGAGTATTGATGCATGACAAGGCAGACGTGGTTGCGGCCTTGTGGGAGCACGTGTACACCTCGGAGGAGCAAATGGATCACCATAGTCTGGCAAGAATGAGGCAGCGAGGAGTAACGAGGGGATCTGGCCGACTCTCGACGCTCAGAGAAAGGCGAGACGGACATATAATCAGAATGCTACTGGAACTATTAGTTTTGGAACTCTTCGCTGGCTGCTGAGGATGGGGACTGAGCGATTATGGGAATGCCCCGAATGCTGTGATGTCGGTTCCTAAATAAATAAATCAATCAATAAATCAATAAATCAATCAATCAATCAATCATAATATATGGCGTGCCAGAGCTGAAGTATAAGCAACACTAGAGGCAGAGGGGCTCTAAATATGCCTGTGTTTTCGTACTACTAAAACAAACAAACAAAAATATCAACTGGGGAACCCTTTGAGGCCATTAAGACAGTTCATAAATAAACACACATATTGTTTGGCGCCCATAGAAGTAGGGGTAAGAATGAGAAACTAGAGGATGCACTAGCATCAAGAAGATGCGGGGGTGGGGGTGGGGGGGGGGGGAGAGAACCTATGAAGCGACCACTGGGAAAGGTGACGACAACCCGCCGCAAACAAGATCGAATACTACCCAGAAGTAGAATGAGGAGAGAGACACCATAATCGAAAAAATAAAACGACATGCGGCAAACGGTAAGATGGGTTATTAAAGTAAAACGCATCAAAGTGGAGTTTACAGAGGACCAGATAATGAAGCAGCTGCAGCAAGAGAATCCTCACATTCGACTCATAAAGGCGGAGCAGCTTCTGACCTACTCCAAGATACTTACAACTCTGGCGGTGGTGATAACGGAGGGGAGCTAGAAGCCTGTCAAAGTGATGATGGACAGGAAACGACAACAGCCTGAACGCGTTATTCCTAGAATCACACAATGCTATCGGTGCCGGGGGGTTGGCCACAGTAGAACATGTCGCAGCAAGACCGACATCTGCCGATACTGCGCCGATGACCATGCCTTCAACGAATATCCCTTGGCCAAACAGGACAAGTACTTCCGAAAGCCTAATAATAATAGAAAATGCGCCAACTGCCTTGGTAAGCACGGAGCAAGATACCTGGGATGCTCCTTCCTCCAAGGCCACAGAGACGCCATTGCTACAAAAACGCCATTCAAGGAAGCACGGCCACAGGCACATCACAGGGTGGAAACAAAAAAAAAAAAACAAAAAAAAACTCAGGTTCAAGGCCAAATAGATTATCTGAAGAGACATTTCAAGATACTTCTGACACCGAAGCCGTCCAAGGAAAACCACGAACAAGATACCGGCAGCAACGCAAGATTTCTGGAGGAAATGATGGAAATACAGCGCAGCATTCAGCAAGAGGTGGAACGCATGGCTCTGATAAAAGAAAAAGAAAAAAAGAAAAGAAAAAGAAGACATACTATAACCGATTGAAACAGAAAGAAAGGAAATAGGAATTACAAAGGAGCTAACCCAAAACAAGCCAGCAGAAGCAACGCCATAGACAACGACACCAGAGAAACCCCAAGCTGAAGACAGCAACCAATTCACAATAACCAATAAATCCAAGGGGAAACAAGTTTTCTACCGGAAAATTTACGAAAGCCTAGACAGCCTGCAAAAGAAAGACGACACATTTCTCGAAGACTGGTGTGACAAAACTCAGGAACGTAACCGGATAGGAGGGACACAGTCTGATGGCTGCGATGCTGGATGTTCGGGCAAAGAAAAAGGGCAACCAAGGAAACAAAGCAACTAAACCAAAAGGATGAGTCCTTCTAAGGACTTTTTAATTATTTGTTGCGTATCCCTTACGGGATGTTGCAGTCAACACCAGCATTTTCAGCTGTGTTGATGTACTAGGCAAGTGTTACGTTCAGTAGTTTGCCATTGCTTTCTGAACGACCGGCCCCTATACCTTTTTCGAAAAAACCAGCACCGCCGTGTTTCGAACCCGGGTATACGGGCTCACAAACCGCGTTCTAAGGACTACACCCACTCTAAACGGACGAGCTAAGAGCCAACACTGACAAACTGAAAAGCAAGAAGAAACGGGCACAAAGAAATACCCACCGGCCAAACCTCCAGCTGACGTTACCGGCATGAACTCTGCTGTATCGAAAGATCACCTAAAATTGAAGCAGAAGACAAGAGAAACTAAACCCGCACACTGAACCACCACAATTATAACCAAGTCTGCTAAAGATGGTTGAACGAGGTGGATATTTTTCTTTCTTTCTACATATTCATTCATTCATTCATCCAGTAGCATTTTTTTTTTAGCAAAACCTCGCTCCCAAAAGAACCTTCCGAAAAACCTCTCGGTCATAAACAAGATGTCCCGCGTCTGATACACCCATACGGAGATCATCCGCCACATCCTGCACCCATCTTCTCTTTGGCCTTCCTCTTCCTCTCTTCCCAGGCATATACCCTTCCATTATTGTTCTCTCCAAACTTTCGCGACGTTTCAAGTGACCAAACTATTTCAATTTTCTTTGTTTTATCGTCTTTAATAGCCAACCTTCTTCAATATTCAGCTCTTATAGTATGGTTGCATTTGTTCTTTTCTTTACCAAAGATATTTTTAGAACTCGTCTATAACATTTATATTCAAAGACATTTATGCGCTGTTCAGCTGGTTTACAGATTGGAGATTGGAAATAGACCTGATAATGAAAACACCTTATTTTCAGGAGTGTCTAGTTGGTCATGCGTCGAAGTAAACTCACTCCTACAGCGAGGCGCTGTCGTCATTTAGAGATAACAGGCTCGAATCCCGGTTGGTAACTATAGCTTTCAATATACGCATCATGTTGTCTAATGCGTCCTCTAGTCTCAAATTTTTACCTCTACTTCTATGAACGCCAAACAATACATATATTTTTATTTATTAAAAAACAAAAAGCTGAGAAATAAAGATCGAGGTAAATAGGCCATAGCTTTTTTTTTTTTTTTTTTTTTTAAACAAATAATAATAAATAAACCTTATTATGCTTAATTGTATTTATCTATGCTTATCTAAGGTCTATGCAACTACGCTTGTTCAGTGCACAGGGACAACATTCTATTTTAAAATCGTGATGTGAATGCTTATCTGCTTCGGCTGAAAAACACGCACGAAAACATGAGAAATATAGTACTAATAGTATCGTGGCGTACCTCATTAAAAAAAAAAAAAAAATGGTGCATGACGGTGCGATCAAATTCAGCCCCAAGTTGATTTAATAGGCAATCTTAGGTTCAGTACTTTGCCACCGCTTTCCGAACGAAAAGTTAACGTTGAAGTCCAAATGACCAGTGTAAGGAATAAACAACATACCCTACCGTCAGCGCACCGGAAGTTTAAGCGCAAGTGCATTAAGCCCACGACCAAGCTAACCCCTGTATGTCTCATCAGCAACTTAACATTGATTGATTGATTGATTTGGGAATCGACACCACAACCCTCGGGGCATTCCCATAAGCGCTCCGTCCCCATCCTCAGCAGCCAGCGAAGAGTTCCAACAGCAATAGTTCCAGTAGCAACCTGATTATATGTCCGTCTCGCCCTTCCTCCGAGCCTCGAGCGTCGGCCAGATTAGCAACTTAACATTTGGAGGAAAATCTCAACGTTGTTACATAGGGTGTATTTTTAATGACCACACAGTGTTAGAAAATTTTGCCGGTCCAAGTTTTGTTTTCACCCTCTTTAAAGTTCATGCAACATAATAGGTAAATACAAAACTTGGACCGATATTTTCAAACACTGCACAGTCATTAAAAATACACCCTGTGTCTTAGCTAGGGGTGTGATTACAGACAACATATTACGAGATAGTTTTGTTAAAGCAATAGAGCTGATCCAGCACACGAAGTACTGAAATCTGTGGCGATACATGATCGCCTACGTCGTTTGGCAAGGCACATGATGTAACTGTTAAAAGTTAGTTCCACATCCTATGCAGGACGTCGCAGTAAATCTCAGCATTTTTTGGTTGTTTGTGATCTCTTGGTACGTTTACGTTAATTAGTTTGCCATTGCCTTCTGAACGACTAGCACCCATACCTTTTAATAAAACATCCCAACGCAAGGCCGTCTGCTGCCAAATCGCCCGCAGCTGTGTTTCGATATGCGGGAACACTAATATTATTGATGTCATGTTACACATTCAACAACAGCAGCAAAATGCTGATGTTGACAGCGATGTCCCGTAAAAAGGATACCCCCCCCCCCCCCCCCAAATGTCACCCATTGGCTCATATGTTCTAAACTGCACTCATATAGATTTCTTCAAGTCCATCTCTTGTTGTTGTCCGCTCACATGTATGTCTTTCTTTTGTAGGATTCTCCTCTACATTAACGACGGAGTTTTAAAATCGACCGTGGCCCCGAGGCCGACGCAGCCTAAAATTTAGTACCTGTAACTGTCTATGGAAGCAAAGGTGGCCGGCATTATATGACCACATCACCCATGGAATACAGATTGTTATTATGATATGTGAGGCTAGCACTATATGCGTAATACTGCTCAAGGTGTGTCAGTGGAGCTTTTACTTTACTTTACTTTACTTTACTTTACTTTACTTTACTTTACTTTACTTTACTTTACTTTATACTTGACTTGACTTGACTTGACTTGACTTGACTTGACTTGACTTGACTTTAAGGTTCATGATATTATAATCTATCGCCAAATGTGACTTCCCATTTGGACAGAAGAACGATGTATCACCCTGCTAGGGTCAGCGTATTATTTGTTTTATTTCCTGGTATCTTCAACAATGCCTATGTGATTAATTCGCCTGCCTCGAACTTCGAAGGTTGAGTTCGTTTCTCGACTTTGTCTTTCGGCGCATGCGTGCCACTGTCTCGGAGACTTCTGTAATCGTAGGTGGAACTATTTAGTTCGTGCTCTCTGCAATGCCTTTTATGTCATTGTCATCATTATCATAATGTGCCACGCCAGGTAAGCGTGGACGGTCATGTTTTGCCATCTCACTCGATCACCAGAGTCGTGGATCAGCGCAGTGTTCTTGTCTCGACCATACAACATGGCCAAGCCATCCAGGTATTTACTTCTCTGCCCCTTCCCCCCCTTTTTTGTTCTCTTCCCCTTGATCTTGCCAGTTGTCACCAAGTTCTCCAATTTATTTCTTCTCATAATGTGACCAAAAAATGTTGACTGTCTACGTCTAATTTCTCTAATCAGTTTACGGTTTTCATTTGTTTCTTGTAGGATTTGGTGCCTTTGACAGGCTTTTGCGGAAAAAGATCGAGTCGTGTGGAATAAAATCTGATGCAACGAAGTCGAGCCCCTCGTCTTAAAACCCTTTTTAAACTTGACTTGACTTGACTTGACTTCATTCACTTGACTTGACGTATACTTAACTAGAATAAAACCGTATTTTGTTATATGGCTTGTTAGAATAATAGATGCGACAGCAAATTAGTCTTTTAAATGACCATATGTAAATAAGACGAGCAAATCATGCACTAAAACATGTTGCTCAAGGAAGGATCTGGGTAGAGATGGGTTCATGATAAATATGTGTGTGTTTGCTTGCATTCGCTGGCTGTGAACTCCAGCGTGAAGTCCTGTATGTCGGATGAAGACATCCTGTTGATCAACATCAGTGTGATGTCATACCGAACTGAGGTTTGCGTGAGTATCCGGTGTCCCATGTCTGGCTTATTGGTGTGCAGACTGGTGGCTCCTCGCCGTGCAGGCAGATACTCTCCGACTTCGGAAGAATCAGCGATCCTACAATCAGGACCCCGAAGAGACCTGTTGCCCAGGAAGCACGACTAGGACGTGTTAGTAGGTCTTGGCCAGTATAAAGCCTGGCCCTGGTGCCTTGGAGACACCTCTGCGTCCCAATATGTGTATTATTATTATTATTATTATTATTATTATTATTATTATTATTATTATTATTATTATTATTATTATTATTATTTTAACCGATTGAGTGCCGAAGGATAATCTGTCGCCAAATGTAACTTCCCATTTGGACAGAAGAACGATGTGTCACCCTGTTAGAGTCATTGTGTTATTTGTTTTGTTTCCTGGTATCTTCAACAATGGCAATGTTTAATGAACGGAATTTACATGTTAACACTTGTTCATTTGATTGTACACCATGTTTGGTTAAAATCTACTATTTGTTTCGCACTAAACCAGTTTACACCTAAATAATGGACACTACGATTCCTGCTAAGTAGGTCAGGGAAATCCAGATAAGGCAGCAGAACTTTAATATTTAAATACAGACGTTGTAACATTATGTGAAGGTACATTCTGTACTACTGTAAGAAATGCGGGACAGGTAATGTGTTTCATGGTATATTTATTTTTCATTATGTTATTAACTGCTCACTAACAGGAGAGATATATGACATATATACGCTCGCGCGCGCGCGCGCGCGAAAAAAACACACACACACACACACACACACACACACACACGACATTATGAAAGTAACTAAAGAGGCAAGTATAACTAATTTTGTAAATGATATAAAAGACGACTAAGGAGGGATGGCGTGGGTTATCCACCCAATCCCGTAGGAAACGTTTGCTGTAAAATATAACCAACGAAGAAAAAAACTTAAAGATAATGGAAAAAAAGAATACTTTAGCCAACTGTGAGGAAATCAAGCTCTTCTAGAAGAGGCATGATCCGATGTGGAGACGGCGGCATCGAGTCCGTATTACCGGCTTACTTCCTGTCAATTATGAACATCTCCAGAATTTAACAGATAAAGCGTCAAACAAAATGTAGGTTTGGATCAAACATAAATGGATGGCGGAAGATGGGAAGTAAGGGCGTGTCACAGTTATGACTTAAAAGTTGTTAATATGGTTGTTAATATGATGAATAATATGTTTCCATTTACAAATTGTATTGTTTTTGCGGATGTTGTAATGTTTATGGCTTGCAATTCTTCTGATTAATTGGAGCAAATTATCCCGGTAGATGTGCATGTGGATTAATGTCCGTGATCTGCCCAGACCTTAATCTGTGTCGGACGATTCCAATAGATTGATGACTGTTTTCGATTGCATATAATTCTATCCATCCTTTCTCCAATAGTCATCTTCCTCTTTCAACACATGGTCCTCGCATTTTCCCCCCAGTAACTTTCATCAATATTTAATAGCCCGGACTAGGTTAGTAACTTGACGTCAGACAATTTGAATGTAGTATTGTCAGCTGCCACCTGCCCTTTAATTTTGGCCCACACAAGTTCTATGGGGTTTAAATGAGAATGGTACGGTGGAAGTCTCAAGCACCTATGGCCATGCTTTTCTATCAACTTGTCGATTTGATATTTTCTTGCCTGTTTGCGCTTGTTTTACAAGGGATAATAATTCCAGCTTGAAATACGTTTCTGGAAATGGTATGTTTTCCCTTCGGAGCCATATCTTTATTCCTTCCTTTGTGCTCGATGCCGTAGGTATTTTGTCTTCTTGAGCAACAACATTTTGATATGATGCAGTTCAGTTCAGTTCAGTCGCGGTTCCAGCATCACAGCAACGGGTTGTCCCCATTATGCTCCGTTCCTATGCCAGTGAATATCATATAAAATGTTCCTCACTGCCTCATGTGAAAAGTGGAAAATACAGGAGTCTCGACAAACAATGGCCCTCTCAGGCACGCTGTGCATAATGCCGCCACCAGAAAGTCACCACAAAAGTCCTCCACGAAACATACCGTTCATCCTTGATGGGAGCGGCAGTCACTATCCCAACCAGATGTTAGCCTACAAAGTCTCGATATTTCTAGATGTTGCTGTTCCGTTCCTAGATGTTTTCTAGCCAGCCACACCATTTTTTCCCGAATTGTAGTTCACGCAACAAAACAACCTTGAACAGATGTAAAAGAAAAAAAAAAACATTTCACTGTACACAATGCCCTTGCCAGAATGCCAATACATAAGTCCTCTACGAAAATACAGTTCATCATCGATGGAGAACAGCAGTCATTAGAAAACAAGGCAAAAAATCGGTCACTTCTGCGTCACAACCAGCCGCCATGCATGCAGATATTTATAGATGTTGTTGTTCCGTTTCTAGATGTTGTCTAGCCAGCTACGCCATTTTCCAAGCATACAGTTCACACCACAATACCTCGGACAGATGTAAAACAAACTTTTCACTATACATAATGCCGTCTCCAGAATGCCAAAACAACAGTCCTCCACGAAACACAGTTCATCGACAAAGGTAGCGGCAGTCAACCAGAAGACCAGCTGCATAAGGCGCAAACCCCGGTCAATTCTGGGATATAGCCCGCCGCCATTGCTCTGAACATGCAGTTCACAGTCCACAAACTCGGGCAGATTTAAAAGCATTTCACACAAAATCCATAGCTCACATCGTCGCGCCACGCACTCAACCCAGTAGCAGGGCGACGGACCCATAAACGACCAGTCCAATATGAGGAAATTGCGAATGCAAACGGTGGCCACGAGCATAAACACTCCAGAGAGAGAGAGAGAGAGAGAGAGAGAGAGAGAGAGAGAGAGAGAGAGAGAGAGAGAGAGAGAGAGAGAGAGAGAGAGAGAGAGCAGATTGAAAGAGGTGTGGCCAAACAAGTACACAACGCGGGAAGCCAAAGGAGATTAATAAACCAACACAGAACTGGTGTCGTCAGCTGCTACACGTTGTGGCATTTACTGAGGAGGGGATCCGAGCACTAATGGACTGAATGGTTCGATGTGCAATGAGGATGGTCTGTCGACTAATAAACACTCCAGAGGCCATAACCGTTTCACTGCCTATTCATAATTAGACAAGACGGTCTATCTAGGGATGGAAGCACTGTATTCTCGAGCCAATCTCTAAATACTTTACCATTTATATCATTACGGGTCAACTGCATGGTGTTCGGCAGCAAAAACCACACTACAAGAGCTGGACAAAGTGCAAAATCAAGCTCTTAGAGTCATCACAGGAGGGATGAAATCAACCCCTATAGTAGCAATGGAGAAAATGGGGAGGACACAAGCTTTAAGAGAACGCAGAGATACAAAAACACTAATACAAGCAGAAAAGTTTCTCAGCTTGCCAGGCCACCCTATGAAGAACAGATTTGAAAACTTAGCTTTGGGGCGGTTGAAAAGAAGTAGTTTCATCCACCAGGCCAAACAACTCTGCAGAGAAACCATCGATCTTCCCACAGTTGATATCCCCCTGACAGCTATTCCAGAGCGAACCCCGTGGAAAGATGAACATAGAATATCACTACAAATCCAGTCAAAAGTGAGAGGAATATTTGACAAGGAAGAACAGAACAGTGTACAGCGCAGAACAGCCACTCTCAGCTTCCTTGATGACGAATACCCACAGGACCTCTGGATCCGAGTCTACACAGATGGGTCAGCACAAAATGCTGTTCGAAATGGAGGAGCGGGAGTGTTATAGAATACCCAAATAACACTAGAGACACGGCCAGAATTCCAACAGGAAAGTACTGCCATAATTATGATGCTGAAATTGAGGCAATCAAGATAGCCACAGAGAAATTACAAAATACCAGCCATGGTACACAACCTGTGGTGATATTGACAGATGCAAAATCCGTAATAGAGGCGCTCCTGTCTGGGAAATTGCCAGTTCTGAGGACACTACTTTCTGAACTTAGCAGTCATCGTAAGATCACCATACAGTGGATACCATCCCACTGTGGAATCCCCGGAAACGACAGAGCTGATCGATTGGCTAAGGAAGGAGCACAAGAAGAACAACCAGATGTGCCTATTACATACCACCAAAAGAAAAGAATGATCAAATCAGTCAGAAGGCCACCAAACCTTACTCAAGACGACTACCACGTTATGGACAGACCAGAACAGGTCATTCTTCTGCGCCTCAGAACAGGACACAATAGATTACGCAACCACATGTATACAAAATTCAAGATTGGTGACTCAGCCATGTGCACATGTGGTTTGGCATCGCAGACAGCAGAGCACATACTCCAGGATTGCCCAAACTACAACATATCCAGGCGAACCTTCTGGCCTAGAGAGACAACAGTGGAAGATAAACTCTTTGGACCGCTGAATGAACTAAAAAAGACTGTTAGATTCATACAAGAGACAACATTGCAGTTATAAACATAATTTAGGCGAACGAAAGAAGAAGAAGAATATCATTATGATAATCCTTATTGTATGTATGCTATGAGACGAACACAAGTCCAGCATTATGTAGTAAGCCATTATGAGTATTACCAGCATGGGCTATGACCAAACGCTGTCCTTTACTACTAGCCACATAACGCTAAATCTTTCCATCCACTGATTGCCATTACGTTTCACTTGTGTGGTGCGCATTGATCCAGGTTTCATCCAAATACTCTATGTCATAATTTTCTTTGCGCATTTCCCTTATTTCACGTAGGTTATCTGCTTATCATGGCTCCTAAATGCGGTTGCTCGCAAATGATATTTCTACCTCACTTGTACTTTCAAAAAGTGAAGCCTAATATCATTATACTTTTCCACAACGTTGTTTTGGATAGCTCTATGTCATTGTTCTTTCTCAACGAACCCTAAGTTTTCTTACAGTCACTGTTTCTTTGGCATCCCGCATTTTTATAATAGCTCGCCTTATGACATCCTTGTCTATAATTGCCTTTCTACCTACCGTTTGCTTATTGCGTCGTGGTTTAATTTCATATTCTTGCACCCATCGACGAAATGACTGTTTACTCAAACCTAATGCATGCACTGTTCTTTTCTTGGGATTTGTAATAGTATGAAACAGTTTCCTGCGATCAGCTTCTTGAGAAAAATATGTGTACGACATTTATAGCGATGCTTTAAAGTGTACAATATTTCACATTCAATCCCATTCAACAATAGTCACATTCAAATGTTTGCGATAAATGGTAAGTTTCATAATATAATCACGTTTCATGAAAGCACCCACATTATTGACGACACCTCTGAACACTCCCATGTAACTGCGCGAGGTTCTTGTCATAAGGTCATTCTTGTTCCGCACGATAAATTCCACTATTTAAAACTGATATTTCCATGTGAAGATGTAATACATTTAATAATATGGACTTCATCTCTGACCCGTAAATTATATACCGCATATAAACAAACATTGAAATCTGCTGTAAATCTCCAGAACAAACATTATTTTTTTTTGTTGGGTGAACATAATGATAAGGCTATATGCTAAATCTCATCATGTTCCCACAGTTGGTTACTGAGATATGGATTTTTATATTGGGGCAAACAAATGTGAATGGACTATACATTGGGATAGACAATACAGGCGGCTTAGTTAGTTAGTTAGTTAGTCTTTCCTCTTGAGCCTAAGGCGGCGCATAGGGCAGAAGTCCTGTCTCTCCATGCTTGGCGGTTCGCTGCTACCTGTTGTAGATCTTGGATATTTACTTGGCCATTGAATGAGCCTTCTCTAATGATGGTTCTACGCAGGGTCTCTCTTGGTCTTCCCCGTTTTCTTTTCCCTACTGGTGACCATATGAGGGCTTGGTAGGGGAGTCTTGACTTGTCCATTCTGAGTACATGGCCGATGTAGTTCCAACGGCGTCTTCTTATGAAATTGGATACTGTATCTTGCTTAGTCTCTTGTCTTATTTGCGAATTGGTTCTGAAGTCTGTCCAGTGGATGTTTAGAAGTCTTCTAAGACATTTGTTCTCAAAATTGTCTAATTTTTTATCTAAAGCTACCGTTGATTTCCAACTTTCACAACCATACGTTAACACTGGAACCACACAAGAGTTGAAGATTTTAAGTTTTGTGTGTTTGCTGAGTGTCTTTGACTTCCAGATGTTTGACAGCTTATTGAAGGCACTAGATGCCAGTGCGATTCTAGATGATATTTCTGGTGTTGAGTCCCCTGTAGATGTCATTTTGCTTCCTAGGTATGTAAAGCTGTTGACTTTTTCAAGAACGTAGCTGTTCAATTTGGTGTCATCTGAACTGGTGGTAAGATCAATAGTCTTTGTTTTTGTGGTGTTAATTTGGAGACCAAAGGAGACAGGCGGCTGAAGAAATAAAATATTATAGAGAAGAGAATTGAAGACGGAGATGAAAAATATAGAGAGGATATGGAGAAAGCTGCACACAACAGTAAAATATAGGACTGCCTGGCTGGAGTTGGTTGTAGGCTTATGTTCCAATAGGAAACAGAGCTGAAAGATAAGACTGCAGCTGTTGCTGCAAAACGTTTTTAATGTCTACTACGCAGTCCGTAATTGAAACATGTTATCTTTTCTATCTATGACTGCAGATTAGTGACAATACTATGTGTGTTTTCGGTGTGGCCTCTGGGGTCAGTAGCGGATATTGATGTACCTATCACCAGCCACTGGAGTGGTGGGTTTCAAGGTGAAGTCTGCTTTGACGCTACTGTCGAGCTGCATGGCTGGAAGATCACACTGACCTTTGATCAACCTATTACAAGTTTAGAGGTAAGATTAACTATTTCAACGTGTTTCAAGTTTAGATGTAAGTTTAATTCTTTCAACTTATTTCGGGTTCAGATGCACATTTAATTATTTCAACCTATTTCAAGTTTAGAGGTACGTTTAACACGTTCAGCCTTTCTCAAGTATATGGATAATTTTAACGCTTTCAACATATCTCAAGTATATGGGTAAGTTTAACGCTTTCATCCTATTTCAAGTACAGTATATGGGTAAATTTAACTCTTTCAACCAATTTCAAGTCTAGGGATAAGGTTAACCCTTTGAAATCCAAAGGTAAGTCTAACGCTTTTAATCCCAGAAGCGCTCGCAGAAGATGTCTAAGCGGGAAATAACCACTATAAAAATAATAATGAATTCATTATTTTCAAACAAGCTAATACACCTCAGAAGTGACCAGCGGGGAAGCCAGATTTCTGTAGTATTGTCTGACTAAATATTAAAAGTACGAGAACACATTACGCAACAGTTGGGATTCATGGGCAGTACAAACCACAAATCAAACGTTGCTTGGATATGAATGAGCCAGTACTCTCTTTAAACAATAATCGCCTTCAAATTAATATCCGAATTGTGGCTGACTAGGTTAAGGGATTATTAATTTGATCCATGTTATGGTACCTAATATAACTTCTCTTTGAGATTGAACGGGGGCGGGGTTATGGTATAATGGAAAGTGAAAGATTTAAACCAAAAATTTATGCATTGAGGTGTAGGTATTGTCTTCTTCTTCTGCTCTGTATCGCCCGTTGGAGATTGGCCCTCAAGCAACTCATGCAAAGCCGTCCCGTCATTTGTTATTTCCTCCATACAAAAAAGTCCTCGTGTTGAACTGATAGTGCATAGTTCCGTTGCCCAACTACTGAGTTGGAGAGACACTGTGAGCTGTGAATTTCGTGTGGAGTGCTTTTATATCTGTCCGTGGTTGTTTGTATTGTGGACTGCATGTTCAGAAAAATGGCGGCCGGTGGATAGCTGAACTAATTGGGTTGCCTTATGCAGTAATGTGTGGCTGCTGGTTTTCCAATGACTGCCGCTTCCATCGTCGATGAACTGTATTTTTCGTGGCCGACTTTTGTGTTGGTATTCTGGCAGCGGCATTATGCATTGTATACCTGTGCGGACTGTTGGTTTATTGAAACTCCTGTCTGTTCCACTTTTCATTTTGTGTGATATTCACTGTCACAGGAATTGAGCATAATGGGGCGATCCTTTGTCGTGAAGCTGGAACCGCGACTAACTAACCAACTAACTGAAGTCCCTTAGTAGGGCGTGCTGTATGTATAACGTTTTTGCAGGGCTAAGTGCACGAAGGAACAGGTGGTCAGTCTTTCCTTCTTGTAGCGAGCAACGAGAGCGGGCATCCAACTATTTACTATTGACCGACCCAGAATCATGTCATTGTCAGCGCAACGTTCTAACCGTTACACCAACGCGCAGCTCCCGCTATGTTATCCCCACATTATCCATCTCTGTCTCTAATTCTCTTCTCAATATTGTTTTATCTCTCTCTCTCTCTCTCTCTCTTCTCTCTCTCTCTCTCGCTCTCTCTCTCTCTCTCTCTCTCTCTTTCTCTCTCTCTCTCTCTCTCTCTCTCTCTTTCTCTCTCTCTCTCTCTCTCTCTCTCTCTCTCTCTCTCTCTCTCTCTCTCTCTCTCTCTCTCTCTCTCTCTCTCTCTCTCTCTCATTCGTTTGCCATGTGTGTTCCAGGGTACGAACTTTCTAGTTATACAA